>CM038797.1:29644277-30044625 GCA_021764765.1 Vicia sativa
TCATAAAAATGCTTATTTGTTTTAAAATTAAAATTATTATTTTTGCATGCATATTTTATTTAATTTCTATTTTGCATTTTAATCAGCTTTTAATTGATTTTTTAATTATCAAACTAACTCCAAAAAAATCCCAGTATTTTAGCATATTAATGTTATTTTACAGCATGGCGTTTTCTCATTCAAAAATTATTATTTTTACTAACATTTTCCTCTTATGCAATTTTCTGGGTTTCGATTCTTCCATCATTCACAAGTTATCCGTTTTGGAATGATTTGCCAACTTTCTTTTCCATATTATGTAATTGCCTATGGGATGTAATAGTTTAGTCAAGTTTTTATTTTTCCATTACTTTTCAATTATGTCGCCCCAAAATATGCATGTAATAAGCGTTAGATTTATCTTTCCGCACTTTATTTTGCAGTTACTTTCGCATCTTATAAGCTGACATGTAAGTGATGTGGCAAGATAAAATTGGACATAGATCTCACTCATAATTTTCAAGATAACTGTATCTGGTGACACACCCTTTTCACACATGCACCCTTGGGTAATTCTCTCCGTTGCCTTTTCTGAATACACTATGGTGTGTCCTTGATACAAAGATCATAAGAACCCACGATGTCACCTCAAGAATACATGATCTTGACCCTTGATTGTAAGCCTACGAAAAATGATGATAGTCCTTGAATGTGCTAGGATACTTCTTACAATTTGCTTTCTATGACCATCGATGTCGCCGAGATGTCCATCCAGAATAGGGTTACCTACCAATAATGGTATGGATAGTGCTATTCTAAGGAATGTAAAAATAAGCAACGACATTACGAGTAGGTAATAAGACTTTTAGTTGCTTGCTTTATCAAAATACTTTGCTACACACACTTTTGTCAAAGTTCAAACTCTTTTCAACGAAAGCGTTCCAGAACACCTTGTATACATTCCTACATGAATCATTACAAAGTCAAGTGAAATGTCTTTTCAAAACTTATTTTCAAACACACGGAAAGCATTTTTTTAAAATGATCTAAGAGCAACAGAGCCCGTAGATAATTCACGGATGGAAAGGGTGCTAATACCTTCCCTTTCATAACCTTCTTTCAGAATCTAACGAAGGTCTTTTTATGTACACTTCCCTTATTGGATAAAGAAAGTCGGTGGAACTCTTGCTATCCGCATTCTGCGATACAAAAATCTCAGAAGTCGGTTCACCGTGTCTGAGCGGCGACTCTCTGAGGAGACACCTAAAGAGAGAATACCTTAAGGATTTTAGATCATCTTTAATGCTTTTGTTTGATTTGTTTGCTTTATCTTTAAGGGTTGCTTAGGGATTATATTTGTGGGGGATCTACACGGATCGGGTTTCCTTTTAGGTAAGTAGCAATAAATGTGGCGACCGTTAGGCGTATGTCGAGCGGTCAACATGATGGTGTCATACCCCAATTTGCACTCCATCCTCTCAAGATATTTCATACATCCATTTTTCGAGGATTCCGAGTTGATCGGACAAACTCTCCTGAGACAATTAACTTGAACTAGGGTTTGGCAATTCTCAGTCAAGATGGACTCCCAACATCTCAATGGTATTCATGCCTCCTCGTATGCTTCAAATTCTCCATGTCAAGATTCAAGCCTTCAAGTCAAGATTGCTCGAACAATTGCTCGGATGGTTTGAAAATCGGTTGTATTGGACAAAAAGTCAGCGTGGGTCAACATGCTGTCAAACTTCATAATTTTGGTCAACATCCTCATTTTGAAGTTACATTCATCATTTGATCAAGGGTTGATCATGATTCATCAAGAAAACTCAAGATTTGCTCAAAAAGTCAAACTTTCTAAATTAGGGTTCTAGATGAAAAGTCAATGATGAACTTGGTGATCATAACTTTCTCATACTTTCTCAAACATTTTTCCACCACCTCTTATTTTAGAGGAAATTCAATTATCTACAACTTCATGTCTCAAGAATGTCCAAAATTGCTTCATTTGAGAGGTATGGCTCAAAACATTCAGGTCATTTTCAAGTCAACAAAAGTCAACTTTTTGTTTTGAAGATATATTGAGCATGGAAACTCAATTGAGATGAGACCAAAAAGGTTGGTTAGAGGACTCTTAGAGCTTTTCAAAAGTCCAAGAAGACTCAAAAATGTGGAAAATTAAGCAAGATACACTATTGAAGTTGGGCAATTTTGGACGATTGCACAAAAGGACATTTGGTCAAATACAAAAATTTTCCAAATGGGCCTAAAATCTTTGGTCCAAACTTATTCATGACATGATTTTGACCCATAAGTGCTTGGCCATGGTATTTTCTATTTTTATGATTTATATTTGAATTTTAAAACATTTAATTCAAAATTAAATCATGTAAAAATCTGAAAATAGATTTTTCAAAAAGTTGGATTTATATCTTCCTTGAAGTCCAAGATAGCCCATAATCCTTACCAAATTCGTGCTAGCCTCTTACATGGAAGGAAAATCAATTTTTTCAAAGATTTGATTTGTTTTAAATGGAAAATATTGCATTGATTGGTGAATCTTTTTTTACTCTTTTTCTCTCCAAATTGCCTCTATAAAAATACCAGCGTTATGTGTAAGCCACGTAAGAGGAAACCTAGCTGAAGCCCAGACCCTTATTCTTGCAAAAATTTCAAGAAACTTGTGAAATTCAATTTCAAAATCCACCGAGTTCGAGGTTCTAAGCCTTGTTATGCTCACGAGGTTCCTAGGGTTCAAAACCATCCATTACGGCTTCTGGCGCTATATCATTGCCATACAACCTGCTCCGATTTGGATTTTACTTTAATAGATTTCTTAAATTCATGCGTTGTTAATTATTTTGTGTGTTTGTTTGTACTCGGGATGCACATTAGATCATGTTGAACCACACATGTGAGCTTGAGCGTCCGAAACCATATTGCCATTATTGGGTTGTTTTATTTTGAATCGGCAAGCCTTATCTGGCGTTTTTAGAGACTGACGGATATCACCATTGGATTCGGGAGGTCCGATTTAGGGGAGTAGGGTATCCTTGTTTCTTTAAATTTCGTATTTTTCGGGTTTTGGAATTATGGCCATCGGCGGAGAAGACGGATAGGCTGGGGCTCCGGCTAGTTAATGTGGCCGGCGAGGGAGGGCGTGGCGAGATAGCGTGTTCAATTCGTCCATCAGTTCCACCGAGGTCCACCTTGATCGTGCATTGACTTCTGACGGCGACAGCGTGTTGCTCATAGTTGCGTTTTCGTTCCATAACACCGAGATCAACATGGTCTAGTGGTTAAGGCATTCACATTCCAAGATCCTCTCAAAGGTCCTCGTTGATCCACTCAGGCTGGTTTTACTTTTCTTTACAAACTTTCATATTTTCAATATTTTCATATTTTCTAATTATTTAATATTTTGCATGTTATTTTAATTAATTTCATATTTTTATTTCGCATTAAAAAACCATCAAAATTATTTTCTTTTTACATTATTTCTGAAAACCTTTATTTAATTTATAAAATTAAAAACATAATTTACATGCATATTTATTTTTATTCATAATTTTGCATTTAAATCACATTTAATTAGTTTTAATTATTAAATTGCATCTAAAAAATCCCAAAAATTATTTTAACATATTTATATTATTTCTAGCATGTCATATTTTTTCCAATTAAAAATTAACATTTTTCTAACATTTTTCTCTTATTTCGATTTCATCGATATTTTCCGATTTCTTTCCTTCACCAGTTGATTCCGATTCAGACGATTTTCTTTATCATTTCTTTTTTCCAATAATGTAATTGCTCATGGGATGTAATAGTTTAAATTAGGTTTTTATTTTCCATGAAGTTTAAATTATGTATCGCCCAAAGCCATGTAATAGCGTGGGACATTTACCTTTCCATTCTACATTCGCATTTTAATTTCCGCACCCTATAAATTGCTAGTAACTAGGCGTGTATGGCAAGATAATAATGGACATAGCTCACTAATTTTCAAAGATAAAATATCTAATTTGACACACTTTTTCACACATGCCCTTAGGGTAATTCTCTCGTTGCCTTCGAATTCAAATAATGGTCAAGTCCCTCGAGCGTGGAGTATTCTAGCACCGTTGCCTTCCAAAATCATCATAGTCCCTTTGATATAAAGATCATAAGACCCACGATGTCGCCTCGAATACATGATCTTGACCCTCGATTGTCGCCTGAAAAATTATGATAGTCCCGAATGTGCTAGGATACTTCCTACAAGTTGCCTTCTATGACCATCCGATGTCCCTTGAATGTCCGCTTACATCCAACGAATGGAGTTACCAACCAACTAATGGTATGGATGGCTATTCTAAAGGAAAATAAAAACAACAACGACCATTACGGTAGGTGATAAGACTTTTAGTTGCTTGCTCATCAAAATACTTTTCACACCTCACACTTTTGTCAAAGTTCAAACTCTTTTCAAAAGCGAAACATTTCGAACACTTTGTATACATTCCTACATGAATCATTACAAAGTCAGCGAAATGCCTTTTTCAAAACATTTTGTCAAACACCACAGAAAGCACAATTTTAAAAAGTGATCTAAGAGCAACTAAGAGCCGTAGATAACTATGGATGGAAAAGGGGTGCTAATACCTTCCTTTTTAAACCATTCTCCCTACTCTAGAATCTAATCTTTTACGTACTTTTACCTTCCTTAATTGGATAAAAATAAAAGTCGGTGGCGACTCTTGCTATCCATTGCGATACAAACACTAAAAGTCGGGTTCACATATGGCACCTTGGTGTGACACTTTGGATGTCTGATACTCTTCATTTCAAGTTGAGGATAGTATTTGGCTTAGCGTGGTGTATCAAGCACTAACTAAACTTTTAGAACCTTAATTGACCCATCTTGGCCATTAGAAGGTAGTGAGATGGCCGACTTTGGTGGTGAGGTTGGGCGATACTCGATGCTACGCTCATTAAGATCGGACTTTTGGGATATTTTCGGTCAACCACTTGGTGGTCGTATTGAAATAAGCGACTACGAGAAAGATCAATGATGTGAGATTCCTAGAACCCGGTTACTATTATGGGACGGGATCCAACTCAAACTTTTGGTGGGGTAATCACTATACCTCTTCAAGCCTTAAACCTAGGCTCATTGTTAATTGTGTTTGTGTGTGCTAAACATGACATCGACATCATCGCATTGCATATCATTTCTAACTATTTCAAGGACCTAGGGTTTATCTTTGATCTTTTTGTAGGGGATTTATGGCTTCTAGAAAGACTATCCGAATCAACTTCATGGTGTACCTTCTCAGCTCAAAGAATTGGTTTAGAAATTCGACCATGCTTTCAGTTCATCAGAGACATGGTTTACTTGACTTTGTTATCTCGGTTTGAAGAAGATATGATGCATGTCCTATTCGGTTCTTGATCAAAACACCATTGCTACATTCAGTTATCAGTTGGTTCCTACCTTGGAAGAGTTCTCTAAGCTACTTGGGATACCTATTCTTGACCAAATGCCATTCTTAGGTTTAGAAAAGGTTCTAAATGCAAAGAAGAACATCATATCATTACACCAAAAGCGCTCGAGACATTGAAGCCAATTGGGAAACAAGCGGAGTTAGGGTTTACTTCAGTTCTAATTAAGAAAGCCGAGAATTCCTCAAAGTTATGAGCTTCCATGCATTTGAAGATATTGTGGCCTTACTAATCTATGGTTTGGTTCTATTTCCTAACTTTCGGATCGATTCATAGATGTCAAGCCATCATTGTTCACCCTTAGTAATCTGTGCCTACTTTGGAGACATCACATTCTCTCAAGCTATTCTACTAAGGACAAGACTCTCATGTATGTGCATACCGTTACTTTCAAGTGTTTATTTGCACCTTCCTCATCCATTTTGAAGAAGAACAAAGGTTGAGATGGTCTCAAGGTTAATGTCTCTCTCATTCGGATATCAGTTGGGTCTTTTCTCTCAAAAGGACTTCACATTCATTAAGCGTTGTGGAGAATTCCTAATGCCACTCCTTGGTATAAGGGAGTTATTGCTACAATCTTTCTATAGCTCTCGTCAGTTTGGTTTTGCTCGAGAGAGATGGTCACGTGATATGCTTCTCAAGACATTGTGTTAGACTACAAACACGATCTCAAATTAGGCGGGTTC
The DNA here is from genome assembly GCA_021764765.1 of Vicia sativa. Classification (NCBI taxonomy): domain Eukaryota; kingdom Viridiplantae; phylum Streptophyta; class Magnoliopsida; order Fabales; family Fabaceae; genus Vicia; species Vicia sativa. Next base: position 29,650,424 of record CM038797.1, read on the forward strand.
ATTACGCTTGGAGCATGGTAAGAAGTACCAAGACTTTAGGGCATGTCATACCCCAAATTTGCCCTCCATCTTCTCAAGATATTCCATACATCCATGCTCGAGGATCCTCAGGTTGATCAGACAAACCCTCTCTGAGAATCAACCCAAACTAGGGTTTGGTATTCCTCGAGATCAAGATGGGTTTCCAACATATCCAATGGTCTTCATGTCTCCTCATATGCTTAATGATTCTCCATGTCAAGTTTCAAGCCTCATGAGTCAAGTTTCCTCGAGACAATTGCTCGGATGGTTGAAATCGGTTGTATTGGACAAAAGTCAACTGTGGTCAACATACAGTCAAACTTCATAATTTTGGTCAACATCCTCATTTTGAAGTTACATTCATCATTTGATCAAGGTTTATCATGATTCATCAAGAAAACTCAAGATTTGCTCAAAGTCAAACTTTCTAAATTAGGGTTTCTTAGTGAAAAGTCAACCAAACTTTGAATGAGCATAACTTCTTCATACTTTCTCAAAAATTTCCACCACCTCTTGTTTTGAAGGAAATTCAATTCTCTACAACTTCATGTCTCACAAGAATGTTCAAAAATGCTTCATTTGGAAGGTATGGATCAAAACATTACAGGTCTTTTCAAAGTCAACAAAAGTCAACATTTTGTTTTGAAGATATATTGAGCATGGAAACTCAATTGAGATGAAACCAAGAGGTTGGTTAGAGGACTCTTAGAGATTTCCAAAAGTCCAAGAACCAAAATGTGGAAAATGAGCAAGATACACATTCCAAGTTGGGCAATTTTGAAGAGTGCACAAAAGAGATACTTCTAAAAATCAAAATATTTGCAAATGGGCTTACTTTTCTTCATCCAAACTTGTTCCTTATACAATTAGGAATATCAAGCCCAATGCCACGAATTTTATTTTATTTTCTATTTAATTTGGATTTTATTCATTTAAATATAAATTAAATTCAAAATAAAGTATAAAATCAAAATTAATTGCAAATTTGATTTTCTCTTTTCCTTGAGATCCAAGAAAACCAATAAAACCAACAAATTTGAAATTTGATTGGATATGCAAGATTGATTGAAATTGATCAAAGAAGAAAATTTGATTTGGTACAAAATCAAATATATTTTACATTGATTGATGATTGATTCTTCTCAAATCAACTCAATTCCATCTATATATATACAATACATACCACATGAATGAGAGCGAAAAATTGGCTTGGGAACCTAACCTAACTCAAAAAATCCGTGCCATACAAGCTAAGCACCATTCTAGCTCGATTCATTGATTCCAAGCACTCAAACACATTCCTTGATACCTCCAGAATCGATCCAGACCTTCATTGTCCAAAAGCATCAAGAATCACGAAATCCGAATTTGGTTTGTTCATGTTTTTCTCAAAATCGATTTCATTATTCATGCATTTTAACATGATTTGTTGTTGTTTTGTGATTAGACCAAAGTTTACAAGCTTTAGGCAGTTTGATTGAGTTTCTATGGCTGGGCGAATCACCATAGCTAGGGTTTTCGACCCGATTTAGGGTTTCTCTTTTAGGATAAATTGGAACAAAGCGATGCCCTCCGGTGACAGGTGGACCAAGGCAGATCGAACCATGGTTTTGATTTCATTTATAACTTGTACATGATTTGATGTTAGCAGGGGCCATAATGCCGAACAAAGCCACGAGAATTTTCAAATTTTGAAGCGAAGAAGATGAAGTTTGCGCGGGGGCGATGCGATCGAGGAGTGACACCACGGCTGGCGATCCTCCGATTTTCAAACAGTGTGCACTCATTTCAGTTAAGCAAAACAGCGTTTCCACAGGGTCATCAGTTCGAATCCAGCCTTGGCATATTATTTTTACAAGTTTTACTGTCTTATTTTCTATTTTCTATTTAATATTTTCATGCATTTTAATCTAATTTCAACAATTTTTAATCATGCATTAAAAACACCAAAAAAATATTTTTCTTTTTGCATTATTTCCCGAAAATGTTTATTTAATTTATAAAATTAAAAAAAAAATTATTTTGCATGCATATTTAATTTAATTGCTAATTTATCATTTAAATCACTTTTAATTAGTTTTTAATTATTAAATTATCTCAAAAATCCCAAAAATTATTTTAGCATATTAATGTTATTTCCAGCTGAAATATTTTCTCATTTAAAATTATCATTTTTGCTAACATTTTTCTCTTATTCGATTTCCTCGTATTTTAAGTTTCTCGTCTTTTCACAAGTTATCCGTTTGGACGATTTCTTTTATCGTTTTCTTTTTCCAATAATGTAATTGCTTATGGGATGTAATAGTTTAATTAGGACTTTTATTTTCCGCATTTTAAATTATGTATCTTCCCAAAGCCATGTAATAGCGTAGGATTTATCTTTCCGCACTTTATATTTCCATGATTTACTTTCCGCCTCTTATAAGCTTTAGTAATTAGGCGTGTGGCAAGACTAAAATTGAGCATAGCTCACTCAATTTTCAAGATAACATATCAGAAATCAACACACTCTCTCACACATGCCCCTTAGGGTAATTCTCTCTCGTTGCCTTACAATTCAAATGGTCATGTCCCTCGAGCGTAGAGGTATCTTGCTTGCCGTTGCCTGAAACATATCATCATAGTCCCCGATACAAGATCATAAGACCCACGATGTCGCCTCCGAATACATGATCTTGACCCTCGATTGTACCTACGAAAAATGATGATAGTCCTTCGAATGTGCTAGGATACTTCCTACAAGTTGCCTTGACCATCGATGTCCCTTCGAATGTCCGGCACATCGAATGGGTTACCTACCAACTAATGGTATGGATAGCGATATTCTAAAGGAGCGTAAATAACAAAGCGACCAATTACGAGTAGGTAATAAGACTTTTAGTTGCTTGCTCTATCAAAATACTTTTGCACCTCACACTTTTGTCAAAGTTCAAACTCTTTTCAAAAAGCGAAACATTTCCAAACACTTTGTATACATTCCTACATGAATCATTACAAAGTCAAAGCGAAATGCCTTTTCAAAACATCTTTCAAACACACGAAAGCACAATTTTAAAGTGATCTAAGAGCAACTAAGGCCGTAGATAACTACGGATGGAAGGGTGCTAATACCTTCCCTTTTCATAACCTTCTCCTTACTCGAGAATCTAACGAAGGTCTTTTTCTATACTTTTACCTTAATTGGATAAAAGAAAAGTCGGTGGCGACTCTTGCTATCCACATTTGCGATACAAAATCCTACAAAGTCGAGTTCACGTATTCTGAGCGACTCTGAGAGACACCCTAAAGAGAGATGCCTTAAGGTTTCTAGATCATTTTACTTTTTGTTGACTTGCTTTATCTTTAAGGGTTGCTTGGGTATTATATTTGTGGGATCCTACACGGATCCGGGTTTCCTTTTGGTAAGTAGCAATAAATCGTCGCGACCGTTAGGCGTATATCAAAGCGGTCAACATGATGCTACGTTAGTGTGACACTGGATGTCTGATACTCTTCATTCCCAAGTTGAGGATAGTATTTGGCTTCTGCGTGGTGTCATCAAGCACTAACTAAACTTTTAGAACCTTAATTGACCCATCTTGGCCATTAGAAGGTAGTGAGATGGCCGACTTTGAGTCTGAACTAAGGTTGGTGATACTCGATGCTACGCTCATTGAGATCGGACTTTTGGGATATTTTCGGTCGACCACTTGGTAGTCGTATTGAAATAAGCCTACGAGAAAGATCAATGATGTGAGATTCCTAGAACCGGTTACTATTATAGGACAGGATGAACCAACTAAACTTTTGGTGGGGTAATCACCTATACCTCATGCAAGCCTTAAACCTAGGCTCATTGTGTGAATTGTTTGTGTGTGCTAAACATGACATCATGACATCATTCGCATTGCATCATTTCTAACTATTTCAAGGACCTAGGGTTTATCTTTGCTCTATTTTGTGGGATTATGGCTTCTAGAAAGACTATCGAATCAACTTCATGGGTATACCTTCTCAACTCAAAGAATTGGTTTCATAAATTCTGACCATGCTCGTTCATCAAAAGACATGGTTATTGCTTGACTTGGTTATCTCGGTTTTGAAGAAGATATGATGCATGTCCTATTCGGTTCTTTGATCCGAAACACCATTGCTTTACATTCCAGTTATCGGTTGGTTCCTACCTTGGAAGAGTTCTCTAAGCTTCTTGGGCATATTCTTGACCAAATGCCATTCACGGTTTGGAAAAGGTTCCTAAGTGCGAACATTGCACCAACCTTACATCTTAAAGCGCTCGGACATTGAAGCCAATTGGGAAACAAAAGTGGAGTTAAGGGTTTACTTGCTAAGTTCCTAATTAAGAAAGCCGAGAATTCCTCAAAGTTATGAGTTTCCATGCATTTGAAGACATTGTGGCCTTGCTAATCTATGGTTTGGTTCTATTCCTAACTCGGATCAATTCATAGATGTCAAGCGCCATCAAGTTGTTCCTTACCCGTAATCCACACCTACTTTACTTGGAGACATATGCATTCTCTCCACACTCGTACTATCAAAAGACAAGGAACTCTCATGTGTTGCATACCGTTACTTTCTAGTGGTTTATTTCGCACCCTCCATCAGTTTGAAGAATGAACAAAGGTTGAGATGGTCTCAAGGTTAATGTCACTCTCTCATTCGGATATCCGTTGGAGCCTTTTCTCTCAAAAGGACTTCACCTTCATCGGCGTTGTGGAGAATTCCTAATGTACCACTACTTGGTATAAGGGAGTATTGCCAACCCTTCTCTAGCTCTACGTCGTTTGGTTTTGCTCGAAGAGATGGTCCATGATATGCTTCTCCAAGATATTGTGTTCGACTACAATCCACGATCTCGAATTCAAGCGAAGGTTCATACACGCTTGGGGCATGGTAAAGGCTGATACAAAGACTTTGGGGCACCAGAACTCCATTCCTTGGGAACCTTACCTCAAATGGGTGCGAGCTCGAGCTCAAAACCTCATGATGCCATTCACGCCTATTTTACGGTAATTATGGAACATTGCTATAGGTGGCGTACCCTATCTTGTTCTCCATCCGACATGCCTCACGATTTTGAAGACTTGAAGAGATCTTGGATTCAGCCTAAAGAAGAAAGGATACCTTTGAAGCTCGGTGTTATAGCGAGAAGAAGGTACTAGAGTTGACAAAGCTACTTCACGAGGAGGAACATCAGCGCCTACCTCGGCACCAAGAGGCGCCCCATGGGAGACTTAGAGCTTTAGGATTTATATCTTTTCTTTTATTGTTTTGAACTATCTTTTGTACTTAAAAGAAAAGAATAATAAAAGAGTACTAATAAATGTTTGTTCATTGCTTGTTTAACAAATTTAAATCTCTAAGGTCCTTGAAAACATTGCATTGCATCCGTATAAACATTGCATATCATAGCATAACATTGCATCACAGTACATTGAAGATTGGTTTTCTCATTTGCTCTATTTATTTTAGCGAAATGGCTCTTGAGCAGTCCGTCAAGATCTCTCCTAGAATGCTCGGTTCATGAGATGTTCACGGTTTGGTCCAAGGCCAAAAGATTTGAAAAGCTCATCAACGAGAAAGAAGAAGGTTGTTGGTTTTCTCGACATGGCGAGCCTACAAAGGTGGTCCTAAGAGGTCAGTCGGATAGAGCTCTCTGAAGGAAGTGTCAAGAATGAGGGAAGTGTCGAGGGTAATGAAGATGACCAGCGTGAGCCTAAGAAGGAGGGAGAGATCGCTGCCATGGCGATTACTACGATGAAGATGACAAGTACAAACAACTTGAAGACCACGCTGAATCTTGGAAAACTGAAAGATGTCGGGTTGAATTTCAATGATCTGAGCCTTGTCCAGTGTGGTGATTCCTCCCAGTTCAAAGTTCTACTTTTGCCAAGTATGATGGCATGTCTTGTCAGCTGCATTTGAAGTCCTATGTTGGAAGATCAATCCCACGATGGCGAGAGTTGTGGATGCACTATTTTCAAGAGGTTTGTCGGGAACTCAATTGGAATGGTATTATCGACTAGAAAATGACCGTATCCGTACTTGGAGTAACTTAGATGCTTTCTAAGCAATATGAGTACAATGTTGAATTGACACCACTGCATGCAACTACAAAGCATGTCTATGGGTCGTGATGAGAAGTTTAAGGAGTATGCTCGAAATGGAGATCTAGGGTGAGTTCAACCACCCTTGTCCAAGGAATTGGTTGATATGTTTATGGGAACACTGTGAGGCCCGTTCTTCAATCATCGATTGGAAACTCTTGTTGGATTCACCGAGGTTGATTGTGGAGGCGTATTGAGGTTGGTATCAAAAGTGGAAAGATTCAGATAGAGACATCTTCAAATGCTGCAAAAAGATCTTTTGGTGGTAAGAAAGAAGCCAATGTGTGGTCGGAAAATCGAGCCAAGACCGCCGTGCTCAATCTGTGGGGCGGTTGTGATCTCGATCCTGCATCGCACAACCTCAGGGAGACAACACACGTGGTGAAATCGCCACGAGGCAGGTTTACGAGATCAACATGCCATTGTCGCAAAGCGCAACACATGTTGAAAGCGGTGATCACCTTGGGATCCTCCTCAAACATCAACACTTCCTCGAGATACAATCCTAATGCTAAGTGTGCTTCATTCCAATAGCCGACGCAGTCACGATGATTCTTGGGCTCGAAGAACAAGATTCGAGGATATGGTGAAGCTAAGCATATTGAGTTTGATCCTCTGTGAGACTCAGATGTGATCAATGCACCTATGCTAACCATGACAAGTTCAATGTTGTTGGTGAGATACTTACGTTTTCAACATAGATGACTTGACCATTCCTCTAATGGTATTAAGAAGAATTTGCTACAATGGGTGTGACCCATGATGCCGAGAATTTCGTTGGTGCCCATCCACTGATGGGTGTGCTTGGTTGAGAAGGCGTGTTCGGTGCATGATGGATAACCGTGAGATACTATTTCTAAAACCACATGTGCGAAGCGTGAAAGATATGTCTAAGTTGAAGATCGAGATGTAATGAAGCTGCACCATCGTGTGGGATACCTTGGGGCGGCCAAGTGGAAATACGATTACATGGTGAGTACCTTGTTCACGAGGCTACAAAATTCCTATTGAAGATGTTAAAAGCAACCGGATGGGGTGACGATTTCCAGAAGACTATCTGATGTTAACACTATAAGGATTTCCTGTTGATCCACTGTGCCTAGAGTGGCACCTCTCATCATTTCTCCGGGACGGGTTCCATATTCTCTCGACAAGGCTACCCTTGGAATTATGGGTGATGTTTACTATCATGGCGTCAAGCAAGACCCTCGACCATTGAAGATCTTACAGTTGAAGCTACCATTCCGACATTGACTACATCACCGGATCAAGTAAGGTGACCAAACCGGAAGGTTTTCTCTCGAATATCTCTCCTCCAAAAGACACATGACTCCGGCTCGCATTCCACTATTCAACCCATTCCCAAGCTAGAGGAAAGAATCGGTGACTCATCCTTCTCGGCCAGAAGTACCAAAGGAAGTTCGAGACACCTCAAACAAGAAATGGAGGAAATTGAAGATTATCAAGAAGAGTGACTACAATGTTGTGGAGCAGTTAGGAATGAGACTCGTCCAGATCTCCATGCTTGCTCTGCTCTTGTGCTCGGAGGCTCATGCTAATGCCTTGGTGAAGTTTCGAAGAATGCTCACGTGCATAGAACACTCTGACCAGTTTGAAGTTTGTATTGCTAGCTGGCTGCCAACCTCGCTGCCTAGGCTTCTACGATCTTGATCTAACTCCTGTGGGAAGGAAACATAACAAAGCGCGCATCTCTATCGAATGCAAGGGTACTACCTTATCTCATGTCTTGATGGATACCGGTTCACGCTCAGATATCCTACCAAGGCGCTTTTGATCGACTTGATATCGAAGGGTTGGTTACGAGACCGGTGATATAATTGTGAGAGCTTTTGATGGTTCTAAGCGACGATTGCTTGGAGACTCATTACGCACTGTTAAGGTCGGTTCCAGACTTTTGATTCCACTTTCTTTGTCATGGACATCCGTCCAGCTTATTCTTACCTACTTGGGCCCTTGGATACATGGGGCGGTCTTGTACCTCTACCTTGCATCGAGTTGAAGTACCGTGTGAAAGGGAAGGTTGTTCATGTGTGGAGAAGAGAATATAGTCGATCATCTGATCATTCCGATACCTCGGGGTGGAGGTTAATTCTGAGACTCCACTGTCAAGCTTTTGAAACAATACCAAGTCATGCCTGTGACTCTCCTCCTCAGAAGTCACAAGCTTCGCCTAGGATGGCCTCATTGAAGGATGCTCAAGCCCATTGAAGGAGGAGATAGTTCTATTTGGGACAGCTCCACAATCTTTCAAATTTTACAAAACAGTTTAGGCTTCACCATCAAAGTCAGAATATGATACGCCATGCGACGTGCGGCCAACTTCCTTTCCATCAGCCAGTGGAATCCATGCTATAGAATGACGCGACTTGACATCAAGTGGATCTTCCACTCCAGACAATGGGCTCGCAATGGAAGCCGAAGGCGTCATACCAATCTCCTTTAGTAGGGAGTAATTGCTCTTGTTTTGTTTTGCTTTCGTATTTCTTTATGTTACGAACAATAAACTCTAAAGCCTAGTGCCTTGCCGGCATCATGGTTCGTTTGAGGTTATTATCATCATTTGCATATTTTCATTCAATAAAATCGTTGGACTTTTGCACTCTATTTTTGATTTCTCTTACTTTATCACCCCTTCAAAAGCTATGTGTTTCTTACACACACGTGATACACTGCAGAATCACTCCGAATCTCGTTGATACTGACTATGCTATTGCTAAATATGACTTAATCGATCTACCAAGCGAAGGCGAAAGTGAGGAAGATTGTGAAGTGCCGGAGAACTTGTCAGCGCTATAGCAAGAAGATCGAGTTATCTGACCACACGAAGAGCAAGTTGAGGTTGTGAATTTGGAGTGCTTGATGAAGCAGAAAAGAGATCAAGATAGGAGGCGGGTCTTGAGAGTAGTGTTAAAGAAATATTGGTTTAGATGCTACGAGACTATATTGAGGTTTTGCTTGGTCATACGAACATGCTGGTTTAGACATTGATATTGTGGTACACGATTGCCGACAAAAGAAGGTTTCTCGATGAAGCGAAGGTTAGCATGCGTCTGAGATGTCGAGGAAAATCAAAGCCGAAGTTATGAAGCAGTTCAACGCCGGTTTCTTAGCTGTTACTTCCTATCCACAATGGGTTGCGAATGTGGTACTTGTGCCTAAGATGGATGGTAAAATGGAATGTGTGTGGATTAGAGATCGAACAAAGCGAGTCCGACGATTTCCACTTCCTCATATTAACGTTCTGGTTGACAACACCGCTCAGCATAAGGTTTTCTCCTTCATGGATGGTTTCTCCGGTTACAATCAGATCAAAATGGCTCCTGAAGACATGGAGAAGACAACTTTTGTTACACATTGGGGCACTTTCTGCTACAAGGTTATGCCGTTCGGGTTAAAGAACGCAGGCGCCACTATCGATGCTATGGTGACATTATTTCATGACATGATTCATCACGAGATAGGGTCTACGTCGACAACATGATAGCTCGATCAGGACTAAAGAAGAACATCTTGATCATTTGCAGAAATTGTTTGATAGGTTGAAAAAGTACAGACTGAGACTTAATCCTAACAAGTGTACCTTTGGGTCGGATCCGGAAAACTCCTAGGGTTTGTTGTCGGTGGTAAAGGAATTGAGGTGGACCCCAAGGTTAAAAGCTATTCAAGAAATGCCACTCCCTTTTGAGAAGGAAGTCGAGAGGTTTCTTGGGCCGATTGAACTACATTGCAGATTCATTGCACATTTAACACTACTTGTGAGCCAATCTTCAAGTTACTTAAGAAAGATCAAGTAGTGAAATGGGCAGCGATTGCGGATCGCTTTTGACAAAATCGGTACCTCTGAGAATCCTCCTATCCTAATGTACCTTGAGGAAGACCTCTTATCATGTATGATTGAGTTAGAACTCAATGGGGTGCGTGTTGGGGCAACATGGCGAGTACAGTCGAAAAGAGCATGCAATATACTACCTTAGCAAAAGTTCACCAAGCAAACAAGATACTCCAGCTCGAAAAACTTGCAAGCTTTGGCTGGTTGCTCGCCGACTAAGGCTGTATATGTTGACTCACTACTTTGTTGATTTCTAAGATGGATCCGATAAAATACATATTTGAGAAACAATCTCCTGGAAGAATAGCAGATGGCGAGATGATATTGAGTATGACATCCATTACACTTCTCAAAGCGATCAAAGGTGTAATAGCCGATTATTTGGCTCATCAAGCCGTAGATGACTATCGATCTATGCGGTTTGAATTTCAGGCGAAGATGTCTTACTAGTTCGATTGCGAAGAACCGGCCGGACGAGAAGGACTGAACAAGGATCGATGGACCATGGTCTTTGTATAGCCTCAACGCATGGCAATGGCATTGGCCATCATTCACGTCCCCGGTGGACCACGCCATTCACCGCGGACTTTGTTTCGGTTGCACCAACAACATGGCGAATCTGACGTGCATCATGGGTATCAGCTGCTATTGACTTAGAATCAAGTTCTTACAAGTGTATGGAGACTCGACTTTGGTGATCGGTCAGATTAAGGCGAGTGGGATACGAACATCTGATCTCATTCCGTATCGAGCATGTTGAGGTTTGATCCCTACCCGAAGAGATCACTTTCAATCATATTCCGAGAGAATCGGTTGGCGGACGCATGGCTACTATGTCGTCTATGTTCAAGGTCGGATGGGACAAGCGAGCTCCCGGATCATCATTGAAAAGTTTGACGAACCAGCATATTGCTATGAGCTTGACACGAAGAGAAACCTTGGTACTACTGACGTGAAGAGGTATCTTGAGACTCGGGAATATCCAGGGATAGGTCATCAGCGATAAGAGTTTTTGAGAAGATTTGCATCCAAATTCTTTCTCGCCGGGCATCTATACAAGCGCAACCACGACTTGTGCTTACTCCGCTGTATGAGCCGGGAAGCAATGAAGCATATTATGGAAGAGTTACACGAGGCGCATTTGGTACCCATTCGATGGACATACAATGGCTAAGAAGATTTTGAGAACGAGTTACTATTGGTCCACCATGGAGCGATTGTCACCCTTCGCTCGATCTTGTCACAAATGCGGATATGTCGAGACAAAGTGCGTACCTCCGATTACCTCTAGATGTTCTCTTCTCCTTGGCCTTTTGCAATGTGGGGCATTGACATGATCGGAGAAATCAAGCCCCAGCTACTGCGGACATCGTTTCATCCTTGTGGCAATTGACTATTTCACCAAATGGGTAGAAGCAGCCTCGTTCGCATCTGTTACCAAGAATGTTGTGGCTCGGTTCATCAAACATAATCTTATCTATCGGTATGGCACTCCCGAAAGGATCATCACGGATAATGGTTCCAATCTCAACAACAGATGATCACCGAACTCGCCGCAGTTCAAGATCAAGCATCACAACTCTTCTCGTATCGGCCTAAAATGAATGGCGCGAGTGGGCCGCCAACAAATATATTAAGAAGATTATCGAGAAAATGGCGGTGACTTACAAGGATTGGCATGAGATGTTACCATTAAGTCATGGTTATCACTTTTGACCACGAACATCAACATGGGCAACTCTCTCTTTGTATCGGTATGGAGTAGTCCTACCATCGAGGTTGATTCCCTCAACGAGTCCTCCAAGGCGGAGTTAGGCGAAGAGCGATTGGGTCGGAACTCGCCTTGACCAGGATTAACTGATGAGAAGCGACTCGCATCCATCTGCCATGAGATCTATCGAGCGAATGATCGGAGCATTTAGCAAGAAGGTCAAGCATCAAGTCTGAAAGGTGATCTAGTAGTCAAGCGCATCATTCTTCCACAGGTGACCCGAGGGCAAATGGACTCCCACCTCACGAGGGACCGTTTGTAGTCAAGCCAGTATTTTCGGCGGAGCTATGATACTTAGCACCATGGATGGTGAAGTCTTCCCACCACAGTGAGCCGCGGACATAGTCAAAAATACTACGCATAAAAGAGACCGGCTAGGTCATTGGCTAAACAAAAATGAGGCATCTGGCGAACCAAAGGGTTCGGGCAAAGATTAAGGATATATACAAACATGTACACCGACAAGTCGAAAACACGAAAAGGCGGCTTGGGCAAAAAGGGTATCAGTGGGCAGAAACCGAAAGGGGTCTAGGCAAAGTTAGGGATTTAAGCGTACGACTATGTCTCGTCGGATCACCTAACTATAGACTACTATCGACATTCAAGATTCAAATGGCGACAATCAGTCTACTCACTTTCTCACAGCGACAGGAGATGAGATAGTTGAAATATATGAGTACTAGAATAGTTGGAACTTATGAGATTGTTTCCGCATAGGTTTTACTTTTCATGTATACAAACTACTTGGCCATACCTTTCAAATAAATACAAGTTCTTTCTTTACAATTTCGCTATTGTTGTTTGCGTAAAGTCCAACGTTTGCTTTGAATGATTATATGCATCTAACAATAAATCTATTCACAAACATGCGAAAAGTGAACATCAGTAATTGCTACGAGCTCTAGGAATTGAGGCGACGACGAAAGTCACCAATGCATTTCCCCGAGCATGATCCCCAGAGATGTCACTCAAAACCTTCCCGCAAAGAGGAGGACCCCCAGCGGTGATTCCCAACAATCGGGCCACACCATCTTGAGCAATAACACTTCATCCCAGTATCCCAGCAAGATATCTCTCAATAATTCCCCTTTTCTCCAGCAGCAGCGTCCATACCTGAAACTTGGTAAGATAGTGCACCGGAGAAAACCTACGCCTCTTATTCGATCGGAGATTCCAGCGGGCTCGAGATCCTTAACCCGGTCTCCCACAACTACAGGATACTCTCGATGGGATTTACGCAGATCCCATGAAGCACCTCCGGGGCTCTCCCGGTAGAGCATGTATGAGATCCTCAACAACGTGTTTCTCGATCTATACCATCCTCAACAATATCTAGGCCCAAGACTTGGTCAGATAGTGCACCGGAGGAATCAAAGTTTTCTTTCTTCTCAGGGTCTCCATCCTCAAACAGAAGTCAGGAATCTCCAAGCAGAACATCCGTATCTTCTTCAAGATGGATATGTTTTGAAATATCACAACATCTATCATTCATACATTTCTCATAAAGTCACAAAATATGCATATATCATTCATACGCATCGTCATGCATCATACTTTGCATAAGACTAACAAATTTCTATCAAAGCTTCCTTTGTTTTTCCCCAAGCAGGTGAAAATCACTTCTGACGCAAACAGGTCCAGGATTAATACCTGAATCCAGACAGGAAAACTATCCGAACGACCGCCCTTGTTGTCCTCCGACAACAGATCCAGGATTAATACCCGAATCCAGACGGAAAACTATCTGAACGATCACAAGTTATCCTCCGATAACAGGCAGTTGATCAATACCCGATGCACAATAGGGAAGCTATCCACATTTTCGCCAACTACTACCCCCTAGAGCAGTCAGCACGAAGAACTATTCTGACTCACTCTTATTATCAACAGCAACTACAGAGTCTGGCGTACGACTCAGTTGCCTTGGATGGCATCTTAAGCCCATCTCCGATTACTTGTCAACAGCTCTCCACCTTCAGAATGCTGCATATTTGGTTAAAAACCAATACAAACCAATAACTTCATTCAAAGGTGAGCACGAAGTCTAACGTACGACCCCCTCCGGATGGCATCTTAAGCCCATCTCCATCCCCTTTCACTTCCAGAAACATCTACAGAGCTTAGCGTACTGCTCACTCCTCAGCGCCGATCTTTTCAGATGGCATCTTAAGCCCATCTCCGACAATTCTCCTATCAATAATCTCAAGTCTAGAGTACGAATCATTCCCCAGCGAAGTTCCCAAATTCTCTAAATGGCATCTATAAGCCCATTCCCACATCATCAGCCAACAACGAGTGCAAATTTTCAGGTGTACTCGAGTGTTCAATCATCTTCTACCTCCAGGTCACGAAAGGCGAACATGCCAATCTAACCCTTCCAGTACAAGAATATTGAACAGGGGCAGCTGTCATACCCCAAAACTTGCCCTCCATCTTCTCAAGATATTCCATATATCCATGCTCAAGGATCCTTCAAGGGTTGATCAGACAAACCCTCTCCTAGACAATCAACCCAAACTAGGGTTTGGTATTCCTCAGATCAAGATGGGTTTCCAACATCTCCAATGGTCTTCATGTCTCCTCATATACTTCAAAGATTCTCCATGTCAAGTTTCAAGCCTCACAAGTCAAGTTTCCTCAGACAGTTGCTCAGATGGTTGAAAATCAGTTGTATTGGACAAAAAGTCAATTGTGGTCAACATACAGTCAAACTTCATAATTTTTGGTCAAACATCCTCATTTTGAAGTTACATTCATCATTTGATCAAGGGTTGATCATGATTCATCAAGAAAACTCAAGATTTGCTCAAAAGTCAAACTTTCTAAATTAGGGTTTCTCAGTGAAAAGTCAACCAAACTTTGATTGAGCATAACTTCTTCATACTTTCTCAGAAATTTTTCCACCACCTCTTGTTTGGAAGGAAATTCAATTCTCTACAACTTCATGTCTCACAAGAATGTTCAAAACATGCTTCATTTGGAAGGTATGGATCAAAACATTCAGGTCTTTTCAAAGTCAACAAAAGTCAACATTTGTTTTGAAGATATATTGAGCATGGAAACTCAATTGAGATGAAACCAAAGAGGTTGGTTAGAGGACTCTTAGATATTTCAAAAAGTCCAAGAACACTCAAAATGTGGAAAATTGAGTAAGATACACCATTCACAAGTTGGGCAATTTTGAAGAAGTGCACAAAGAGAGATACTTCTAAAATAAATTTTTTGCATAAATTGTTCCTTATACAATTAGGAATATCCAAGCCCAATGCCACGAATTTTATTTTATTTTTCTATTTAATTTGGATTTTATTCATTTAAATACAAATTAAATTCAAAAATAAGGTATAAAATCAAAATTAATTGCAAATTTGATTTTCTCTTTTCCTTGAGATCCAAGAAAACCAATAAAGCCGCAAATTTCGAAATTTGATTGGATATGGCAAGGATTAATTGAAATTGATCAAAGAAGAAAATTTGATTTGGTACAAAATCAAATATATTTTGCATTGATTGATGATTGATTCTTCCTCAAATCGACTCAATTCCATCTACTATATATATACAATACATGCCACATGAATGAGAACGAAAAAATTGGCTTGGAACCTAACCTAACTCAAAAATTCGTACCATACAAACTCTTGTGATACAGTTCTAGCTCGATTCCATTGATTCCAAGCACTCAAACATTTCCTTGATACCTCTGAATCGATCCGAGACCTTCACATTGTCCAAAAGCATCAAGAATCACGAAATCCGAATTTGGTTTGTTCATGATTTTCTCAAAATCGATTTCCATTATTCATGCATTTTTAACATGATTTGTTGTTGTTTTTGTGATTAGACCGAAGTTTACAAGCTTTCTGGGCAGTTTGATTGAGTTTCTATGGCTGGCAGCGAATCACCATAGCTAGGGTTTTCGACGGGTTTCTCTTATTAGGATAAATTGGAACAAGCGATGCCCTCAGGTGACCGGTGGGCCAGGCAGATCGAACCATGGTTTTAGATTTCATTTATATTGCTTGTACATGATTTTGATGTTAGCAGGGGCCATAGCGTCGAACTAAAGCCGGCGGAATTTTCAAATTTTGAAACGAAGAAGATGAAGTTTGGCGGGGGCGATGCGATCGGGGAGTGACACCGCATTACAGCGATTCGCTCAGGTTTTCAAGCATTTGCACTCTAGCTCAGTTGGCAAGGCTGCGCGTTTTCCACCCAGGGGTCATCAGTTCGAATCCCAGCCTTGGCATATTATTTTTACAAGTTTGCAATGTTTTCTTATTTTCTTATTTTCTATTTAATATTTCTCATGCATTTTAATTTAATTTCAACAATTTTTAATCATGCATTAAAAACACCAAAAAAATATTTTTCTTTTTGCATCATTTCCAGAAAATGTTTATTTAATTTATAAAATTAAAAAAAATATTATTTTGCATGCATATTTAATTTAATTGCTAATTTATCATTTAAATCACTTTTAATTAGTTTTTAATTATTAAATTATCTCCAAAAAATCCCAAAAATTTATTTTAGCATATTAATGTTATTTCCAGCATGAAATATTTTTCTCATTTAAAAATTATCATTTTTGCTAACATTTTTCTCTTATTCGATTTCCTCGTATTTTCCGATTTCTCGTCTTTTCACAGGTTATCCCGTTTCGGACCATTTCTTTTTATCGTTTTATTTTTTCCAATAATGTAATTGCTTATGGGATGTAATAGTTTAATTAGGACATTTTATTTTCCGCATTTTTTAAATTATGTATCTACCCCAAAGCCATGTAATAGCGTAGGATTTATCTTTCCGCACTTTATATTTCCGCAATTTACTTTCCGCCTCTTATAAACTGTTAGTAATTAGGCGTGTACGGCAAGACTAAAATTGAACGTAGCTCACTCTAATTTTCAAAATAACATATCTGAAATCAACACACTTCTCTCACACATGCACCCCTTAGGGTAATTCTCTCTCGTTGCCTTACGAATTCAAATGGTCATCTCCCTCGAACGTAGAGGTATCTTAGCACCGTTGCCTACAAACATATCATCACAGTCCCTTCGATACAAAGATCATAAGACCCACGATGTCGCCTCCGAATACATGATCTTGACCCTCGATTGTCAGCCTCGAAAATGATGATAGTCCTTCAAATGTGCTAGGATACTTCCTACAAGTTGCCTTCTATGACCATCGATGTCCCTTCGAATGTCCGCTTACATCCAACGAATGGAGTTACCTACCAATTAATGGTATGGATAGCTATTCTAAAGGCGTAAATAACGGAAGCGACCAATTACGAGTAGGTAATAAGACTTTTAGTTGCTTGCTCTATCAAAATACTTTTTTGCACCTCACACTTTTGTCAAAGTTCAAACTCTTTTCAAAAGCGAAACATTTCCAAACACTTTGTATACTTTCCTACATGAATCATTACAAAGTCAAAGCGAAATGCCTTTTCAAAACATCTTTTTTTTCAAACACACAGAAAGCACAATTTTAAAAGATGATCTAAGAGCAACTAAGAGCCCGTAGATAACTACGGATGAAAAGGGGTGCTAATACCTTCCCTTTTCATAACCTTCTCCTCGAGAATCTATGAAGGTCTTTTTGTACTTTTACCTTCCCTTAATTGGATAAAAGAAAAGTCGGTGGCGACTCTTGCTATCCGCACATTTGCGATACAAAATCCTACAAAGTCAGTTCACCGTGTTACAGGGCACCAAAAATCCATTCCTTGGGAACCTTACCTCAAGTGGGTGCGAGCTCGAGCTCAAAACCTCATGATGCCATTCACGCTGTTTACCCATAATTATGGAACTGTTGCTATAGGTGGCGAATCCTATCGTTTTCCATCGACATACCTCTGATTTTGAAGACTTGAAGAGATCTGGATTTAGCTTAAAGAAGAAAGGGATACATTGAGCTCGGTGTTATGCAAGCAAGAAGAAGGTACTAGAGTTGACCAAGCTACTTCACGAGGCGAAACATCAACGCTTACCTCGGCACCAAGAGGCGCCCATGGGAGACTTAGAGCTCTAGGATTTATATGTTTTCTTTTATTGTTTTGAACTATCTTTTGTACTTAAAAGAAAAAGAATAGAAAGAGAACTAATAAATGTTTGTTCGTGCTTGTTTAACAAATTTAAATCCTTAAGGTCCTTGAAAACATTGCATTGCATTATAAACATTGCATATCATAGCATAACATTGCATCACGGTACATTGAAGATTGGTTTTCTCATTCTCTCGCTATTTATTTTAGCGAAAATGGCTCTTGAAGCGGTATCAAAAGATCTCGGGCTCGAAATGCTCGGTTTGAGATGTTCACTAGCTTGGTCCAAGGCCAAGAAGATCGAAGAAGCTCATCAACGAAAAAGAAGGTCGTTGGTGTTCTCAACATGGGCAGCTACAAAGGTGGTCTTAAAGTGGTCGGTAGGATAGAACTCTCGGGAAGTGTCAAGAATGAAGGGTGTGTCAAGGGTGATGGCGAAGGCAGCAGTGATGAGTCGAGAAAGAGAGAGGATCACTATGAAAATGACCAGTACTCTAATGAGGATGACAAGTACAAACAACTCGAAGACCGCCTGAATGCTATGGAAAACCTGAAGATGTCTGGGTTGAACTTTGATGATTTGAGCCTTGTCCCCGGTGTGGTGATTCCTCCCAAATTCAAAGTTCCTACTTTTTCCAAGTATGATGGCGTTTCTTGTCCGAAGCTGAATTTGAAGTCCTATGTTCAGAAGATCAACCCCCACACTGATGACAGAAAGTTGTGGATGCATTATTTCCAAGAGAGTTTGTCTGGAACTCAATTGGAGTGGTATTATCGACTAGAGAATGATCGTATCCATACTTGGAGTGACTTAGCAGATGCTTTCTACAGACAGTATGAGTACAATGCTGAATTGACACCCACTAGCATGCAGCTACAAAGTATGTCTATGGGTCGTGACGAGAAGTTCAAAGATTATGCTCAAAAATGGAGAGACCTAGCAGGCAGAGTTCAACCACCCTTGTCTAATAGGGAGTTGGTTGATATGTTTATGGAACACTGGCAGGCCCATTCTTCAATCATCTGATTGGAAACTCTTGAGCCGGATTCACGAGATGATATTGACAGGAGAGCGCATTGAAGTTGGTATCAAGAGTGGAAAGATTCATGTAGAGTCATCATCAAATGCTGCGAAGAGATCTTTTGGTGGTAAGAAAGAAGCTAATGCCGTGTATGGTCAGAAAAGCCTAGCCAAGACCGACCGCGCTCAATCTGTGGGGGCAGTTGTGATCTCCAATCCTACATCTGCACAACCTCATCGAGACAACAGCGTAGCGGAAGAAGCGCCGAGGTTTAAAGATCAACATGCCATTGTCGCAAGCCTTGCAACACATGTTGAAAGTAGAGCTGATAACCTTGAGGGATCCTCCTCAAAATATCAACACTTCCTCTCCGAGATACAATCCTAATGCTAAGTGTGCTTACCATTCCAATAGCCCTGGACATAACACTGATGATTGTTGGGTCCTGAAGAATAAGATTCAAGATATGATTGAAGCTAAGCGATTGAGTTTGACCTCTGTTGAGACTCCAAATGTGATCAGCGCCTATGCCTAACCATGACAAGAGTTCCAATGCTTTGTTGGAAGATACTTATGTTTTCAACATAGATGACTTGACCATTCCTCGATGGTATTGAAGAACTTCTGCAAGCGTTGTCAACCGAGATGCTCGGAATTGTCGTTGGTGCCCATCACTTTTGATGGTTGTGCTTGGTTGAGAAGACGTGTTCAGTGCATGATGGATAACCGTGAAATACTATTCCTGAAACCACCTGTGGAGAGCTTGTGTGAAGACATGTCTAGCAAACTGAAGATCGAAGATGTGAATGGAGTTGTACCGTCTGCATGGGATACCTTGGGGCAGCCAAGTGGAAATTTTCTATTACATGGTGAAGTATCACATTCAAAGCTACAAGATTCCTATTGAAGATGTTAAGGCAACCGGATGGGGTGATGATTTCCCAGAAGACTATGCTGATGTTAACACAATAAGGATTTCCTCTGCTGATTCTGTGCCTAGAATGACACCTCTCATCATTACTTCTCCCAGACCAGTTCCATATTTCTCCGACAAGGTTATCCCGTGGAATTATGGAGCTGATGTTTATTATCATGGCGTCAAGCAAGACCCTCTAACCGTTGAAGATCTTACAGTTGAAGCTACCATTCCTGACATCGACAACATCACCGGATCAAGTAAGTTGACCAGAACCGGAAGGGTTTTCTCTACAGAAATCTCTCCTCCAAAAGGCACTGCGACACCAACTCGCATTCCAGCTATTCAACCCATTCCCCAAGCTAGAGGGAAAGAACATGTGACTCATCCTGCTCAGCCAGAAGTACCAAAGGAAGTTACTAAAGACACCTCCAAACAAGAAATGGAGGAAATACTGAAGATCATCAAGAAGAGTGACTACAATGTTGTGGAACAGTTGGGACAGACTTCATCCAAGATATCCATGCTTGCTCTGCTCTTGTGCTCCCAGGCTCATGCTAAAGCCTTGGTGAAGTTTCTGAAGAATGCTCATGTACCGCAAGACACTACTACTGATCAATTTGAAGTTTGTATTACTAACCTGGCTGCCAACAACGGCCTAGGCTTCTCTGATGCTGATTCGACTCCTTCCGGAAGGAAACACAGCAAAGCCTTGCACATCTCTGTCGAATGCAAGGGCGTTACATTGTCTCATGTCTTGGTTGATACTGGTTCTGCTCTGAATATCCTGCCAAAGACTGCTTTTGATCGACTTGATGTTGAAGGGTTGGTCCTAAAGCCCAGTGATATAATTGTGAGAGCTTTTGATGGTTCTAAGCGAGCAGTACGTGGAGAGCTCACTCTACCTGTTAAAGTCGGTTCCCAGACTTTTGATTCCACTTTCTTTGTCATGGACATCCGTCCAGCTTACTCTTGCCTACTTGGACGCCCTTGGATACATGGGGCAGGCGCTGTTACCTCTACCCTGCATCAGAAACTGAAGTACCCGGTGAAAGGGAAGGTTGTTACAGTATGTGGTGAAGAAGAATACATGGTCAGCCATCTACATTCATTCTGATACCTTAAGGTGGAGGGTGAATTCTTTGAGACTCCCTGTTAAGCTTTTGAAACAATACCCAGAGTCATGCCTGTTGACTCTCCTGTCACTCCTGAAGTTGCTAAAGTTCCGTCTAGGATGCCCTCGTTGAAAGATTCTCAAGCTGCTGTTGAAGAAGGTAGTACTATTTGGGGGGCAGCTCCCCGATCTTCCTTTCAAAGCTGACAAGACTGGTTTAGGCTTCACCATCAAGGGTCAGAAGATGATACGCCGCGAACGTGCCGAACAACTTCCTTTCCACATTAGTCAGAGTGGGATCCATGCCATAGAGGACGACGACAACGACTTCGACATCAGCAAGTGGATCTTCCCAACTCCCGACAACGGACTCAGCAATTGGAAGACGGAAGACGTCATACCAATCTCCTTTAGACAGGAGTAATTGCTCTTGTTTTTGTTTTGCTTTTCGTATTTCCTATGTTTTGAACAATAAACTCTAAAGCCTAGTGCCTTGCCGGGCATCATGGTTCGTTGTGAGGGTTATTATCATCATTTGCATATTTTCATTCAATAAAATCGTTGGACTTTGCATTCAATTGTTGTTTTCTTTCTTTTACTTTATCGCCTTCAAAAGTTATGTTTCTTACACACACGTGATACTGCGAATCACTCCGAATCTCGTTGATAACAGCTATGATATTGCTAAATATGACTTGATAATCGATCTACCAAGCGACGAAGGTGAGGAAGATTGTGAAGTGCCAGGAGAACTTGTCGATGCTACGCAAGAAGAACGAGTTATACACCGAAGAGCGTTGAGGTTGTGAATTTGGAGTGCTTGATGAAGAGAAAAGAGATCAAGATAGGAGGCGGTCTTGAGATGTCAAAGAAAGATTGGTTCGGATGCTACGAGACTATATTGAGGTTTTCTTGGTCATACGAAAACATGTCGGGTTTAGACATTGATATTGTGGTACACCGATTGCGACAAAAGAAGGTTTCTCGGTGAAAGAGAAGGTTAAATCGCATGCGTCGTGAGATGTCAGAAAATCAAAGAGAAGTTATGAAGCGGTTCAACGGTTTCTTATTTGTTACTTCTTATCCACATGGGTTGCAAGCGTGGTACTGTACCTAAGAAGGATGGAAAGGTACAGATGTGTGTGGATTCAGATCTGAACAAAGCAAGTCAACGATTTCCGCTCCCTCATATTGATGTTACGGTTGACAACAGGCCAACATAAGGTTTCTCCTTCATGGATGGTTTCTCGGTTACAATCGAGATCAAAATGGCTCTGAAGCCATGGAAGACTACTTCGTTACGGTGGGGCACTTTCGCTACAAGGTTATGCCGTTTGGGCTGAAGCAGGCGCCACTTATCGTGCCATGGTGACATTATTTCATGACATGATTCATCACGAGATAGAGGTCTACGTCGACGATATGATAGCGACGGTGAACTGACTTTGTAGGATTTTGTATCGCAAATGTGCGGATAGCAAGAGTCGCCACCGACTTTTCTTTTATCCAATTAAGGGAAGGTAAAAAGTACAGAAAAAGACCTTCGTTAGATTCTGAGTAAGGGAGAAGGTTATGAAAAGGGAAGGTATTAGCACCCCTTTCCATCCGTAGTTATCTACGGGCTCTTAGTTGCTCTTAGATCACTTTAAAATTGTGCTTTCTGTGTGTTTGACAAAAATGTTTTGAAAAGGCATTTCGCTTTGACTTTGTAATGATTCATGTAGGAATGTATACAAAGTGTTCGGAAATGTTTCGTTTTGAAAAGAGTTTGAACTTTGACAAAAAGTGTGTGGTGTGAAAAATATTTGATTGAGCAAGCAACTAAAAGTCTTATTTACCTACTCAGAATTGGTCATTTTCGTGTTATTTTACATTCCTTTAGAATAGCGCTATCCATACCATTAGTTGGTAGGTAACTCCATTCGTTGGATGTAAGCGGGACATTCGAAGGGACATCGTATAGTCATAGAAAGCAACTTGTAGGAAGTATCCTAGCACATTCGAAGGGACTATCATCATTTTTCGTAGGCTACAATCGAGGGTCAAGATCATGTATTCGTAGGCGAAATCGTGGGTCTTATGATCTTTGTATCGAAGGGACTATGATGATTTGTCTTGAAGGCAACAGTGCTAGAATACCTCTACGTTCGAGGGACATGGCCATTTGTATTCGTAAAGGCAACGGGAGAGAATTACCCTAAGGGGTGCATGTGTGAAAAGAGTGTGTTGATTCAGATTCATGTTATCTTGAAAATTAAGAGTGAGCTATGTTCAATTTTAGTCTTGCCATACACGCCTAATTACTAACAGTTTATAAGATGCGGAAAATAAATTGCGGAAATTAAAGTGCGGAAAGATAAATCCTACGCTATTACATGGCTTTGGGACAGATACATAATTTAAAAATGCGGAAAATAAAATGTCCTAATTAAGCTATTATATCCCATAAACAGTTACATAATTGGAAAAAGAAAGCGATAAAAGAAATCGTCAAAGCAGGATAACTGTGAAAAGATGAGAAATCGGAAAATACGAGGAAATCGAATAAGAGGAAAATGTTAGCAAAAATGATAATTTTTAAATGAGAAAAATATTTTATGCTAGAAACAAACTAATATGCTAAAATAATTTTTTGGAATTTTTTGGAGGTAATTTAATAATTAAAAACCAATTAAAAGTGATTAAAATGATAAATTAGCAATTAAATTAAATATGCATGCAAAATAATATTTTTTAATTTTATAAATTAAATAAACATTTTCTGGAAATAATGCAAAAAGAAAAATATTTTTTGGTGTTTCTAAATGCATGATAAAAATTATTGAAATTAATTAAAATGAATGCAAATATTAAAAATAAATAGAAAATAGAAAATAATTGAAAAAAGTTGAGTTTGTGAAAAAAGAATGCAAAACCGGTCCCAGGCTGATTCCAACTCGTGACCAGGAGGAGAATCTTTCCAATCCAATGCCTTAACCACTGGGCCATGTGACACTTGGTGTTTGAGAAAACAAAAGCAATTGGTTTTAAGTGTACGCGTGTCCCTGATTTGGATTCAAACACAGTCAGCAAGTCGGGCCCAGTCAACTTATGAAGGAGCGAATCAGAGAACGCCATCGTGCCACGCAATCCCTCGCCGGTCCAAATGAAGTCAGCAGGAGCTAACCCGGTCGTCTTCTCCGGCGATCTCAAACCGAACACGCAAAACACGAGTAATAAGCGGAAAGGAGGCCTTATCCCCTAAATCGACCCTTTCGAGTCAATGGTGATGTTAGTTTTGGCTGAATCGACTTCTGAGGCGGTTCAAAGACAACGACAAGAAACCCTAAACATGGCGGAGATTTGGACGTTCAAGCTTGCTAACGATTGCCCGGATCATGTATATGAGTCTCATGAACACAATAAAAGCATTAGAATCAATCGAAACTGGCAGATAATAAAAGTGCAAAATCAAAAAAGAATTGAATATGTATGCATGTATATGGCACGATTTGGCTTGCTTTGATCAATAACAATGATGCATTCTTACTCCATCTTACCCCCTGAGCACGTTTGGATGGTTGAAAGAGGCTGAAAGACGCTGCAAAATAAAATTCGATTTTTCCAACTTCTTGAAAAATTTTGACAAAATAAGGGTTATATTTTTGGCTAGGGTTTCGTGTCATTTGTTGTGTGTAATGCTGGCTATTTATAGAGTGAATTAGGAGGGGAAAAACAAGGAAAAAAGATTTGGTTTTGAATGCATTGAATGGTTTTCAAATAAAATCAAATTTTTGAAAGAAATTTGATTCTCTCTTAAATGGATGATCAAGCACGAAATTGGTATGTATGATGGGCTTCCTTGGACCTCAAGTATGATATAAAATCACTCCTCTTGAAAAAATATTTTATTTTCATATTTTATATAATTTAATTTTGAATTAAATGGTTTAAAATTCAAAAATAAATTAATAAAATAGAAAATTGCCATGGCCAAGCATTTATGAGTCACAAATAATGTCACGAACAAGTTTGGATCAAAAGATTATAGGCCCATTTGGAAAATTTTGCATTTTGACCAATATCTCCTTTTGTGCAATTGTCCAAAATTGCCCAAATTCTGAATAGTGTATCTTGCTCAATTTTCCACATTTTTGAGTGTTCATGGACTTTTTGGAAAGCTCTAAGAGTCCTCTAACCAACCTCTTTGGTTTCATCTCAATTGGAGTTTCCACGCTCAATATATCTTCAAAACAAAAAGTTGACTTTTTGTTGACTTTGAAAAGGACCTGTAATGTTTTGATCCATACCTTCCAAATGAAGCATTTTTTGAACATTCTTGTGAGACGTGAAGTTGTAGAGAATTGAATTTCCTTCAAAACAAGAGGTTGTGGAAAAATTTCTGAGAAAGTATGAAGAAGTTATGCTCAGTCAAAGTTTGGTTGACTTTTCACTAAGAAACCCTAATTTAGAAAGTTTGACTTTTGAGCAAATCTTGAGTTTTCTTGATGAATCATGATCAACCCTTGATCAAATGATGAATGTAACTTCAAAATGAGGATGTTGACCAAAAATTATGAAGTTTGATGTATGTTGACCATGATTGACTTTTGTCCATCTGTTGGTTTTCAACCATCGAGCAATTATGCGAGACGACTTGTGAGGCTTGAAACTTGACATGGAGAATCTTTGAAGCATATGAGGAGTCATGAAGACCATTGTAGATGTTGGAGTCCATCTTGATCGAGAATTGTCAAACCCTAGTTTGGGTTGATTGTCTAGGAGAGGGTTTGTCTGATCAACCCTTGAAGAATCCTTGAGCATGGATGTATGGAATATCTTGAGAAGATGGAGGGAAAATTTTGGGGTATGACAGCAGCCCCTGTTCAATCTTCTTGTACTGGAAGGGTTAGATTGGCATGTTCGCCTTTCGTGACCTGGAGGTAGAAGATGATTGAACACTCGAATACACCTGAAAATTTGCACTCGCGGTTGGCTGATGATGCGGGAATGGGCTTACAAATGCCATTTGGAGAAGTTGGAGACTTCGTTGGGGAATGAGTCGTGCGCTAGACTTGAGATGGTTGATAGGAGAATTGACGGGGATGGGCTTAAGATGCCATCTGGAAAGGTCGGTGCTGAGGAGTGAGCCGTACGCTAGGCTCTGTAGATGTTTCTGGAAGTGGGAGGGGATGGGCTTAAGATGCCATCCGGAGGGAGTCGTACGTTAGACTTCGTGCTCATCTTTGAATGAAGTTATTGGTTTGTATTGGTTTTTAACCAAATATGCAACATTTTGAAGGTGGAGAGCTGTTGACAAGTAGTCGGAGATGGGCTTAAGATGCCATCCAAGGCAACTGAGTCGTACGCTAGACTCTGTAGTTGCTGTTGATAATAAGATAGCGTCAGAACAGATCTTCGTCTTGGTTGCTCTGAGGGGATAATTGTTGGCAAAATGTGGACAGCTTCCCTGTTGTGCATCGGGTATTGATCCACTACCTGTTATCGGAGGATAACTTGCGTGATCGTTCAGATAGTTTTCCCGTCTGGATTCGGGTATTAATCCTGGATCTGTTGTTGGAGAACAACAAGGCGATCATGATAGTTTTCCGTCGGCTTTTAATCTGGACTGTTTGTTTGATGATTTGCACCTGTTTTGGAAAAAACAAAAGAAACTTTGATAGAATATTGTTAGTCTTATGCAAGGAATGATGCATGACAATGTGTATGAATGACATATGCATATTTTGTGACTTTATGAAGAAATGTATGAATGATAAATGTTTGAAGAAGCGGAAACCTTGAGAAAGAGAAAAAGAAATCTTTGATTCCTCCGGTGCACTATCGACCAAGTCTTGGGCCTAGATTTTGCTGTGGATGGTAGAGGTCGAGAAACACGTCGTTGAGGATCTCATATACAGACCCTGCTGGGGAGAGTCTGGGAGGCGCTCTGTTGGGGATCTTGCGTGTAAATCCTGCTGGAGAGTGTTTGATAGTTCTTTGAGAGGCGGGTTTGAAGGATTTGGGGGCCCGTTGTAATCTCTAGCTAGGGAAAAAGGATGTAGGTTTCCTCTGGTGCACTACCTGACCAAGTTTCAAGCATGGATACTGCTGCTGTCGGGGAAAAGGGGAATGTTGAGAGATATTTTGTTGGGGATCATGCTCTGTGGGGGGGGAAATGCATTGGTGACTTTCGTCGTCATCTCAATTCCTAGAGCTGTAGTAACTACTTTTGTATGCCCACTGTTTGTGAATAGATTCTTATTGTAAAATGCATATAATCATTCAAAGCAAGCGTTGGACTTATTGCAAGCGAAATGTAAAGTAAAGAGAAGAACTTGTATTCATTTGAAATGTGGCGTATGGCCAAGTAGTTTGTACACAAAAAGGTAAAAAGCTATCGAAACAATCTCGTTAAGTTTCAACCATGCTAGTACTCATATATTTCAACTATCTCATCTCCTTTGTCGGTAGAAAGTGAGTAGGCGATTTTCGCCATTTGAATCTTGAATCTTTGATAGTAGTGCAGATAGGTGATCAGGACGAGACATAGTCGCGCTTAAATCCTAAATTTTGCCTAGACCGCCCTTCGGGTTTTCGATCTGGGATACCCTTTTTGCCCAAACCGCCTTTTGGGTTTTCGACTTGCAGTGTACATGTTTTGTATATATCCTTAATTTTGCCCGAACCCTTTTGGTTCGCCAGGATGCCCTTATTTTTGCCTAGGTCCGTCGACCTAGCGGGTCTCTTTCATGTGTAGTATTTTTTGACTATGTCTACATTCACAGGGTGTGGGAAGTCTTCACCATCCATGGTGCTAAGTATCATAGCTCTGCCGGAAAATACTGTCTTGACTACAAACGGTCCCTCGTAGGTGGGAGTCCATTTTCCCCTGGGATCACCTTGTGGATGAATGATGCGCTTGACTACTAGATCACCGACTTGGTAGACTCGATGCTTGACTTTCTTGTTAAATGCTCTGATCATTCGTTTCTGATAGATCTGTCCATGGCAGATGGATGTGAGTCGTTTCTCATCAATCAAGTTAATCTGGTCAAGGCGAGTCTGAATCCATTCGTCTTCGCCTAACTCTGCGTCCTGGAGGACTCTGGTTGAGGGAATCTGAACCTCGATGGATAGGACTGCTTCCATACCGTACACAAGAGAGAAGGGGGTTGCCCTTGTTGATGTTAAATCTTGTAGTCACGATGACCATGAAGAATGGTAACATCTCATGCCAATCTTTGTAAGTCAACGTCATTTTCTGTATAATCTTCTTAATGTTCTTGTTGGCGGCTTCCACTGCGCCATTCATCTTAGGCCGATAAGGAGAAGAGTTGTGATGCTTGATCTTGAACTGCGTGCAGAGCTCGGTGATCATCTTATTGTTGAGATTGGAGCCGTTATCTATGATAATCCTTTTGGGAGTGCCATATCGGCGGATAAGATTATGTTTGATGAATCGAGCCAACATTCTTGGTAACAGATGCAAGCGAGGTTGCTACCCCATTTGGTGAAATAGTCAATTGCCACAAGGATGAAGCGGTGTCCGTTGGAAGCTGTGGGCTTGATTTCTCCGATCATGTCAATGCCCACATTGCAAAGGCCAAGGAGCTGTTAGAACATTCGAGAGGTCTGGAGTGCGTGCACTTTATGCATATATCGGCATTTGTGACAAGATCGAGTGTAAGCGGTGACAATCGGCTTCCATGGTGGACCAATAGTAACTTTGTTCTCAAAATCTTCTTAGCCATGGTGTGTCCCTTTGGAGTTGGTACCAAATGCGCCGTGTAACTCTTCCATGATACGTTCACTGTTTTCCGGTCTACGGTAGTAAGCACAAGTCGTGATTGCGCTTGTATAAGATGTCATTGCTGAGGAAGAATTTGGAGGCAAATCTTCTCAAGAACTTCTTATCATTGAAAGATGCCCCTGCGGGATATTCCTGAGTCTCAAGATACCTCTTCACGTCGTAGTACCAAGATTTCTCATCTGTATCAAGTTCATAACAATACGCTGGTTCGTCAAACCTCTCAATGATGATCTGGGGATGTAATGATGGCGCCAATGCCATTGCCAAGTGCGTTTGAGGCTCCATCAAAGACCATGGTCCATCGGGATCCTTGTTCAGGTCCTTCATCGGGCCTGTTCTTCATAATCGGTAACTAGTAAAACATCTTCGTAAAATTGACGCATAGGCGATAGTCATCTACGATGAGCCAAATGATCGGCTACTACACTCCTTTGATCGCTTTAAAGAAGTGTCTTGGATGTCATACTCGGTCAAGATCATCGCCATCTTGCTATTCTTCGGAGATGGTTTCTCAAATATGTATTTTATCGGATCCATCTTGAAATCAACGAGTAGTGTGAGTCAACATATCTTGTCTTAGTCGTGACCCAAAGCGTTGCAAGTTTTCTCATGTGAGTATCTTGTTTCACGGTCGGTAAACTTTTGCTAAGGTAGTATATTGCATACTCTTTCGACAGACTCGTCATGTTGCCCCAACACACCCATTGAGTTCTCTAACACAAGTACATGATAAGAGGTCTTCCTTGGTGGCGGTATCGGGATAGGAGGATTACAGGGTACTCCTTGACTTTGTCAAAAGCGATCTGGCAATCGTCGTTCCATTTCACTACTTGATCTTTCTTAAGTAACTTGAAGATTGGCTCACAAGTAGCAGTTAAATGTGCAATGAATCTGGCAATGTAGTTTAATCGGCCCAAGAAACCTCGACTTCCTTCTCGGTCGGGGAGCTGGCATTTCTTAAATAGCCTTAACCTTGGCGGGGTCAACCTCAATTCCTTTACCACTGACAACAAACCCTAGGAGTTTTCCGGATCTGACTCCAAAGGTACACTTGTTAGGATTAAGTCTCAACTGTATTTCTTCAATCTATCAAGCAGTTTACGCAAATGATCAAGATGTTCTTCTTGATGCGTGATCGAGCTATCATGTAAATCGGCGTAGACCTCTATCTCGTGATGAATCATGTCATGAAATAATGTCACCATAGCACACTAATAAGTGGCGCCCGTTCTTCATCCGAGCGGCATAACCTTGTAGCGAAGTGCTTGTGTGCAAAAGTAGTCTTTTCCATGTCTTGAGGCCATTTTGATCGATTGTGGAGAAACCATCCATGAAGGAAAACCTTATGATGGCGGTGTTGTCAACGAACATCAATATGAGGAAGTGGGAAATCGTCTTTCGGACTCGCTTTGTTGATCTCGTAATCCACACATTCGTACTTTACCATCCTTCTTACATACGGTACCACATTCACAACCCATTGTGGATAGGAAGTAACATCTAAGAAACCTTGAGCTTCATAACTTGGCTTTGATTTTCTCGACATCTCGGGCCATCTGACGAACCTTACATTTCATTAGGGAAAACCTTCTTTGTCGGCAATCGGTGTACCACAATATCAATGTCTAAACCGGCATGTCTTCGTATGACCAAGAAAAACCTCAATATAGTCTCGTAGCATCTGAACCAATGTTTCTTTAACACTGCTCTCAAGACCCGCTCCTATCTTGATCTCTTTTACATCTTCATCGATGCAAATTCACAACCTCAACTTGCTCTTCATGTGGGTATAACTCGATCTTCTTGTTGTAGCGATCGACAAGTTCTCCGGCACTTCAAATCTTCCTCACTTTAGTCTTGGCTTGGTAGATCGGATTATCGAAGTCATATTTAGCAATAGCATAGTTGTTATCAGCGAGATTTGGAGTGATTCTGCGGTGTATCACGTGGGTGTGTGTAAGAAACACATAGCTTTTTGAAGGGTGATAAAGTAAAGAGCAAAAATAGAATGCAAAGTCCAATTTTATTGAATGAAAATACGCAAATGACGGATAATAACCCTCACAAGCGAGCCATGATGCCCGGGCGAGGCACTAGGCTTTAGAGTTTATTGTTCAAAACATAAAAGAAAAGCAAAACAAAACAAAAGCAATTACTCGACTAAAGGAGATTGGTATAGCGTCTTGATCTTCCAATTCTTGAGCCCATTATGCAGGAGTTGGGAAAATCCACTTGCGATGTCGAAGTCGTTGTCGTTGTCTTCTAGCATGGATTCCACTCGACGATGCGGAAAGGAAGTTGGCGATGCGTTCGTGGCGTATCATCTTGACCCTTGATGGTAAATCCTAAACCGGTCTTGTCAAATTTGAGCGGAAGATCGGGGCGACCCCAAATAGAACTACCTCCTCCTTCAACTGCGACTTGAGCATCTTTCGTGAGGCCATTCTAGCGGAACTTGCATAACCGGGAATGACGGGAGAGTCAGGCATGACTATGGGGATTGTTTCAAAAGCTTGGAGGGTCTCGAAGAATTCACCTTCCATCTCGGGTATCGGAATGATTGTAGATGGTGACCATATATTCTTCTTCTCCACACTGTAACAACCTTCCCTTTCACGGGTACTTCAACCCGATGCAAGGTAGAGGTAACAACGCCCCCATGTATCCAAGGTCCAAGTAGGCAAGAGTAAGTGGACGGATGTCCATGACAAAAGTGGAGTCAAAAGTCGGGAACCGACTTTGGCAGGCGAGAATGAGCTCTCAAGCCTTTCTCTTAGAACCATCAAAAGCTCTCACAATTATATCCTTTGGGTCTCGGACCAACCCTTGATATCAAGTCGATCAAAAGCGGTCTTTGGTAGGATATTCGAGAGAACAGTATCTACCAAAACATGAGATAATGTAACGCATTGACGAGATGTGCAAGGCTTTGTTGTGTTTCCTTCGGTCAAATCGCATCGAGAGAAGCCTAGGCCGTTGTTGGCAGCCAGGCTAGCAATACAAACTTCAAGCGGTCGATAGTAGTGTCTTGCGATGCGTGAGCATTCTTGAAACTTCACAAGGCATTAGCATGAGCCTCGAGCACAAGAGCGAGCAAGCATGGAGGTATTGGACGAGTTTGCCCTAACTGTTCCACCACATTGTAGTCACTCTTCTTGATGATCTTGAATTTCCTCCATTTCTTGTTTGGAGGTGTCTTGACAACTTCCTTTGGTACTACGGTTGAGCGGGATGAGTCCTTGGTTCTTTCCTCTAGCTTGGGAAATGGGTTGAATAAATGGAATCGTTGGAGTCGCGGTGTCTTTTGGAGGAGATATCTGGAGAGAATACTCTTCGGTTGGGTCACCTTGATCGGTGATGTTGTCAATGTCGGGAATGGTAGCTTCAAGCGTAAGATCTTCAATGGTCGAGAGGTCTTGTTTGGCGCCATGATAGTAAACATCAGCTCCATAATTCCAAGGGATAGCCTTGTCAGAGGAATATGGAACCACCCCATCCGGTTGCTTTAACATCTTCAATAGGAATTTTGTAGCTCTCAGGAACAGTGTACTTCACCATGTAATCGTACTTTCCACTTGGCTGTCCCAAGGTATCCCACACAGATGGTGCAGTTTCGTTCACATCTTCGATCTTCAGTTTAGACATATCTTCACACGTTTACGCACGGTGGTTTTAGAAATAGTATCTCACGGTTATCCATCATGCGAACCGTCTTCTCAACCAAGCACAACCATCGGTGCGGATGGGCACCAACGACAATTCTCTGGGCATCCTGGGTTGACACCGGCTTGTAGCAAATTCTTCTTAACAGTCATCATAGGAATGGTCAAGTCGTCTATGTTGAAAACATATGTATCATCGCCAACAGCATTGGAACTCTTGTCATGGTTAGGCATAGGCGCGTTAATCACATTGGTCTCAATAGGAGGATCAAACTCGATGCTTAGCTTGATCATATCTTGAATCTTGTTCTTTAGAGCCCAACAATCATCAGTGTTATGTCTAGGGCTATTGGAGTGGTAAGCACACTTAGCATTAGGATTGTATCTCGGAGAGGAAGTGTTGATGTTTTGAGGAGGATCCTCAAGGTTATCACTCTGCTTTCAACATGTGTTGCAAGGCTTGCGACAAAGGCATGTTGATCTTAAGTAGCTTCTTCGTGGCGCATTCGACTGCGTTGTCTTGAGGTTGTCGAGGATTGGAGATCACAAGCCCCAGATTGAGCACGGTCGGTCTTGGCTCGGCTTTTCGACCATACAGCATTAGTTTCTTCCTTACCACCAAAAGATCTCTTTGCGGCATTTGAAGATGTCTCTATCTGAATCTTTCCACTTTTGATACCAGCCTCAATACGCTCTCCTGTCAATATCAACTCGGTGAATCCGGCTGAAGAGTTTCCAATCAGATGATTGAAGAGCAGACTGTCGGTGTTCCCATAAACATATCAACCAATTCCTATTGGACAAGGGTGGTTGAACTCTGCCTGCTAGATCTCTCCATTTCTGAGCATACTCCTTAAACTTCTCATCACGACCCATAGACATGCTCTGTAGTTGCATGCGAGTGGGTGTCAATTCAACATTGTACTCATATTGCTTGTAGAAAGCATCTGCTAAGTTACTCCAGGTACGGATACGGTCATTCTCTAGTGATAATACCATTCCAAGCGAGTTCGGATAAACTCTCTTGAAAATAGTGCATCCACAACTTTACATCATCGGTGTGGGATTAATCTTACGAACATAGGACTTCAAATGCGACTTCGGACAAGAAATGCCATCATACTTGGCAAAAGTTGGAACTTTGAACTTAGGAGGAATCACCACACCAGGGACAAGGCTCAGATCATCGAAATTCAACCCGGACATCTTCAGGTTTTCCACAGCATTCAGGCGGTCTTCAAGTTGTTTGTACTTGTCATCTTCATCAAAGTACTGGCTATGGTCAGAGCGATCTTCTCCCTCCTTCTTAGGCTCACGCTGGTCATCTTCATTACCCTCGACACTCCCTTCATTCTTGACACTTCCTTCAGAGAGCTCTATCCGACTGACCCTCTTAGGACCACCTTTGTAGCGTCTGCCCATGTTGAGAAGACCAACAACCTTCTTCTTTTGTTGATGAGCTTCTTGGATCTTCTTGGCCTTGGACCAAGCGGTGAACATCTGTTGGGCCCAGGCATTCGAGCACGGAGATCTTTGACGGACTATTCAAGAGCCATTTCTGCTAAAATAAATAGCGAGCAAATGAGAAAACCAATCTTCAATGTACCTGTGATGCAATGTTATGCTATGATATGCAATGTTTATGCGAATGCAATGCAATGTTTTCAAAGACCTTAGAGATTTAAATTTGTTAAACAAGTAATGAACAAACATTTATTAGTACTCTTTTTATTATTCTTTTTCTTTTTAAGTACAAAAAACAGTTTAAAACAATAAAAGAAAAGATAAAAATCCTAAAGCTCTAAGTCTCCCATGGGCGCTTCCTCTTGGTGCCGAGGTAGGCGTTGATGTTCCGCTCCTCGTGAAGTAGCTTTGTCAACTCTAGTACCTTCTTTTCGCTTGCGTAACACTGAGCTTCAAAGGTATCCCTTTCTTCTTTAAGCTGAATCCATGATCTCTTCAAGCCTTCAAAATCAGTAGGCATGTCAGGATGGAGAAACGATTATAGGTCGTCACCTAAAGCAACGGTTCTATAATTCTTGGTAGAACAGTGAATGGCATCATGAGGTTTTGAGCTCGAGCTCGCACCCATT
Source organism: Vicia sativa (assembly GCA_021764765.1). NCBI lineage: Eukaryota > Viridiplantae > Streptophyta > Magnoliopsida > Fabales > Fabaceae > Vicia > Vicia sativa. The sequence goes on from CM038797.1 coordinate 29,684,827, forward strand.
TGAGGTAAGGTTCCCAAGGAATGGAGTTACGGTGCCCCAAAGTCTTGGTATCGTCTTCTTTACCATGCCCCAGCGTGTATAAACCTTCGTCGGTAATTCTGGAGGTCGTGATTGTAGTCGAACACAATATCTTGGAGAAGCATAAAATGTGGACCATCTCTTCGGGCAAAACCAAACTGACGTAGAGCTAGAGATGGGTTGTAAGTAATACCTCCCCTTATACCAAGTAGTGGTACATTAGGGAATTCTCCACAACGCTCGATGAAGGTGAAGTCCTTTTGAAAGAAAAGACTCCAACGGATATCTGAATGAGAGAGTGACATTAACCTTTGAGACCATCTCAACCTTTTTTCATTCTTCAAAACTGATGGAGGAAGGTGCGAAATAAACCACCTAGAAAGTAACGGTATGCAACATATGAGAGTTCCTTGCCTTTTGATAGTACGAGTATGGAGAGAATGTAGGATGTCTCCAAGTAAAGTAGGCACAGGATTGCGGGTAAGGAATATCTTGATGGCGTTGACATCTATGAATTGATCCGAGTTAGGGAACAGAACCAAACCATAGATTAGCAAGGCCACAATGTCTTCAAATGCATGGAAACTCATAACTTTGAGGAATTCTCGGGCTTTCTTAATTAAGAACTTAGCAAGTAAACCCTTCACTCTACTTCTGGTTTCCCAATTGGCTTCAATGTCTGAGCGCTTAAGATGTAAGGCTGATGCACTGTCTTCGTACTTAGGGACCTTTTCTAGACCGGTGAATGGCATTTGGTCAAGAATAGGTACCCCAAGTAGCAGAGAACTCTTCAAGGTAGGAACTAGCGATAATCTGGAATGTAAAGCAATGGTGTTTCGGATCAAAGAACTGGAATAGGACATGCATCGTATCTTCTTCAAAACCGGAGGTAACCAAGTCAAGCAGATAACCATGTCTTTTGACTAACTGAGCATGGTCGGGAATTTCTGAAACCAATTCTTTGAGCTGAGAAGGTATACCCATGAAATTGATTTGGATAGTCTTTCTAGAAGCCATGATCCCTACAAAACAGAGCAAAGATAAATCCCTAGGTCCTTGAAATAGTTAGAAATGATATGCAATGTGAATGATGTCATGATGTCATGTTTAGCACACACAAACAATTCTCACAATGAGCCTAGGTTTAAGGCTTGCATGAGGTATAGGTGATTACCCCACCAAAAGTTTTAGTTGGTTCATCCTGTCCTATAATAGTAACCGGGTTCTAGGAATCTCACATCATTGATCTTTCTCGTAGGCGTTGATTTCAATACGACTACCAAGTGGTCGACGAAAATATCCCAAAAGTCGATCTCAATGGCGTAGCATCGGTATCAACCAACCTTAGTGCGCACCAAAGTCGGCCATCTCACTACCTTCTAATGGCCAAGATGGGTCAATTAAGGTTCTAAAAGTTTAGTTAGTGCTTGATGACACCAGAAGCCAAATACTATCCTCAACTTGGAAATGAAGAGTATCGGGACATCCAAAGTGTCACACTAACGTAGCCATCATGTTGACCGTTTTGATATCGTCTAACAGTCGCGACGATTTATTGCTACTTACCTAAAAGGAAAGCCGGATCCGGGTGTAGGATCCCCCAACAATAAAATACCCAAGCAACCCTTAAAGATAAAGCAAGCAAGTCAAACAAAAAGCAATAAAGGTGATTTAGAAATCCTTAAGGCATTCTCTCTTTTAAGGTGTCTCCCGTGATCGCGATTACGTAACACGGTGAACTGACTTTGTAGGATTTTGTATCGCAAATGTGCGGATAGCAAGAGTCGCCACCGACTTTTCTTTTATCCAATTAAGGGAAGGTAAAAAGTACAGAAAAAGACCTTCGATAGATTCTGAGTAAGGGAGAAGGTTATGAAAAGGTATTAGCACCCTTTCCATCCGTAGTTATCTACGGGCTCTTAGTTGCTCTTAGATCACTTTAAAATTGTGCTTTCTATGTGTTTGACAAAAAATGTTTTGAAAAGGCATTTCGCTTTGACTTTGTAATGATTCATGTAGGAATGTATACAAAGTGTTCGGAAATATTTCGTTTTGAAAAGAGTTTGAACTTTGACAAAAAAGTGTGTGGTGTGAAAAATATTTGATTGAGCAAGCAACTAAAAGTCTTATTTACCTACTCAGAATTGTTCGTTTTCGTGTTATTTTACATTCCTTTAGAATAGCGCTATCCATACCATTAGTTGGTAGGTAACTCCATTCGTTGGATGTAAGCGGGACATTCGAAGGGACATCGTATAGTCATAGAAAGCAACTTGTAGGAAGTATCCTAGCACATTCGAAGGGACTATCATCATTTTTCGTAGGCTACAATCGAGGGTCAAGATCATGTATTCGTAGGCGACATCGTGGGTCTTATGATATTTATATCGAAGGGACTATGATGATTTGTCTTGAAGGCAACAGTGCTAGAATACCTCTACGTTCGAGGGACATGACCATTTGTATTCGTAAAGGCAACGGGAGAGAATTACCCTAAGGGGTGCATGTGTGAAAAGAGTGTGTTGATTCAGATTCATGTTATCTTGAAAATTAAGAGTGAGCTATGTTCAATTTTAGTCTTGCCATACACGCCTAATTACTAACAGTTTATAAGATGCGGAAAGTAAATTGCGGAAATTAAAGTGCGGAAAGATAAATCCTACGCTATTACATGGCTTTGGGGCAGATACATAATTTAAAAATGCGGAAAATAAAATGTCCTAATTAAGCTATTACATCCCATAAACAGTTACATAATTGGAAAAAGAAAACAGTAAAAAGAAATCGTCCGAAACGGGATAACCTGTGAAAAGATGAGAAATCGGAAAATACGAGGAAATCGAATAAGAGGAAAATGTTAGCAAAAATGATAATTTTTAAATGAGAAAAATATTTTATGCTAGAAACAACATTAATATGCTAAAATAATTTTTTGGGATTTTTTGGAGGTAATTTAATAATTAAAAACCAATTAAAAGTGATTTAAATGATAAATTAGCAATTAAATTAAATATGCATGCAAAATAATATTTTTTAATTTTATAAATTAAATAAACATTTTCTGGAAATAATGCAAAAAGAAAAATATTTTTTTGGTGTTTCTAAATGCATGATAAAAATTATTGAAATTAATTAAAATGAATGCAAATATTAAAAATAAATAGAAAATAGAAAATAATTGAAAAAAGTTGAGTTTGTGAAAAAAGAATGCAAAACCGGTCCCAGGCTGATTCCAACTCGTGACCAGGAGGAGAATCTTTCCAATCCAATGGCTTAACCACTAGGCCATGTGACACTTGGTGTTTGAAAAACAAATTGGTTTTAAGTGTCGCGTGTCCACGATTTGGATTCGAACACGCGACAAGTCGGGCCCGTCAACTTATGAAGGAGAATCGATCATCGTGCCACGCAATCCCTCGCCGGTCCAAATGAACTCAACGACGTCGGAGCCCTAGCTCCGGTCGTCTTCTCCGGCGATCTCAAACCGAACACGCAAAACACGAGTAATAAGCGGGAAGGAGGGCCTTGTCCCCTAAATCGACCCTTCGAATCCAATGATGATGTTAGTTTTGGTGAATCGGCTGTCAGGCCGTTCGAGACGACTTAAACCCTAAACATGGCAACTGGCGATTTGGACGTTCAAGCTTGCTAACGATTGCCCAGATCATGTATATGGAGTCTCATGAACACAATAAAAGCATTAGAATCAATCGAAACTGGGAGATAATAAAAGTGCAAAATCAAAAAAGAATTGAATATGTATGCATGTATACGGCACGATTTGGCTTGCTTTGATCAATAACAATGATGCATTCTTACTCAATCTTACCCCCTGAGCACGTTTGGATTGTTGAAAGAGGCTGCAAAATAAAATTCGATTTTTCCAACTTCTTGAAAAATTTTGACAAAATAAGGGTTATGTTTTTGGCTAGGGTTTCGTGTCCTTTGTTGTGTGTAATGCTGGCTATTTATAGAGTGAATTAGGAGAGAAAAAACAAGGAAAAAAGACTTGGTTTTGAATGCATTGAATGATTTTCAAATAAAATCAAATTTTTGAAAGAAATTTGATTTTCTCTTAAATGGATGATCAAGCACGAAATTGGTATGTATGATGGGCTTCCTTGGACCTCAAGTATGATATAAAATCACTCCTCTTGAAAAAATATTTTATTTTCATATTTTATATAATTTAATTTTGAATTAAATGGTTTAAAATTCAAAAATAAATTAATAAAATAGAAAATTGCCATGGCCAAGCATTTATGAGTCACAAATAATGTCATGAACAAGTTTGGATCAAAAGATTATAGGCCCATTTGGAAAATGTTGCATTTTGACCAATATCTCCTTTTGTGCAATTGTCCAAAATTGCCCAACTTCTGAATAGTGTATCTTGCTCAATTATCCATATTTTTGAGTGTTACTGGACTTTTTGGAAAGCTATAAGAGTCCTCTAACCAACATATTTGGTTTCATCTCAATTGGAGTTTCCATGCTCAATATATCTTCAAAACAAAATGTTGACTTTTTGTTGACTTTGAAAAGGACCTGTAATGTTTTGATCCATACCTTCCAAATGAAGCATTTTTTGAACATTCTTGTGAGACATGAAGTTGTAGAGAATTGGATTTCCTTCAAAAAAAGAGGTGGTGGAAAAATTTCTGAGAAAGTATGAAGAAGTTATGCTCAGTCAAAATTTGGTTGACTTTTCACTGAGAAACCCTAATTTAGAAAGTTTGACTTTTGAGCAAATCTTGAGTTTTCTTGATGAATAATGATCAACCCTTGATAAAATGATGAATGTAACTTCAAAATGAGGATGTTGACCAAAAATTATGAAGTTTGACTGTATGTTGACCACAGTTGACTTTTTGTCCAATCTGTGATTTTCAACATTCTGAGCAATTGTTTGAGGAAACCTGACTTGTGAGGCTTGAAACTTGACATGGAGAATCTTTGAAGCATATGAGGAGGCATGAAGACCATTGGAGATGTTGGAAGTCCATCTTGATCTGAGAATTGTCAAACCCTAGTTTGGGTTGATTGTCTAGGAGAGGGTTTGTCTGATCAACCCTTGAAGAATCCTTGAGCATGGATGTATGGAATATCTTGAGAAGATGGAGGGAAAATTTTGGGGTATGACACAAGCACCGAGTCTACCAAGTTGGTGACCTAGTAGTCAAGCGCATCATTCTTCCACAAGGTGATCCCAGGGGCAAATGGACTCCCACCTATGAGGGACCGTTTGTAGTCAAGACAGTATTTTCCGGTGAAGCTATGATACTTAGCACCATGGATGGTGAAGGCTTTCCACACCCTGTGAACGTAGACATAGTCAAAAAATACTACGCATAAAAGAGACCCGCTAGGTCGACTGGCCTAGGCAAAAATAAGGGCATCTGGCGAACCAAAGGGTTCGGGCAAAAGTTAAGGATATATATACAAAACATGTACACCGGCAAGTTGAAAACACGAAAAGCGGCTTGGGCAAAAAGGTATCGGTGGTGAAAACCGAAAGGCGGTCTAGGCAAAAGTTAGGGATTCAAGCGTACGACTATGTCTCGTTCAGATCACTTATCTACAGACTACTATCAGCATTCAAGATTCAAATGGCGAAAATCAGTCTACTCACTTTCTACTGACAGCAAGGAGATGAGATAGTTGAAATATATGAGTACTAGTTGTAACACGGTGAACTGACTTTGTAGGATTTTGTATCGCAAATGTGCGGATAGCAAGAGTCGCCACCGACTTTTCTTTTATCCAATTCAGGGAAGGTAAAAAGTACAGAAAAAGACCTTCGTTAGATTACGAGTAAGGGAGAAGGTTATGAAAAGGGAAGGTATTAGCACCCCCTTTCCATCCGTAGTTATCTACGGGCTCTTAGTTGCTCTTAGATCACTTTAAAAATGTGCTTTCTGTGTATTTGACAAAAAATGTTTTGAAAAGGCATTTCGCTTTGACTTTGTAATGATTCATGTAGGAATGTATACAAAGTGTTTGGAAATGTTTCATTTTGAAAAGAGTTTGAACTTTGACAAAAGTGTGAGGTGTGAAAAGTATTTTGTTTGAGCAAGCAACTAAAAGTCTTATTACCTACTCAGAATTGGTCGTTTTCGTGTTATTTTGCGTTCCTTTAGAATAGTGCTATCCATACCATTAGTTGGTAGGTAACTCCATTCGTTGGATGTAAGTGGGACATTCGAAGGGACATCGGATGGTCATAGAAAGCAACTTGTAGGAAGTATCCTAGCACATTCGAAGGACTATCATCATTTTCGTGGCGACAATCGAGGTCAAGATCATGTATTCGGAGGCGACATAGTGGGTCTTATGATCTTTGTATCGAAGGGACTGATGATTTGTTTTGTGGGCAACTGTGCTAGAATACCTCTACGTTCGATGGACATGACCATTTGTATTCGTAAAGGCAACGAGAGAGAATTACCCTAAGGGGTGCATGTGTGAGAGAAGTGTGTTGATTCAGATTCATGTTATCTTGAAAATTAGAGTGAGCTACGTTCAATTTTAGTCTTGCCATACACGCCTAATTACTAACAGTTTATAAGATGCGGAAGTTAAAATGCGGGAATATAAAGTGCAGAAAGATAAATCCTACGCTATTACATGGCTTTGGGGCAGATACATAATTTAAAATGCGGAAAATAAAAAAAAGCCCTAATTAAGCTATTACATCCCATGAGCAATTACATAATTTGAAAAAAGCGCTAAAAGAAATCGTCCGAAACGAGATAACCTGTGAAAAGATAAGAAATTGGAAAATACGAGGAAATCGAATAAGAGAAAAATGTTAGCAAAAATAATAATTTTTAAATGAGTTAAATATTTCATGCTGGAAATAACATTAATATGCTAAAATAATTTTTTTTTGGGATTTTTTGGAGGTAATTTAATAATTAAAAATCAATTAAATGTGATTTAAATGATAAATTAGAAATAAAATTAAATATGCATGCAAAAATAATATTTTTAATTTTATAAATTAAATAAGCATTTTCTGGAAATAATGCAAAAAGGAAAAATATTTTTGGTGTTTTTTAATGCATGATAAAAATTATGGAAATAAATTAAAATGAATGCAAAATATTAAAAATATAAAAGAATAAGAAAATAGTTTGAAGTTTGTAAAAGAAAAACAAAACTGGTCCTGATGAGGTTCGAACTGGGGACCCCTTGGAGCATCTTTGAACAGCTTGCGCTTTAACAACTAGGCCACTTGACATCTGGTGTTTGTAAAACCAAAATCAATTGAATATAAAGGATGACGCGTCATGGTTATGTTTGAAACACAGTCAGCGCGCGTGGACCCCATTGACTTATGAATGGACGAATCAGATCACCCAGAAACGCCACGCAATCCTCTCGCCGGTCTTCGCCTGAGTCAGTGTCGGAGCTAGGGCTCCGGTCATCTTCTCCGGCACCTGTGATTTTCAAACCTGCAAAATACGAAGATTCAAAGCAAAAGAGAGACCTAGTCCACCTATTTCGACCCTTCTGAATTCAATGGTGGTATTGGTTTTGGCTGAATCGGCCTGTACAGGCCGGTTTGAAGACAACAGCTCAAGAAACCCTAAACATGGCAACTGGCGATTTGGACGTTCAAGCTTGCTAGCGATTGCCCAGATCATGTATGTGGAGTCTCATGAACACAATAAAAGCATTAGAATCAATTGAAATGGGCAGATAATAAAAGTGCAAAATCAAAAAAGAATTGAATATGTATGCATGTATATGGCTCGATCCAGGTTGTTTTGATCAATAACAATGATGTATCCTTACTCAATCTTACCCCCTGAACACGTTTGGATGGTTGAAAGAGGCTGCAAAATAAAATTCGATTTTTCCAACTTTGAGAAAAATTTTGGCAAAATAAGGGTTGTGTTTTTGGCTAGGGTTTCGTGTCTCTTGCTTGGCATATTGCTGGCTATTTATAGAGTGAATTAGGAGAGAAAAAACAAGGAAAAAAGACTTGGTTTTGAATGCATTGAATGATTTTCAAATAAAATCAAATTTTTGAAAGAAATTTGATTTTCTCTTAAATGGATGATCAAGCACGAAATTGGTATGTATGATGGGCTTCCTTGGACCTCAAGTATGATATAAAATCACTCCTCTTGAAAAAATATTTTATTTTCATATTTTATATAATTTAATTTTGAATTAAATGGTTTAAAATTCAAAAATAAATTAATAAAATAGAAAATTGCCATGGCCAAGCATTTATGAGTCACAAATAATGTCATGAACAAGTTTGGATCATAAGATTATAGGCCCATTTGGAAAATTTTGCATTTTGACCAATATCTCCTTTTGTGCAATTGTCCAAAATTGCCCAACTTCTGAATAGTGTATCTTGCTCAATTATCCATATTTTTGAGTTTTATTGGACTTTTTGGAAAGCTATAAGAGTCCTCTAACCAACATATTTGGTTTCATCTCAATTGGAGTTTCCATGCTCAATATATCTTCAAAACAAAAAAGTTGACTTTTTGTTGACTTTGAAAAGGACCTGTAATGTTTTGATCCATACCTTCCAAATGAAGCATTTTTTGAACATTCTTGTGAGATATGAAGTTGTAGAGAATTGGATTTCCTTCAAAAAAAGAGGTGGTGGAAAAATTTCTGAGAAAGTATGAAGAAGTTATGCTCAGTCAAAGTTTGGTTGACTTTTCACTAAGAAACCCTAATTTAGAAAGTTTGACTTTTGAGTAAATCTTGAGTTTTCTTGATGAATAATGATCAACCCTTGATAAAATGATGAATGTAACTTCAAAATGAGGATGTTGACCAAAAATTATGAAGTTTGACTGTATGTTGACCACGTTGACTTTTGTCCAATCTGTTGATTTTCAACATTACGAGCAATTGTGTGAGAAACGACTTGTGAGGCTTGAAACTTGACATGGAGAATCTTTGAAGCATATGAGGAGGCATGAAGACCATTGGAGATGTTGGAAGTCCATCTTGATCTGAGAATTGTCAAACCCTAGTTTGGGTTGATTGTCTAGGAGAGGGTTTGTCTGATCAACCCTTGAAGAATCCTTGAGCATGGATGTATGGAATATCTTGAGAAGATGGAGGAAAATTTTGGGGTATGACACAAGCACCGAGTCTACCAAGTTGGTGACCTAGTAGTCAAGCGCATCATTCTTCCACAAGGTGATCCCAGGGGCAAATGGACTCCCACCTATGAGGGACCGTTTGTAGTCAAGACAGTATTTTCCGAAGCTATGATACTTAGCACCATGGATGGTGAAGGCTTTCCACACCCTGTGAACGTAGACATAGTCAAAAAATACTACGCATAAAGAGACCCGCTAGGTCGGTGGCCTAGGCAAAAATAAGGGCATCTGGCGAACCAAAGGGTTCGGGCAAAAGTTAAGGATATATATACAAAACATGTACACGAAGTTGAAAACACGAAAAGGCTTGGGCAAAAAGGGTATCCGGTGAAAACCGAAGGCGGTCTAGGCAAAAGTTAGGGATTCAAGCGTACGACTATGTCTCGTTCAGATCACTTATCTACAGACTACTATCAGCATTCAAGATTCAAATGGCGAAAATCAGTCTACTCACTTTCTACTGACAGCAAGGAGATGAGATAGTTGAAATATATGAGTACTAGTTGTAACACGGTGAACTGACTTTGTAGGATTTTGTATCGCAAATGTGCGGATAGCAAGAGTCGCCACCGACTTTTCTTTTATCCAATTCAGGGAAGGTAAAAAGTACAGAAAAAGACCTTCGTTAGATTCTGAGTAAGGGAGAAGGTTATGAAAAGGGAAGGTATTAGCACCCCCTTTCCATCCGTAGTTATCTACGGGCTCTTAGTTGCTCTTAGATCACTTTAAAAATGTGCTTTCTGTGTATTTGACAAAAAATGTTTTGAAAAGGCATTTCGCTTTGACTTTGTAATGATTCATGTAGGAATGTATACAAAGTGTTTGGAAATGTTTCATTTTGAAAAGAGTTTGAACTTTGACAAAAGTGTGAGGTGTGAAAAGTATTTTGTTTGAGCAAGCAACTAAAAGTCTTATTACCTACTCAGAATTGGTCGTTTTCGTGTTATTTTGCGTTCCTTTAGAATAGTGTTATCCATACCATTAGTTGGTAGGTAACTCCATTCGTTGGATGTAAGTGGGACATTCGAAGGACATCGGATGGTCATAGAAAGCAACTTGTAGGAAGTATCCTAGCACATTCGAAGGACTATCATCATTTTCGTAGGCGACAATCGAGGTCAAGATCATGTATTCGGAGGCGACATAGTGGGTCTTATGATCTTTGTATCGAAGGATGATGATTTGTTTTGTGGGCAGTGCTAGAATACCTCTACGTTCGATGGACATGACCATTTGTATTCGTAAAGGCAACGAGAGAGAATTACCCTAAGGGGTGCATGTGTGAGAGAAGTGTGTTGATTCAGATTCATGTTATCTTGAAAATTAGAGTGAGCTACGTTCAATTTTAGTCTTGCCATACACGCCTAATTACTAACAGTTTATAAGATGCGGAAGTTAAAATGCGGGAATATAAAGTGCAGAAAGATAAATCATACGCTATTACATGGCTTTGGGGCAGATACATAATTTAAAATGCGGAAAATAAAAAAAAAGCCCTAATTAAGCTATTACATCCCATGAGCAATTACATAATTTGAAAAAAAGAAAACGCTAAAAAGAAATCGTCCGAAACGAGATAACCTGTGAAAAGATAAGAAATTGGAAAATACGAGGAAATCGAATAAGAGAAAAATGTTAGCAAAAATAATAATTTTTAAATGAGTTAAATATTTCATGCTGGAAATAACATTAATATGCTAAAATAATTTTTTTGGGATTTTTTGGAGGTAATTTAATAATTAAAAATCAATTAAATGTGATTTAAATGATAAATTAGAAATAAAATTAAATATGCATGCAAAAATAATATTTTTAATTTTATAAAATAAATAAGCATTTTCTGGAAATAATGCAAAAAGGAAAAATATTTTTGGTGTTTTTTAATGCATGATAAAAATTATGGAAATAAATTAAAATGAATGCAAAATATTAAAAATATAAAAGAATAAGAAAATAGTTTGAAGTTTGTAAAAGAAAAACAAAACTGGTCCTGATGAGGTTCGAACTGGGGACCCCTTGGAGCATCTTTGAACAGCTTGCGCTTTAACAACTAGGCCACTTGACATCTGGTGTTTGTAAAACCAAAATCAATTGAATATAAAGGATGACGCGTCATGGTTATGTTTGAAACACAGTCAGCGCGCGTGGACCCCATTGACTTATGAATGGACGAATCAGATCACCCAGAAACGCCACGCAATCCTCTCGCCGGTCTTCGCCTGAGTCAGTGTCGGAGCTAGGGCTCCGGTCATCTTCTCCGGCACCTGTGATTTTCAAACCTGCAAAATACGAAGATTCAAAGTAAAAGAGAGACCTAGTCCACCTATTTCGACCCTTCTGAATTCAATGGTGGTATTGGTTTTGGCTGAATCGGCCTGTACAGGCCGGTTTGAAGACAACAGCTCAAGAAACCCTAAACATGGCAACTGGCGATTTGGACGTTCAAGCTTGCTAGCGATTGCCCAGATCATGTATGTGGAGTCTCATGAACACAATAAAAGCATTAGAATCAATTGAAATGGGCAGATAATAAAAGTGCAAAATCAAAAAAGAATTGAATATGTATGCATGTATATGGCTCGATCCAGGTTGTTTTGATCAATAACAATGATGTATCCTTACTCAATCTTACCCCCTGAACACGTTTGGATGGTTGAAAGAGGCTGCAAAATAAAATTCGATTTTTCCAACTTTGAGAAAAATTTTGGCAAAATAAGGGTTGTGTTTTTGGCTAGGGTTTCGTGTCTCTTGCTTGGCATATTGCTGGCTATTTATAGAGTGAATTAGGAGAGAAAAAACAAGGAAAAAAGACTTGGTTTTGAATGCATTGAATGATTTTCAAATAAAATCAAATTTTTGAAAGAAATTTGATTTTCTCTTAAATGGATGATCAAGCACGAAATTGGTATGTATGATGGGCTTCCTTGGACCTCAAGTATGATATAAAATCACTCCTCTTGAAAAAATATCTTATTTTCATATTTTATATAATTTAATTTTGAATTAAATGGTTTAAAATTCAAAAATAAATTAATAAAATAGAAAATTGCCATGGCCAAGCATTTATGAGTCACAAATAATGTCATGAACAAGTTTGGATCATAAGATTATAGGCCCATTTGGAAAATTTTGCATTTTGACCAATATCTCCTTTTGTGCAATTGTCCAAAATTGCCCAACTTCTGAATAGTGTATCTTGCTCAATTATCCATATTTTTGAGTTTTATTGGACTTTTTGGAAAGCTATAAGAGTCCTCTAACCAACATATTTGGTTTCATCTCAATTGGAGTTTCCATGCTCAATATATCTTCAAAACAAAAAAGTTGACTTTTTGTTGACTTTGAAAAGGACCTGTAATGTTTTGATCCATACCTTCCAAATGAAGCATTTTTTGAACATTCTTGTGAGATATGAAGTTGTAGAGAATTGGATTTCCTTCAAAAAAAGAGGTGGTGGAAAAATTTCTTGAGAAAGTATGAAGAAGTTATGCTCAGTCAAAGTTTGGTTGACTTTTCACTAAGAAACCCTAATTTAGAAAGTTTGACTTTTGAGTAAATCTTGAGTTTTCTTGATGAATAATGATCAACCCTTGATAAAATGATGAATGTAACTTCAAAATGAGGATGTTGACCAAAAATTGAAGTTTGATGTATGTTGACCACGATTGACTTTTGTCCAATCTGTGATTTTCAACATTCTGAGCAATTGTGTGAGGAAACCTGACTTGTGAGGCTTGAAACTTGACATGGAGAATCTTTGAAGCATATGAGGAGGCATGAAGACCATTGGAGATGTTGGAAGTCCATCTTGATCTGAGAATTGTCAAACCCTAGTTTGGGTTGATTGTCTAGGAGAGGGTTTGTCTGATCAACCCTTGAAGAATCCTTGAGCATGGATGTATGGAATATCTTGAGAAGATGGAGGGAAAATTTTGGGGTATGACACAAGCACCGAGTCTACCAAGTTGGTGACCTAGTAGTCAAGCGCATCATTCTTCCACAAGGTGATCCCAGGGGCAAATGGACTCCCACCTATGAGGGACCGTTTGTAGTCAAGACAGTATTTTCCGGCAAAGCTATGATACTTAGCACCATGGATGGTGAAGGCTTTCCACACCCTGTGAACGTAGACATAGTCAAAAAATACTACGCATAAAAGAGACCCGCTAGGTCGACTGGCCTAGGCAAAAATAAGGGCATCCTGGCGAACCAAAAGGGTTCGGGCAAAAGTTAAGGATATATATACAAAACATGTACACCCGGCAAGTTGAAAACCTGAAAAGGCGGCTTGGGCAAAAAAGGGTATCCGGTGGTGAAAACCGAAAGGCGGTCTAGAGCAAAAGTTAGGGATTCAACGACTATGTCTCGTTCGGATCACTTATCTAGAGACTACTATCAGCATTCAAGATTCAAATGGCGAAAATCAGTCTACTCACTTTCTACTGACAGCAAGGAGATGAGATAGTTGAAATATATGAGTACTAGTTGTAACACGGTGAACTGACTTGTTAGGATTTTGTATCGCAAATGTGCAGATAGCAAGAGTCGCCACCGACTTTTCTTTTATCCAATTCAGGGAAGGTAAAAGTACGAGAAAAAGACCTTCGTTAGATTACGAAAGGGAGAAGGTTATGAAAAGGAAGGTATTAGCACCCCTTTCCATCCGTAGTTATCTGGGCTCTTAGTTGCTCTTAGATCACTTTAAAAATGCTTTACGTGTATTTGACAAAAATGTTTTGAAAAGGCATTTCGCTTTGACTTTGTAATGATTCATGTAGGAATGTATACAAAGTGTTTGGAAATGTTTCATTTTGAAAAGAGTTTGAACTTTGACAAAAGTGTGAGGTGTGAAAAGTATTTTGTTTGAGCAAGCAACTAAAAGTCTTATTACCTACTCAGAATTGGTCGTTTTCGTGTTATTTTGCGTTCCTTTAGAATAGTGTTATCCATACCATTAGTTGGTAGGTAACTCCATTCGTTGGATGTAAGTGGGACATTCGAAGGGACATCGGATGGTCATAGAAAGCAACTTGTAGGAAGTATCCTAGCACATTCGAAGGGACTATCATCATTTTTCGTAGGCGACAATCGAGGGTCAAGATCATGTATTCGGAGGCGACATAGTGGGTCTTATGATCTTTGTATCGAAGGGACTGTGATGATTTGTTTTGTGGGCAACAGTGCTAGAATACCTCTACGTTCGATGGACATGACCATTTGTATTCGTAAAGGCAACGAGAGAGAATTACCCTAAGGGGTGCATGTGTGAGAGAAGTGTGTTGATTCAGATTCATGTTATCTTGAAAATTAGAGTGAGCTACGTTCAATTTTAGTCTTGCCATACACGCCTAATTACTAACAGTTTATAAGATGCGGAAGTTAAAATGCGGGAATATAAAGTGCAGAAAGATAAATCCTACGCTATTACATGGCTTTGGGGCAGATACATAATTTAAAATGCGGAAAATAAAAAAAAAGCCCTAATTAAGCTATTACATCCCATGAGCAATTACATAATTTGAAAAAAAGAAAACGCTAAAAAGAAATCGTCCGAAACGAGATAACCTGTGAAAAGATAAGAAATTGGAAAATACGAGGAAATCGAATAAGAGAAAAATGTTAGCAAAAATAATAATTTTTAAATGAGTTAAATATTTCATGCTGGAAATAACATTAATATGCTAAAATAATTTTTTTGGGATTTTTTGGAGGTAATTTAATAATTAAAAATCAATTAAATGTGATTTAAATGATAAATTAGAAATAAAATTAAATATGCATGCAAAAATAATATTTTTAATTTTATAAATTAAATAAGCATTTTCTGGAAATAATGCAAAAAGGAAAAATATTTTTGGTGTTTTTTAATGCATGATAAAAATTATGGAAATAAATTAAAATGAATGCAAAATATTAAAAATATAAAAGAATAAGAAAATAGTTTGAAGTTTGTAAAAGAAAAACAAAACTGGTCCTGATGAGGTTCGAACTGGGGACCCCTTGGAGCATCTTTGAACAGCTTGCGCTTTAACAACTAGGCCACTTGACATCTGGTGTTTGTAAAACCAAAATCAATTGAATATAAAGGATGACGCGTCATGGTTATGTTTGAAACACAGTCAGCGCGCGTGGACCCCATTGACTTATGAATGGACGAATCAGATCACCCAGAAACGCCACGCAATCCTCTCGCCGGTCTTCGCCTGAGTCAGTGTCGGAGCTAGGGCTCCGGTCATCTTCTCCGGCACCTGTGATTTTCAAACCTGCAAAATACGAAGATTCAAAGCAAAAGAGAGACCTAGTCCACCTATTTCGACCCTTCTGAATTCAATGGTGGTATTGGTTTTGGCTGAATTGGCCTGTACAGGCCGGTTTGAAGACAACAGCTCAAGAAACCCTAAACATGGCAACTGGCGATTTGGACGTTCAAGCTTGCTAGCGATTGCCCAGATCATGTATGTGGAGTCTCATGAACACAATAAAAGCATTAGAATCAATTGAAATGGGCAGATAATAAAAGTGCAAAATCAAAAAAGAATTGAATATGTATGCATGTATATGGCTCGATCCAGGTTGTTTTGATCAATAACAATGATGTATCCTTACTCAATCTTACCCCCTGAACACGTTTGGATGGTTGAAAGAGGCTGCAAAATAAAATTCGATTTTTCCAACTTTGAGAAAAATTTTGGCAAAATAAGGGTTGTGTTTTTGGCTAGGGTTTCGTGTCTCTTGCTTGGCATATTGCTGGCTATTTATAGAGTGAATTAGGAGAGAAAAAACAAGGAAAAAAGATTTGGTTTTGAATGCATTGAATAATTTTCAAATAAAATCAAATTTTTGGAGGAAATTTGATTTTCTCTTTAATGAAGGATCAAGCACGAAATTGGCATGTATCATGGGCTTCCTTGGACCTCAAGTTTGATATAAAATCACTCCTTTTGAAAAAAAATCTTATTTTCATATTTTATATAATTTAACTTTGAATTAAATGGTTTAAAATTTAAAAATAAATTAATAAAATAGAAAATTGCCATGGCCAAGCATTTATGAGTCACAAATAATGTCATGAACAAGTTTGGATCATAAGATTATAGGCCCATTTGGAAAATTTTGCATTTTGACCAATATCTCCTTTTGTGCAATTGTCCAAAATTGCCCAACTTCTGAATAGTGTATCTTGCTCAATTTTCCACCTTTTTGAGTGTTCTTGGACTGTTTAGAAAGCTATAAGAGTCCTCTAACCAACCTATTTGGTTTCATCTCAATTGGAGTTTCCATGCTCAATATATCTTCAAAACAAAATGTTGACTTTTTGTTGACTTTGAAAAGGACCTGTAATGTTTTGATCCATACCTTCCAAATGAAGCATTTTTTGAACATTCTTGTGAGACATGAAGTTGTATAGAATTTAATTTCCTTCAAAACAAGAGGTGGTGGAAAAATTTCTGAGAAAGTATGAAGAAGTTATGCTCAGTCAAAGTTTGGTTGACTTTTCACTGAGAAACCCTAATTTAGAAAGTTTGAATTTTGAGCAAATCTTGAGTTTTCTTGACGAATCATGATCAACCCTTGATCAAATGATGAATTTAACTTCAAAATGAGGATGTTGACCAAAAATCATGAAGTTTGACTGTATGTTGACCACAGTTGACTTTTTATCCAATACAACTGATTTTCAACCATCTGAGCAATTGTCTGAGGAAACTTGACTTGTGAGGCTTGAAATTTGACATGGAGAATCTCGGAAGCATATGAGGAGGCATGAAGACCATTGGAGATGTTGGAAGTCCATCTTGATCTGAGAATTGTCAAACCCTAGTTTGGGTTGATTGTCTAGGAGAGGGTTTGTCTGATCAACCCTTGAAGAATCCTTGAGTATGGAGGTATGAAATGTCTTGAGATGGTGGAGGGCAAATTTTGGGGTATGACACTAGCATAGTTGGAACTTAACGAGATTGTTTCCGCATAGCTTTTTACTTTTCTTGTGTATAAACTACTTTGCCATACGCCACATTTCAAATAAATACGAGTTCTTCCTCTTTACAATTTTTGCTGTTGTTGTTTGCATAAAGTCCAACGTTTTCTTTGAATGATTATATGCATTTGACAATAAAAATATATTCACAAACATGCGAAAAGTAAACATAACAAAGTAATTTCTACAAGCTCCAGGAATTGAGATGACGACGAAAGTCACCAATGCATTCCCCCGCAGAGCATGATCCCCACAGAGGTGTCACTCACAACAAACCTTCCCCAGAGGAGTATATGTTAGTTCCCGAGCAGTGATTCCACTCAGCTAAATCATGTTACATCAGTCTCCAAGCAATAACATTTCATCCCTGGTCGAGATATTTATCCCCAGCAAAATATCTCTCAGCAATCATCATTTCCCCGGCAGCAACAGTATCGAGACTCGAAACTTGGTCAGGTAGTGCATCGGAGGAAACCTACACCTTTTATTCCTCAGCCCGAGATGTCAACGGGCTCCAAATCCTTCTAACTCGGTCTCCCATCAACTATCAAGTACTCTTCAGCAAGATCTACATGCAAGATCCCCAGTAGAGTACCTCCTAGACTCTCCCCAGCAGGGTCTATGTATGAGATCCTCAACAACGTGTCTCTCGATCTCTACCAGCCTCAACAGTATCTAGGTTCAAGACTTGGTCAGATAGTGCATCGGAGGAATCAAAGCTATCTTTCTTCTCATGATTTCCATCCACTTCATCCCAAACAGAAGTCAGAAGTCCTCAGGCAGAGCATCCACATCTTCTTCAAGATGGATATGTTTTGAAATACCACGACATCTATCATTCATACATTACTCATAAAAGTCATAATTTATGCATATGTCATCCATAAACATCATCATGCATCATACTTTGCATAAGACTAACGATATTCTATCAAAAGCTTCTTTTGGTTTTTTTCAAAACAGGTGAAGATCACTTCTAAAAACAAACAGGTCCAGGATTAATGCCCGAAGCCAGACGGGAAAACTATCCGAACGACCGCCCTAGTTGTCCTCCGACAACTGGTCCAGGATTAATGCCCGAAGCCAGACGGGAAAACTATCTGAACGACCGCCCTCGTTGTCCTCCGACAACGGATCCAGGATTAATACCCGAAGCTAGACGAGAAAACTATCTAAGCGATCACAAAGTTATCCTCTAATAACAGGCATTGGATCAATACCCGAAGCACAACAGGGAAGCTGTCCACATTTCGCCAACTATTATCCCCTCAGAGTAATCAACACGAAGATGTATTCTGACTCTCTCTTATTATCAGCAACAACTACAGAGTCTAGCGTACGACTCAGTTGCCTTGGATGGCATCTGAAGCCCATCTCCGCCTACTTGTCAACATTTCTCCACTTGCAGAATGCTGCATATTTGGTTAAAAAACCAATACAAACCAATAACTTCATTCAAGGTTGAGCACGAATTCTAACATACGACTCCCTCCGGATGGCATCTTAAGCCCATCCCCATGCTCCTTCCACTTCCAGAAACATCTATAGAGCCTAGCGTACGGCTCACTCCCCAGCATCGATCTTTCCAGATGGCATTTTAAGCCCATCTCCGACAATTCTCCTATTCAGGCGACGTCTCGAGTCTAGCGTACGACTCATTCCCCAGCGAAGTCTCCAACTTCTCCAAATGGCATCTGTAAGCCCATTCCCGCATCATCAGCCAACAGCGAGTGCAAATTTTCAGGTGTACTCGAGTGTTCAATCATCTTCTACCTCCAGGTCACGAAAGGCGAACATGCCAATCTAACCCTTATAGTACAAGAAGATTGAAAAGGGGCAGCTGTCATACCCCAAAATTTGCCCTCCTATTCCTCAAGACATCCCCATACATCCATACTTAAGGATTCCTCAAGGATTGATCAGACAAACCCTCTCCTAGACCATCCACCCAAACTAGGGTTTGGAAATTCTCAAATCAAGATGGACTTCCAACATCTCCAATGGTCATCATGCCTCCTCATATGCTTCAAATGTTCTCCATGTCAAGTTTCAAGCTTCACACGTCAAGTATCCTCAGACAATTGCTCAGATGGTTGAAAATCAGTTGTATTGGACAAAAAGTCAACTGTGGTCAACATACAGTCAAACTTCATGATTTTTGGTCAACATCCTCATTTTCAAATTACATTCATCATTTGATCAAGGGTTGATCATGATTCATCAAGAAAACTCAAGATTTGATCAAAAGTCAAACTTTCCAAATTAGGGTTTCTTAGTGAAAAGTCAACTGAACTTTGACTGAGCATAACTTCTTCATACTTTCTCAAAAAATTTTCCACCACCTCTTGTTTTGAAGGAAATCCAATTCTCTACAACTTCATGTCTCACAAGAATGTTCAAAAAATGCTTCATTTGGAAGGTATGGATCAAAATATTACAGGTCCTTTTCAAAGTCAACAAAAAGTCAACTTTTTGTTTTGAAGATTTATTGAGCATGGAAAATCTAATTGAGATGAAACCAAAGATGTTGGTTAGAGGACACTTAGATCTTTCTAAAAAGTCCAATAACATTCAAAAATATGGAAAATTGAGCAAAATACACCATTCACAAGTTGGACATTTTTGAACAATTGCACAAAAGGAGATATTTGTCAAAATCCAATTTTTTCCAAATGGGCCTATAATTTTATGATCCAAACTTGTTCATAATATTATTTGTGACCTATTGATGCCTTGCCATGACAATTTTCTATTTTATTGATCTATTTTTGAATTTAAAACCATTTAATTCAAAATTAAATTATATAAAATATGAAAATAAGATATTTTTTCAAAAGGAGTGAATTTCTATCAAACTTGAGGTCCAAGATAGCCCATGAAACATACCAAATTCGTGCTAGCTCTCACATTGAAGAGAAAATCAAATTTTTCCAAAATTTGATTTTATTTGAAAGAAATTTATTGCACATTCAAGAATCAATCTTTTTTCACTCTCTTTGCTCTCTCAATTCACTCTATAAATACCAAGCAAGCTGCACATCATAGGACACAAAACCCTAGCCCCATACACAACCCTTATTTTGTCAAAAAATTTCTCAAATTGTCTAAAATCGAATTTCAAGTTTCAGCAAGTTTCAAGGCAAACTAACCATCCAAACACCTTCCTGAGGTTCCCAGCAATTGAAACCATCCCTCACTTGAAGCCAAGACTGCCCAGAACTCGATCTATAGCTTGCTCCGATTTGGTATATTTGTGAAATTCGAATTTCATTAATCATGCATTGTTAACTGGTTTCATGTGTTTGTTTGTGTTCAGGAGGTTCATTAGAATGCATTTGATACCTTACATGCAAGCTTGCACGTAGAAATCTCGTGTTGCCATTGTTAGGGTTAGAAAACTGGAGAGCTTCGAACCGGCTTATACAGTTGTTTTCAGGTCAAACGGAGGCCACCATTGAATTCGCCATGGTTGATTTAGGGGGGTAGGGTATCCCTTCGCTTTTGTTTTTGCCTATTTTGCAGGTTTCGAAATCGGGCTAGCCGGAGAAGATGACCGGAGCCCTAGCTCCGGCGCTGACTCAGGCGAAGACCGGCTGGAGGTAGGCGTGGCACTTTCGCGCTTTCTGATTCGCTCTCTCGTGCCAACTGGGGTCCACGCACGCTGACTGTGTTTGAAACATATCCCTGACGCGTGTATGCTTTTATTCAATTGATTTTGGTTTTACAAACACCAAGTGCAATGTGGCGTAGTGGTAGAGGCAAGCAGACTTAAGGTTTCACTCAATGGTCTCCAGTTCGAACCACACCAGGACCATTCTCTTTTTCCTTTTACAAAACCTCATTTTTTTTTCTATTTTCATATTTTTCTATTTTCTTTTAATATTTTCATCCATTTTAATTTATCTTTAATAATTTTTATCATGCATTTAAAAAATACCAAAAATATTTATTTTTTGCATACTCATCATAAAAATGCTTATTTAATTTTTAAAATTAAAATTATTATTTTTGCATGCATATTTTATTTAATTTCTATTTTTGCATTTTAATAGCCTTTTAATTGATTTTTAATTATCAAACTAACTCCAAAATATCCCAAAAAATTATTTTAGCATATTAATGTTATTTCTAGCATGAAAATTTTTTCTCGTTCAAAAATTATTATTTTTACTAACATTTTCCTCTTATGCAATTTTCTCGGGTTTCCCGATTCTTCATCTGTTCACAGGTTATCCCGTTTTCGGACAATTTTTATCCCTTTCTTTTCATATTATGTAATTGCCTATGGGATGTAATAGTTTAATTAGGACTTTTATTTTCCGCACTTTTCAATTATGTATCTGCCCCAAAGCCATGTAATAGCGTAGGATTTATCTTTCCGCACTTTACATTTCCGCAATTTACTTTCCGCATCTTATAAACTGTTAGTAATTAGGCGTGTATGGCAAGATAAAATTGGACATAGATCACTCATAATTTCAAGATAACATATCTGAATTTGACACACTCTTTTCACACATGCACCCCTTAGGGTAATTCTCTCTCGTTGCCTTTACGAATACACTATGGTCATGTCCCTCGAACGTAGAGGTATTCTAGCACTGTTGCCTTCAAAACAAATCATCATAGTCCCTTCGATACAAAGATCATAAGACCCACGATGTCGCCTCCGAATACATGATCTTGACCCTCGATTGTCGCCTACGAAAAATGATGATAGTCCCTTCGAATGTGCTAAGATACTTCCTACAAGTTGCTTTCTATGACCATCCGATGTCCCTTCGAATGTCCCGCTTACATCCAACGAATACGGTTACCTACCAACTAATGGTATGGATAGTGCTATTCTAAAGGAATGTAAAATAACACGAAAACGACTATTCTGAGTAGGTAATAAGACTTTTAGTTGCTTGCTCTATCAAAATACTTTTCGCACCACACACTTTTGTCAAAGTTCAAACTCTTTTCAAAAACAAAACATTTCCGAACACTTTGTATACATTCCTACATGAATCATTACAAAGTCAAAGTGAAATGCCTTTTCAAAACTTATTTTTCAAACACACAGAAAGCATTTTTTTAAATGATCTAAGAGCAACTAAGAGCCCGTAGATAATTACGGATGGAAAGGGGTGCTAATACCTTCCCTTTTCATAACCTTCTCCCTTACTCAGAATCTAACGAAGGTCTTTTTCTGTACTTTTTACCTTCCCTTAATTGGATAAAAGAAAAGTCGGTGGCGACTCTTGCTATCCGCACATTTGCGATACAAAAATCTCCCAATGGAATTCCAGTCGAGTTCAAGTATACAATCGATGACATATGTACTAATAATGAAGAAGAATACGAGTCTTTAATAACAGGACCTGAACTGCTGCTAGAATTGGGGGCAAGGAACGTCAAAATTATGGGAGATTCTGAATTGGTGATTGTAACACAGTGGAAGAACTTACTTGTTTGTTTTGCGTTTTATCGCAAATGTTGCGGATAGCAAGAGTCGCCACCAACTTTTCTTTTATCCAATAAAAGAAAGGTGAAAATAATAGGAAAGACCTTTGATAGATTCTGAGTACGGGAGGTAATTATGAAAAGAGAATGTATTAGCACCATTTTCATCCGCAGTTATCTTTGGGATCTTAATTGCTTTATCTCACATTTTGAAAACTTGCTTTCTGTGTGTGTGATTTGAAAAGTATTTGAAAAGTATTTCGCTTTGACTTCGTAAAGATTCTTGTATTATTCCTCGAGAATGTATACGAAGTGTTTGGGAAATATTTGTTTGGGAAATATTTGTTTGGAAAAATATAACTTTGTAATGATTCTCGTTAGAATGTATACAAAGTGTTTGTTGGAAAATATTTTTGAAGAGAGTGTGAGGTGTGAAAAGCATTTTTGATTGGAGCAAGCAATTAAAAGTCTTTATTACCTACTCAAGAAGGGTAGTTCTTGTTATTTTCCTTCTCCTTTAGGACAACGCTATCCATACCATTAGTTGGTAGGTAACTCTATCTGTTGGATGTGAAGGAACAGGCGTGGGGTCATCGAATGGTCATTGAAGGCAACATTGTAAAGATACCTTAGCAATTCGAGGGGACGATCATCACTTATTCGTAAGCAAAAACCAAGGGACGAGATCATATATTCGTAGCCAACATCGAGCATCATCGAGGGACTATGATCTTTGTGATGATTTAACCGAGGGACTTTGCTAATGGTACCCCTACGTTCAAGGTACATGACCATTGTTTTGTAAGGCAATAAGAGAGGATACCCTATAGGGTGCAATTGTGAAGAGTGTGTTCAATTCAAGTATTTTATCTTGATTGCTAAGGTGATCTACGGTTGATTGATTAGTCTTGCCATACAATTCTATTAGGATACATCTAAGCAGTTTATAGACAGCTTATAAGAGAGTGCAGAAAGTAAAAGTGTGGAAAATAAACCCTACGCTATTACAAGGCTTTAGGGCAGTTACATTATTGGAAGTGCGGAGAGTAAAGTGTGAGAAATTAAATCTACACTATTACAAAAATATTCTTGGGACCTATACATCGATTTCTAGAATTTAAATGAGAATAAAGCATGAATAAATAAGAGAAAAAATATTTGAATGGAGACATAAGTGTCCTAAACCCTAATAAAAAGGAAAAAATATTTTTGGTATTTTTTTAAATCGATTTTGATTAGAAAAACCTAATTCTAAGTTAATTAGTGTTTAATTAAGAAAAATAATTTATATATGAAGAAACATCAAATGTTTTTGTGTCAAAAATTAAATAAAGATTTTTGAAACCTAAATCTAAAATCAAAACATTTTTAGGTTTTTTTAATTATGAAAAATAAATTTGTAAAAATAAATTAAATTCTTTAGAAAATTAAAGAAAATAAGAAAAGTGCGAGAAAATAAGTGTTAAAAAATTAGAATGGCCCTGGAGAGTGTTGAACTTGTGACCTGAGGGTCACAGGTTCAAAATTTGGCCACTAGGCCATGTGTTTGTGATGTTGTAATCATGCTTCCAATTGCATAAGTGTGTTATCCTGCAAGAATCATAAAAATGGAAAAAATTGGCAAAAGGGAGGGATCGAACCCGTGTCATAGGAGAGGTAAGGACTAAGTGCACGCTCTTGACCGCTAAGGCGGTAATACATCCATGAATTATATTACAAGGATAATTATATATGTGATATAATTCCCTAAAAATCAAACAAAAGTCAGAAACGTATGCAAGTGGACCCCAGGGATTCAAATTATCCAATTAGGACACGTCGCGCCCAGACCACAGGAGCCAGATAATTCAAACCACCGCCCAGGGTGGTCAACTTTGCCTTCTCCAACGAGGTCGAATCTCAAACCTTCAAAATAGCCAAATTAAAAAGCAAAAGAGGACCTTACCTACCTAATTTGACCCCTGTGAATCGATTGGTGATGTTAGTTTAGCCTGAATCGGCCTGCATCTAGGGTTTAGAAGCTTAACAGTTTGTTTTCCCTAACAATGGTGGAACTTGATTCCTGTGTCAAAACTCATGCACGATGGTTCTAAACATTCACAAATGTCGGTATGAATATGAATATATGAATCATAATTGATTATATTACATAAATTGAAGGTTTAAGATTCAAGAATTTTACCAAACCGGTGCAACTTGGTTGGCGCGTTCTAGGCACGATTTGGCTTGTGTAAGGGGTTGAATCGATTGTTGGCAACTTCAGGATGATGAATGGATGCTTGTTTTAGCTTGAGAACTGCTGGAAATTTGATTTCAAGTTTGCCCTAGAAACTTGAAATTTTGGACAACTTTTTAGGGTTGTAAGAGGCAGCAACTCGTGTCCCTTGCTTGTGGTCTCAATCTGATACTTATAAGGAGTGATTTAGGTCAAAACTATGAGAGAAAATATATTGCATTAATTGAAAGATATTTGATTTAAAATCAAATGCAATATTTCCAAAAATTGGCCAATCTTCTATCAATCAGCTCTTTTGCGTTTTGACCAACTATCATGGGCTTTCTTGGTCCTCAAGACTCTTAAATCCAAGGCCTTGCACGCATCACTCTTGTTCTATATTTTATTTTAATTAAATTTGAATTTTAATGAATTAATTCAAAAATAAAGAAATAAAAAAGCAATTTGGCGTGTGGTTGGGCTTAGAGGTCATGGATAATGTTATAAACAAGCTTGAATCATGAAAACATAGGCCCATTTGGAAAAAATTCAAAATTGATCAATATTTTCTTCATGCACTTCTCCAAAATTTCCCAACTTGCACAAACCATATCTTGCTCAATTTTTATCATTTCAGAGTGTTCTTGGACTTTTTAGAAAGCTTAAGATGTCCTCTAAATGCTTCTTTTGGTTTCAAACTCATTGAAGCTTCCATGCTCATGTACACGTCTTTGAAAAAAAATTAATTTTTAATGACTTTTATGAGGACCTATAATGTCTTGACTCATATCTCTCAAATGAAGCATTTTTGGGAAACCCTTGTGAGTCACAGAGTTGTAGAGAATTGAATTCCCTTCAAAATGAGTTTTGGTGGAAACTTTTTTGATGAAGTATATGAAAGTTATGCCTGGTCAAAGTTTTGTTGACTTTTTATATAAAAAAAACCTAATTTAGAAACTTTGACTTTTGATCAATTCTTTAAATTTTCTTGATGAATCATGATCAACCCTTGATTAAATGATGAATGTGACTTCAAAATCTTGATGTTGACCAAAAATGATGAAGTTTGATTGTATGTTGACCACAGTTGACTTTTTGTCCAATACAACTGATTTTCAACCATCTGAGCAATTGACTGAGCAAACTTGAGCTATGAGGCTTTAACTTGAAATAGTGATACCTTGAGACATATGAGGAGGCATGATGCTAACTTGAGGCAATTGAAACCACTTTTTACTTGAGAGAATCAGAACCCTAGTTGTTGGTTGACTGCTTAGGAGAGGGTTCATTTGTTCAACCTTTGAGGTATTCTTGAATATGGAGATGGGCATTGACTTGAAAAATAAGAGGGCAAATTTTGGGGTATAACAGTTTCCCTTGTTCAGTATTCTTGTACCTGAAGGTTTAGATTGGTATGCTTGCCTTTCGTGACTTGAAGGTAGAAGATGATTGAACACTCGAGTACCCTTGAAATTTGCACTTGTTGGTGTATGGAATGCGACCGTCGATTGACAATGTACTGGAATGGGCTTATAGATTCCATTTGGAGAAGCTGATGTTGGGGAATGAGTCATAAGTTAGACTTCATGCTCATCTTTGATTAAAGTTATTAGTATACAGATTTTTAACCAGATATACAACATTTCGCAGGTGGGGAGATAACATTGTGTAGTCGGAGATGGGCTTAAAGATGCCACCTGGAGATACTGATGCTAGGAAAGTCGAATAAACCTTCGTCTTGGTTTTATCTGAAATGAGTATTCGTCAGGACATAGATAGTTTCCCCGTCTTGTTTCAGGTATTAATCTGTAGCCTGTTGTTCGTTGGTAAACTTGTCTGGTTTCGGGACTTCATACCGTTTGATTGTGTAAATTAGTCGCCCCATCTTGATTCGGGAATTGAGGTATAACAATGATTAAACAAGTATCAAAGGAATATAGATGTCTTAAAGAAAATTTAATCATGTATTTTGTGATCACCATTAGGTTGCTCAAACAATTTGAGCAAATGAATATTCGACATATACCTCGAAGAGAGAATCAAGAGGCTAATGAATTAGCACAAGAAGCTTCAGGATACAAGAAAGATCAAAATGAAGAACCTGTTCAGGTAATAAAGAAATTATGGGTAACTTTGTTATCTCCTTCATATTTGTCAATCATAAAGTTAGGAGCTGTAGATGCCAAAAAAATTCAAATTTTAACTATTGACAATAGGCAAGATAATGATTGGCGAAAGCCATTGGTCGACAACCTGCGTTCCCCTACGGGTTCGACAAAACATAAGATCAAATATCATGCTCTCAATTATGTTTTGATAGAAAACGAATTATTTAAGAAAACTGTTGAAGGAGTATTGCTTAAATGCCTTGTAGAAAGTGAGGCGTATGTAGCAGTGTCAAGTGTGCACAGTGGAGCATGTGGTGTACATCAAGCTAGGCACAAAATGAAATGGCTTATGGTGCGTTCAGGTGTCTACTTGTCGTCGATGTTAAAATATTGCATTGAGTTTGCTAAAGGTTTCTAAGAATGGAAAATGCATTGGGGCATACAACATGTTCCCACAAGCGAGTTTCATGAAATTGTAAAACCATGACCCTTCAGAGGATGGGCATTAGATGTGATTGGAGAAATAAAACCAGCTTCATCAAAACAACAGAGGTACATTTTAGTCAGTATTGATTATTTTACAAAATGGGTCGAGGTTGTAGCCTTAACAAATATCGACCAAAGAAGTTGTTATTGATTTTATGCAAAATCATATCATGTGTCGATTTGGGATTCCAGAAACAATCACAATCGACCAAGGATTAATTTTTACTGGGCAAAAAATGCAAGAATTTACACAAGAAGTTGGAATCAAATTATTAACTTCTACTCCTTACTATGCTCAGGCAAATGGCCAAGTCGAAGCTATCAATAAGGTAATAATTGGCATAATTAAGAATCATATAGGAAAGAAGCCAACGAATTGGCATAAAACACTAGATCAAGCCTTATGGGCATGTAGAACTTCTCCCAGGGAAGCAATAGTAACTACTCCATTTTGACTTGCATATAGACATGATGTAGTGTTGCCAGTGGAGATACAAGTTCAATCGGTAATAATCCATAGACAGCATGAAATACCATCTGAAGATTACTGGAATACGATGGAAGATGAGCTTGTCGACCTAGATGAAGAAAGGATATTGGCCCTTGATTCGTTAAGGAGACAGAAATAAAGAGTTTCCAGAGCCTATAATAAGAAGGTAAAAGATAAGGTATTCGCTGTCGACGATTTAGTTTGGAAAGTGATATTGTCTATGGACAGAAATGATAGAGTCTTAGGAAAATGGTCCCCAAATTGGGAGGGATCTTTTAAGGTGATACAAGTTTTTTCCAATAATTCCTATGAACTTGAAGAATTAGCCCCAGATCGACGGTTTTAAGGGTAAATGGTAAGTACTTAAAGAAGTATAAGCCTATTCTTCAAGAAGTTAAACTATCGACAGAATAAATATTTGTCGAACAAATGAGCTAGAGAAAGATATATTGAAACCAGCAAATTAAGCATGCATAAAATGTGTGCAATAGGCATATATATAAGGCTGAAAAAGAAAAACATTACATTAAAAAGTGGCTAAAAGCCATTGTTCGAATTTTACATAGAAGAATCACGAGATAATTGTTACAATGATTAAAAATGTTTGAACTTGTTCTGGAAAGACCGCATATCCCTGTGGAGGGGCACATCATGATTCTCAAAGTTCTCCGCTTTAGCCTTAAGAAATGGAATCTTTGTTTCAACAGTAGAGATTACATTGCTTATGGCCACAGCGTCCACGACAATCTTATTGATTTGCGCTTGAAAAAGAGTGATAAGTTTAGTAATCTCCTCCTCTTGCACAGTGATGGTTTCTAATTCCTCGTTTAGAACGGCAATTTCCTTATTCAAAAAAGTAATTTGAATGCGTATTTTAGCATCTCTTTTCTATTTAGGACTCAGTTCTTGTTGTTTTCGTTTAATCATTGCCATTATCCCAGCGATTTCTTTGTTAGCATGTACACCACATTAAAATTTTCCTTCACAAAGGCCTCCTTTAACTCGACTTGCGACTCATTTTCTCTTGTACATTTGATATTTTCAAGCATAGGGGCAAAGAATTTTTAAAATGTCATCATCATGAGCCTGAGTAATTCAGAAATATCAAGGTCTTTCAGTTGAGTGAGAGCATCTGAAATATCTAGGCCAAGAGCTGGATCATCATGAAGAATTTGAAGCAACTCTGGATTCAAAGCGTAGGTACGAATTGTATCCGTCAATTTCATAACCTTTGTTGCCTCAGGCCCTAGCTTGTTGTTGTGAGCTTGGGATTGGTCGGAGTCAGAGGAGAATGTAAGTATCAGATACGCCTAAGAGGGGGTGAATTAGGTGTTTAAAAAATTGTCTGTTTTATATGAATACTTGAAACAATATTTTTGGTTTTGTGAATGGATATATGTGAGGATACTTGCTTTTCTGGTTAAGGTATATATGAAAGCGGTAAATTCTGAAAAGTAAAGAACACAAGGATATATCCTGGTTCCCCTCACAGATCGAGAGTACTCCAGTCCCCTTACAACATGCAAGAGATTTCACTATAGTTAGAATGATTGTACAGCCTATTCACACAAACTTTGAAGCCTACTATCTAACCTATAGGGAGACCAAAGGTTCTTAAAACCTTTAAGGTCTAACAACACTATGTGCAAGAAGAACAATCCTCTTCAATGCACAACTTGCTTCCAACAATCCTGGACAGCAAGAATACAACAAGTATGTTTGAACTTTTACAAGAGATTTTGAGTTTGTAAGATTATAGAACAATATCACTTTGAGTGATTTATCAATGTACTTGATCTTCCCTTCCAATAGAAATAAGTCACAATGACTTAGAGATATAGATTGCTCAAGATTTTCTGGTTTATGTTATGTGAAAGTATGCAGAAAATCTCATATGAAAGTATGAATACTTTGTTGCACCCCAAATTTTACACTGCTATTTTTCTACTTGCATTTGTATTTATATTATAAAAAAAAAAGTCATTCACTCACTGCATATGCATCATATCGTCGTATTTGAATTAACCAAAGGTCAGTTTAAATCGATATTTGCATCGTTTTATAATTGTAAAATACTCGTTATTTTAGTTCATTTATTTTTACCTCTCTGCCTGTTTATTGCATTATTTTAATTTATTTATATGTTGATGATATCAATATTTCGGTTTTTTTAGACAGACTGTTAAAAATGTTTCGATACTGTGCGAAAATTAGCGGAGAAAATATTTCAAGTTTTTATCTTTTACTCACTACTTTATGAATCCACGTGTCGCGTAGATCATGAAAATGTGCTCTCCCTAATTTTTTGATACATTTTTGAGTCTCGTTTTTGACCATAAACGTTTTAAAATCGGGTATTCTTTATTATCATTTTATTTCAATTTTAACCATTTCAATAATTTTTCTTTAATTTATAAGACCCGTAATTTATTTTAATGTACTAATTTTATTTTTTCGGATAATTTATTGTCCGAATTTTTACCATTTTTTGGCAATTTTATGTGTCCATTTTTTATCTCAAAAAAATCAAACAAAAATACCATTGGGCTTGTTAATTTTTACCAAATCTATTTTTAGGCCCATTTTTTAATTAGGGGTATTATTGGCATTTTAAAAAAAAATTGGAAAACCTAATTTGTATTATATATATATATGTATGTTACTTACTGTTGAAGGGGAAAAAATTTGAAACGTAGCAACGGAGGCGGATAAAAAAGGAAAGCAGAGACCAAAAACCAAAATTATAAAAAACACTCCTTATCTTCACACCATAGGCCCTCCGTCCCTGTTCACTCCCTCTTTCCTTCTTCACAGACTCGCCGCAAACACCCCCTGTTTACCTCCCTCTTCCGTCTCACCCATTCCGTAACTCTCAACTCACACCCTTATCTCCCTCTGTATCGAACCGAAACAACACATTCCACCGTGTCTCCACCCATCGCCGTAACCACAACAACATTACCCTGTCTTCTTCAACCTTGCTGCTTCAACACCACACCTCCATCCGCTTCGTACCCTCACCGTAACCCTCATTCACTCGCCGAAACCCCCATCGTCTTTTTCCTTCTGTCTCCGGACAAAACACCTCCTACCGCCTTCTGTCAGCCCAACTCCACTGCCGTCACACTCTCCATCGTCCTGTTCATCAACCTGTTTCTCTCAACCTCTCCGTAACTTCATCTATTTTCCTCAACGCTGCCGTATCCACACCGTAACCCTTTCATCTGCCTCGACAGAAACTCACCTCTGTTTCTCACTCGCTGCTGCTATACCCCCAACAGCCGCTTCATCATTGTCTTCCGATTCACGCTCAACACCGGTCAGCATCACTCAACTTCAACAACATACTCTCTCTGTCAATCATACAGAACCTTCATTGTTATTGTTTGGAGAGGTAATTTCCACTCACTCTCATCCTTCTAATTAATGTTACTTATGTAGTTTTTCTTTTGTTGAAAATAAGTCTATTGATGATTTTTAATTTGAAGTGATGAATTTTGAAATGATCTGTTCGAAATTAGGATGTTGTTATGGAGTTGAGTATGCTAGCCAAATGTGAAGTCAATTTATGTTATTGCTGCTGGTGGACTGACTTTGTGTTGTGATATTATCTTGAGTTTATTTGCATTTTGCCCTTTTTTTAATTTTTCTAAATTTGAGTTTTCGATTTGGTAATGGATTAATATTAGTGTAGTTTCGATGATGGCTTAACATTTATATCGCGTTATTCGTGAAAGATATGGCCGAGAAACCATCATGGGCAGCCATGTTATTTCGTTTTTTCTTTGGAATTGGTGATAGGAATCACACTGTAGTTTCGATGAAGGCTAAATGATGATGCCGTGTTAATTCGCGTGTAAATCTAGTTGAGAAACATTGAGATACCGTGTATATGTTATGCTCATTCCTTTTTAATTTCGTTTGGATTTGACAAGAGGATTCCGTATCGGTTTCAATGACGGTTTGATATCGATGTCGCATTCATTTGCGTAAGATTTAACCAAGAAACCCTTAAGATATTGTATTTTCTCATTTTTATTTCGATTGCATTTTGTCGATCTTTTATTGTGAATAATAGATGGAGAATTCAGTTGTGGTTTCGATGAAGGTGATTTTGTTTCCGCGTTACTCGCGTAGAAACTAACCGAGAAACCATTTGACATTTATTTGTTCTAGTTTCAATGACGGTTTAATGATTATACCGCGTTGCTTGCGTGAAAATCAAACCGAGAAACATGTCGGGACAGCCATGCTATTATGCTATTATGCTATTCTCATTTTAATTAGAATTTGAGTGAAACAATACTCGTGTGGTTTCGATGATGGTTTGATATCGATGTCGCGTTTATTCGCGTACGATTTAACCGAGAAACCATTATATTATCTTGTTTTTTTTCATTTTAATTTCGATTGTAGTTTGTCTTTGAATAATATTCAAGATTAGTTTCAATGACGGTATAATGATAATACCGCGTTACTCGCGTGTAAATCTAACCGAGAAACTATGGGGCAACCATTTTGTTTCTATCGTCGCATTTTTAATTTGTTTTGAATACTTTTTGAGATGAATTTTTGAGCATTATCAAGTTCATTAGTGGCTGCCCGGATTTTAATTACTTGTATTGGTTGGTTTAGAAATCAATTCTCCATGTTATTACTTTGTAAATAATATCTTGTTCATGTTTTCTTTGGTTTCGATTACAATTGGTTCCTTATCCATGAACATTCATTTAATTGCATTTCGATTTTATATTTCGCTTACTAACCATCTTCCAATTTATTGCAATTCTATTTCATTTCATTTTATCTCACACTCATGCTACTAATATGTTTGCTATTTGTGTAGACATTCGAGGATTGTCCAAAAAAGCATTCATTTTCTTTTAATATTGACATTACTGTTTTTTTATCTAACATTTAACATTTAGTAATGTACATACAATATACTTGCATTTTTATTTTTATATTTTATGCTGTAAATATATTTTTACATACTATTTTTATTTCTTATGCTTAGTATTGTAAATATTATATACATATTACTTTTATTATTATTATTATTATTATTATTATTATTATTATACTTTATCTATTCATTCGTAAATAAGTTCGAATTATATTATAGTAATATTCTCCGCATAGCATTTTCTTAGAATTAATTTCTATAGTCTATTCTAATTAACCAAATAAAATGCAAATGATACAATCATCGATATTTAAATTTCTCCGCATTTAATTCCTGTTTATATGCTTTTAATATAATCAATTTACCGTTTTCTTTTTAATTTCAATTTATCCCCATTCGAAATAATGTACCCCAATCCCTTTGATGCGTTGTAAATAATTTTATCGCTTTCTATTTTATTTTACCGTTTAATCCCCATTTACATTTGATGTATCCCTCTCCCAAGAACAAATCTTGTAATAATTTAGTGCACATTTATTTTATTTTAATTTAACTGTCACTTACACAAAACCAAAAAATATCATTTTTAAACTAATAATTGTAAATCATTTTTAAACCCGTAAGTCGACAAAGCTACGAAGCGTCGCGATGACCACACATGCACACATGTACGCTTGATCCTGGGCCTTCTTACAGTGAGCCTATTTCGATCAATTGTCCCAATTGGTCGTCTTAGAAGACTAGCCCACTTTGCTAGTACACATGTAATTTAATTATTTTATACTTAGGTTGGCCACCTTGTATGGGCTTTGTTGATTTTATTTGTTATTTACAATTATCTCGATCCTATTCTTTCTCCATTCACCAAGCATTTAAAACACTTTCAATAAAATTCGACCCAACGTCGAGTCTTCTTCTCAAACCTCGATCCAACGTCGAGTTATTTTCAAAAAAATGAATTTCTACAAAAAAAACATAGTGCTATGGTATTTAATTAAATTGTTAGAGGATAGCCCGACGATTTAATTAAAATGTAAAGTATTTGGGCCATTAGAGGGTAACCCAATGACTTAAATACTTTATTCCATACACTTAATAAATGTGAACTTTGTTTCACCTCACCTTTTCATAATAAAGATTTTGGATGAGAGATGATCGGTTGACCTCAATCACCAATCTCGAGTATTGAATCGTTAGAGGATATCCCAACGTTTTGGTACTTGTCATCCCCAATTTAAAATCAATTCTAACACATTCAATATCTTTTGTGTGCTCGAGCACCTTTACCTTTAAACCATTTTTAAGATTAGACATGATTCATTTACAATTGAGATGTTCTTTCCTCTATTCCCAAGGTTTTTTTACTTCTCCACTTGAGTACTAGAGGTGTTCTCAAACCCTCCCTCATGTTGGTGCGTAGTCCTTTATTCTTTATCACACCTTGTGGACGTTAGACGAGTCTTCTCCTTTAAAAATGACGACTTGTCTTTTCATTTAAAATCAATCAACAAACAATCATTTTCTAGAGGAACTACGGAGTTTTGACTTTCCCATTGCACGAGGGAGTACGTAGGCACACGGTTTCAAAACCGTGTCAAACTCAAAAATAATAAAAACATTTCTTCTCCCTTTCTTTATCATTTTAAACTTAGAAGATCGTAAAATTTTTCACACTAACACACAACCACACTTTGAACTAAATGGGTACCATCGAGTACGATGAATGTAAGGGGTGCTAATACCTTCCCCTTGCATAACCAACTCCCGAACCTATATCTCTTAATTTCGTAAACCGTCTTATCCGATTTTCATGGGTTTTATCTATATTTTCCCGTTCTTTTTTAGAACAAATAAAATTAGGTGGCGATTTCACTATTTTTGAAAATTCATTTAAATGATTTTTGAAAAATCGAGTTGCTTCATACTTGAATGTGAATATTTGAAATTTGAATGAATTTTGATTGGAAGAGGTGAAAAATGGTGCATGCATGAATTCTGATTTTTCAAAAACGTGCAGGGGGCAATCGATTGCACCTTTATGCAAATCGATTGCACGGGCTCTAACAGAATCATTTTTCAAAAACTTACAGTGAGCAATCGATTGCACCATTATGCAAATCGATTGCACTTAGTTAAAAAGTGAAAAAGTTTCAGCATGCAATCGATTGCACCCTCAAACAGAAGCATTTTTAAGTTTTTCATTCAGTATGCAATCGGTTGCACCTTTGTGTAAATCGATTGCACAGTAAGAAAAATGTAATTTTTGATTTAAAACTTAGTGAAATCAAATGTGTATGTCATGCAATCATGTTAGGAACTTTGAGCATCTAAAACTTAAGTATTTGTGAGGCATTGTTATTATACCTTCTCAAAATTTGTTAAATGCCTTGAGTCAAAGTCTTGATCATGATGTTTTTACTTTAGAGTGTATTATGCCTTGATAAATATATTTGCCTTCTTGCCATGAGGTTTGTCTTCATCAAAACATGATATATTGATTGATATTGAGAATCTTGATTCTACATTCTCCCCCTTTTTGATGATGACAAACACCCTTCTAAGATGATTTGAATTTCCGGATTTGACTCCCCTTCAATGTGTGAATTTTAAGAATGTTGGAGACTTTTTGGTAACTTAAAATTTAGGACAAGGAAATAACAAGCAACAATGCACCTTTCTCCCCCTTTGACATTATCAAAAAGAAGAGAAAGATGGGTGAAGTATATGGCATATATTTTATAATAACATAGACACTTAAAGTAAGCAATGCACATCACATATATAACAATTAAACATAACATAATTGAAACAAATTCTTAACAACCAAACATTGTTGTGGTACAAAGTACCTTACATATCCAAATTAAATTGAAGTACCAAATCTGAAACTTAAACATAATGAAAATAACATAACAACTTAAGATGAACAAAGACATAGGAAGGCATCAGTCAAGATTGATCCATATCATTGTTTGGCCCGGGATAAGGATGGTATCTTGGTGGAGGGATGATCGGGTTTTTAGGATCATACGGAGGGATGTATAAATGTGAGTAAAGATAAGAAAATTGATTGTTCACATTGTTTTGGAAGTTGTCGATCCGAGTTGTTGTTGACTCATGGAAGGAAGACATTTGAGAATTGATATTTGAGTTGAGGGTGGCAAATTGTTGGGTCATGTAGTCCATAATTTATTGGTTACTTGGCCCTTGAATATTTTGAGCTTGCGGCAAAGGGACCTCTTCATCACCATCAACCTTTTGATTGCCTTCATTATCAACATCTTCACCAATGTAAACATAAGCTTTTGATTCAACATTGTAGATGACACCCATTCTTGCATCCACATTCTTGATAGTGATTTTGTTGCTAGGACCATCCATATAAAAAGACTCAAAACCTTCAAAATTAACATTAAAGTCCTCCAAAATCCGGGTAATAAACCATCCATACGGTAAAAACTTTGACTTCTCATTAAACTTTGTCATATGAGTCAGTATCACTTTAGCCCAATTTACCGCAATGTTGTTTTTTCGAGCAAATAGTAGTTGTATCTCTAAATCGGTAACGGTACAATGATTACCGGCTCTTGGAAACAAGACATAGGCCATGAAATAATGGAATAGCCTATCATCAAGGTGAAATATACCAGCGGACCAAGAATCCCTAGATGGTTCAACACCACCTAGAGCACGGACTCGTTTTGCATGAAAGTCTTGTTCCGAAATCCTACTAAGACTATAGTAAAAGGACTTTTTCTTATAAGTTTCCCACTCTTCATCATCACCATCATATAATGAACTACCGGTGCTAGGTATTTGTAAGATTCTTCCTAATTTTGCAGAATTCAACACAATCTTTTTTCCATTCACAAAAGTGACAAGTTCTCCATTTTTCACAAGCAAATTGCAAAAAAAGTAGCCAATCAAGATCCGGGTAGTATGATCCGAAAGATGAAATCAAAGGTTCTAACCGATAAGAAATTAAATCTGTTTGAAAGGTAAAGCATTCGGAAGGAAAATTTGATAGCATACCATACATAGGCGTGGAGACAAGTTTGTGTTGAAAATGTTTGGAGAACATCTCTTCTTGTTGAGCAGTGAGTGGAATATGAGCTGTTGATGATGAAGCTGGACCCTTTCCTTTTGCAGCAGCTGAAACCTTTCTCTTTTGTCTAGAATCCATGAGTTTGAGTTAGGGTTTGGAGAAAATTGGGGTTTGATAATGGATTTTCGGAATTGGGTATGAGTGAGGGAGAAATTGGCTTTTTTTTAGAGTTTATGATATGTTTGTTGGAAATAGGTAGTGGGAAGTGATTAATTATTGGGAAAAGAATTTATGATAAAGAGATGGAGCGGGTAGGGATGGGATTGGGTAGAGGATAGGTGGTCAAAGTGATGTAATGGGTCAAGGAGGTAGGTTAAATGGGAGAGTAATCAGAAGGAATCAATTCTGACCAAGCCATAAAAGCATAATAAAAGGTTGTTTTCGCATAGGTGCAATCGATTTGCACTTATAAGCAATCGATTTGCACAGACCAAAAATACGTGTTTTTACAAAAGTTACCGCGTGCAATCGATTTGCATATATGTGCAATCGATTTGCACAGTACAAAAAACGTGAAATTTGCAAAAGTTCCAGTATGCAATCGATTTGCATCTATGTGCAATCGATTGCAGGCAGTGAAAAATGTGAAAATAGCTACTGTAAGTGCATGTGAGGGTTTAAAAACTTATATATATATTATCATTTAAGTATACTAAACATAAAACACACATATTTTAACACATTTATGCACATAAAACAAATATAAGAAGGAGTAGAAGAAGAGATGCATTTGATAAAATTTTAAGAAAATAATAAAATTTGCACCTTAATTGAAGTGAATATTTTATGTATCACTTTCATCCAAAATTCCGAGTTCTCTTCGAATTTTATAAAATGGTTCACGAGCAAGCGGCTTTGTAAAAATATTTACGAGTTGATTATGAGTATCCACAAAAGTGACTTCGACATCTCTTTGAAGTGCATGATCACGGAGAAAATGATACCGAATGTCGATGTGTTTGGTTCTTAAATGCATGACCGGATTTTTTGTAATGTTGATTGCACTTGTGTTGTCGCATCAAAGAGGAATGTATCCGAGATCAAGTCCGTAGTCACAAAGTTGTTGCTTTAGCGAAAGAATTTGTGCACAACAACTACCCGCTGCTATGTATTCCGCTTCGGCCGTGCTAAGAGCAACACATGCTTGTTTTTTACAAGCCCATGATACTAATGCATTTCCAAGAATGTGACAAGTACCACTTGTGCTTTTTCTATCAGTTTTACAACCTGTATAATCCGCGTCAGAATAACCAATTAAATTGCAAATACTACATTTTGGATACTGTTCGCGTTAAAAAGTGACGCGCGAGGGAATCAAATCAATTGATTCTCCGCTCAAACGATTTACTCTTTTGATTTGTTTATAAAGATGCCGCGAGCATCAAGCTTTATTATTTTCAACATAAGAAATTATGATTATGAAAAAGGGGAAAGCTGTTAATACCCTCAATTGATTATGATATGCATTACGACTAGCGTGAACTAGACGTAACGCATTTGGGGAGATTCCGGGTAAGGGGGTTTGTTATATAAAGGGAATAGATGGAGCACCCTAAATATATATAGTTATCTATAGCTTTATATATGAATATGTTTGATATGTTTGTGTGTTTTAATTGCTATTTCTATGATTGGGAAAGTTTCTCCTTTGGATTTTAAGAAGGATAGATTATGGGGAATCCTAGTGCTTGTTATTATTGTGCTCGCAAAGATCTTTGGATCTTCTGCATACATATCCCTTAATGGGAATCAGAGCATTTGTAGCTCGGATCTAAAGGGGTCTATGGTTTGTTTGGTTTGAGAGAGAAAGAAATTTGCTCGGCAAGGATGAGACCTTGTGCCTACGTATTCTCAAAAGGATGTTGAGAAAGTCAGAGCAATCGTAGTTCCCACTTATGCTAGTGGAAGCAACGGGATGTTAGTAAGAGACACAGACAAATGTCATCTTAATGAAAAATGTATCTAATCTATTTCATCACATACATTTTGAAATGTTGATTGATTGAATCTTTCATCGTAAGTTATAGGTGTTTTGCTTGAGTGTACAAGCGTTACCACTTACATGTTTAAGAAAGATGTTTGAAAAAAGATTGAATCTTTTAATTGTAAGCATTGGGTGTTTTGCTTGAGTGTACAAGCGTTACCACTTACGATTAAGAGATGTTTTTGTTTGAAAAGAGTTTGAAAAGTTTTTGATTGTATGTGATGTGATAGATGAGATACTTCTTCCATAGAGATGATAAACGTCTAAATCTCTAGGAGAAATTGATTGGATTAAGGGGATGCTTTTAAGAAGCCCGTGGGTCCTTGTATTGTAAGCCCAAGAGGAGACATTTCGAGGGTCATCGAGGGTCATCGAGGGTCCTTGTACGAAGCTCAAGAGAAAGCTATAGGGTATGGTTGGATTTGGCTTTAAAAGGGATTTCACCGGGAAACAATCCTTTTAGGATTAAGAGCAATTTCACCGGGAAATTATACTCTTTGGGTTCTATCCTAGCGCGGGTGATTCTTTGTATTGGAAGCCCAATAGGAGGCTGTTAAGATATTTCCTGGTCTCTTTCTTTGTATGATGCCCAAGAGAAGGCTAAACTCAATGAGGAGTTCTTTTGAATGAAGCCCAAGAGGAGGTTGACTCAGCAGGGGAGTGTTATCTTATACGAAGCCTAAGCGGAGGCTAAACTCAGATGAATGAGTTTTCTTATATGAAGCCTAAGAGGAGGCTGAACTCAGATGAAATGAGTTACCTTGTACAAAGCCCAAGAGGAGGCTAAACTCAGATGAATGAGTTATCTTAAATGAAGCCTAAGAGGAGGCTGAACTCAGTTGAAATGAGTTATCTTGTACAAAGCCCAAGAGGAGGCTAAACTCAGATGAATGAGTTATCTTGTACAAATCCCAAGAGGAGGCTAAACTGTGGGGAACCTATTGGTTAGACTAGTTGTTATGTTATAACTAGACAGTTGTATAAACAAGTGTGTGTGATATGTATTCACAGGAGTTTATGAAGGAAATATAAACAGATGCATGATGTTTATTTACAAGATTTTATGAAGGAAATATAAACAAGTGTATGTGAAACGAACGTTTAAAAACGAGCGCAACTTGATTATTTACAAGTTTGATTTGTATACAAGGAAGTAAATAT
Source organism: Vicia sativa (assembly GCA_021764765.1). Lineage (NCBI taxonomy): Eukaryota > Viridiplantae > Streptophyta > Magnoliopsida > Fabales > Fabaceae > Vicia > Vicia sativa. The sequence continues at coordinate 29,724,869 of CM038797.1, forward strand.
GTATACGAACGAGTATTTATGTACGAGGAGATGTGGATGTACATAGGAGGGTTGGGACTTACACCATGAGGGTGGCCCATTGGTTTAAAAGCAGTTTCACCGGGAATAATGCTCCTTTTAATACCAATGGTATTCAGTGTATACACAAGCGAAGTGAAAACAAACTGACGAAATTTGTCTGTACTTGAGTATTTACAAAAGACGTCTGTATCATGTACAGGTAAAAATTGTTATGTATATAAAATAATTGGATATGTACAAGGAAATAATTATGTACATAAAGAATTTTGGGACTTACACCGTGAGGGAGGCCCATGATCGATTAAGAAATTCGAGAGAAAACGAATTCGGTTTTATCGTTTAAATCAGATCGATCATGGAAAAAATGTAAGTTTGATGAAAAATTTTGAAGAAAGATCTTGAAAGTGTTTTTGAAAAGTGAAATATACTTACAAGAAGTTTTGAAAAGAATCGGGCTTCAAAAGTTTGAAAAAATCACCTTTAAAGGTGCTTTGAAAAGTACTCAAAAGTACCGTTTTCGGCTCGATAAAAATAGAATCGGATGAAAGTTTTTGTGAAAATTTTTGACAATATCTTAAAATAGATACATTAATTGACAAGTGTACAAAAAATCACCTCAAAATGAGGAGTTTTGATTGGGTTTTGAAAAAGTCAAAGTTTGTAAAAAAAATACAAAAGTTTGGTAAAAAATGGTCCCAAGGCTGCTTGAACCCGGGACCTCAAGGTAAGGCAAGGTATAAATGACTTAGGAGTGAGCTGGAAACCGCTGGGGCGGCAATACATCTGTGTATTGAAGTTAAACCAACTAATTATATTTTAAAATGGATTTTTGAATTTGAAAAAACGCGCGCAGTGTTCAACTTCCTCCTCCAATCTTCATTCAATCCTAAATTCTTCGTTTCTTAATGAAATCAAAAGATGTAAACATCAAACTTAATCGTTTTTAGCTCAGGAACATGATGATGTCCTTTAATTTCATTTATTTTAAGCCTAACATGATTAAATTTCTCAAGAACACGAAGAACCCTAAAACTGAAAATCCTAATTGAAACCGTTTATGGTGAATGATTTTGTCAATTGATTGAGGGTTATTGATCGTTGATAGTGCAGAAACAAAACGGCCAAGAGTTTTTTGGACTGGAATCAAAGAATCATAGAGTTCGAAGTTGAGTTTCTTACCTGTTCAAGCTGAGACCGAAAAATGCTTTAGAGTGTTTCCAATTGTGATTTTATGATTCCTTTAGCACCAACGGCTCTTATGGAAGGTGTGAGGATGGTCTGCACATCATGAGTTTGCCTGGATCATTCTACCCAAGTCGACCTGCAGCTTACTCAAAGTGAAACTTGAATTCGTGGTTAATGGAGTTACAGATCAAAGATGATGGTTTGGATCATTCATATGGAGTATATTGATGATGTTTGGATGATCAAAACATAACTAGCTCGAGCCAAACTATAAGTTTGAAGTTTAAGGCAGTTTTGGACAAGTTTGAAACATAAAATGCAAAATCTGATTTTTAGCTTGGCTTGTGTTGATTTTAAGTTTCAAACAAGTTCTATATTGATATTAAAACATGTTAGACACCAAATCACTCATGGTTTTTCACTAGTTTTCAAAAATGCAAAATCTCTCAATTTGAACTATGTTTCTTGAATTTTAAGAAAGAAGAGAGAAAGCATGTTCTTGCATAGCTTTGGTGTGGTTTGAATTGGCCAACATGACCTCTATTTATAGGTCACAAGTTCTGAATGGCAAGGGAAGGGAAATGGCTTTGGTATTTACAAGTTGCCTTAGAGGGCAAGGAAGTCATTTTTGCATTAAATGCAAAAGGAAGCTTCCTTTTAACCATGGTTAATTTTTCAACTTGATCTTATCCCATCATAATTACTCTCCATCTGATTTTTTATCAGCTCTAACTCTCTTTGCAAGGTGGCATGGCTTCTAGAAGAAGAAACTCAAAAATGACCTATAATCTTGAACTTTGTACTTGAAAATCAAGGATTTTGGAGCTCTATGTTTCAAAATCAAAAGTATAGCTAGACTCCATGGATTTGAGAGTTCTTGGTCATTTTGGAAATCTTGTTTCAAGGGCTACAACTTTCATGTTTTGAGTTTTTTCCAATTCAAAATGGAACTATGTGAAAAAATGCCATGAAGTTTGGAAAAAGTATGAAATTTTAACACTTGAAAAATTTTCTAAGTGTTGAAAATTTTGACTTTTTGTTGACTTTTCCAAATTTCTTGATTTTTTATGATCATGATGGATCATTTGAAGTATTTTGATGATTGAAAAAGTTTTGTCTTGAAAAAGTTGACCAAAAGTCAAAGTTTGACTTTTCAGTGCAGATGAAATTTCATCAGATGATTCAGAAATTGACTGATGAAATCTGTGAACTTCTGTGATGTTTTGAATCCAGAAATTAGGTCAACATGTTGTATCTAAGAGATGAAGATCAATCTCTAATCAAAAAATTCATTCATTGATCAGAAAATCAGAGATTGCTCATCCTCGATGAAAACCCTAATTGGTCGATCCTCGATAGATCATGAGGGAAAAATGGATATCTGAAGATCAGAGGTTGATGATCTGATTAAGATATATCAATTTAGGTGAATGAGACTAAAACCTTAATTGATTACCTCTTGAATCAGATGAAAAATTGATGAAACCCTAATTTTGACCTGTGAAATTCACACCCGATTAATTCTGTTCTGGACTGTTAAAGATGAAATGATGAAAATATGAGGTGGTATATTAGGTCAAAAATTGGGGTATGATAGATACCATAAGCTGACATTGGTTATTCCTTTGAGATACTTCATGATTTGCTTGACCGCCATTAGATGAGATTCTTTTGGATTTGCTTGAAAGCGAGCACAAAGACAAACACTAAACATTATGTCAGGATGGCTTGCCGTCAAATATAATAAAGAACCAATCATACCTCGATACTTTGTGATATCAATTAAAATTTCGGATTCATCTTGATCAACATATGTACCGGAGCCCATTGAATTATTCATCGCTTTGCAATTATTCGTATCAAATCTCTTCAACAACTCTTTGCAATACTTGGATTGGTTGATGAAGATTCCATCTTTTAGTTGCTTAATTTGTAGTCCAAGAAAGTAATTCATCTTACCCGTCATGGACATCTCGAATTCTCCTTGCATCATCAATGAAAATTCTTCACACATTTCTTTGTTAGTCGATCCAAAAATAATATCATCAACATAGACTTGAACCAATAAAGTGTTACTTTTGATTTTTTTAATGAATAAAGTTTTATCAACCTTACCCTTTTCAAAACCTTTTTCACACAAAAAATTGCTAAGTCTATCATACCATGCTCTTGGTGCTTACTTTAAGCCATAAAGAGCCTTTCTCAACTTAAAGACATGTGAAGGATTTTTGAAGTCTTCAAATCCTGGGGGTTGTTTGACATAGACTTATTCATTGATGTAGCCATTCAAGAATGCGCTTTTGACATCCATTTGAAAAAGCTGAAAATTTAATGAACAAGCATAAGCAAGTAAAAGACGAATAGCTTCTAACCTTGCAACCGGAGCAAATGTTTCTTCAAAGTCGATTCCTTCTTCTTGATTGTAACCTTGAGCCACCAACCTTGCTTTGTTTCGAACAATTATACCATTCTCATCAAGTTTGTTTTTAAACACCCATCGGGTTCCTATGATGTGTTTATCACTTGGCCTAGGAACAAGTTCTCAAACTTGATTTCTCTCGAATTTATTTAATTCTTCTTGCATTGCAATTATCCATTGATCGTCTCCTAAGGCTCCATCAACTTTGGAGGGTTCAATTTGAGAAACAAACGCCATGTTTAAGCAAGCATCTTTGAGATTTAATCTTGTTGTAACTCCATGACTAATATCACCAATGATTTTGTCAATAGGACGGTCTCTATGAGTTCTCCATTCTTTGGGTAGATCATTGATATTTGAATATTCTTGTGGTACTCCTTATTGATGTTCCGGTTAATTCACATTTTGATTATTTGAAATTTCTTCCGAGGGTAAATCTATAATATCATCATCATACACAACTATTTCCTCCTTAGAGGTGTTAGTTTCATCAAAAGAGACATGCATAGATTCTTCAATAGTTAAAATTCTTTTATTATAAATTCTATATGCTTTACTAGAAAGTGAATAACCAAGAAATATAACTTCGTCGGATTTCTCGTCAAACTTACCGAGACTGTCTTTGTCATTGTTGAGGATAAAGCATTTGCATCCAAAGATATGAAAGTGAGCAATGTTTGGCTTTCTTCCTTTGAAGAGTTCATATGGAGTCTTTTTCATGATAGGTCTAATGATAACTCGATTTCCAACATAAATGTCGTACTAACCGCATCCGCCCAAAAATACTTTGGTAGATTTGCATCACTAAGCATTGTTCTTGCAAGTTCCACTAGAAACCTATTCTTTCTTTCAACTACTCCATTTTGTTGTGGAGTTCTTGGTGCTGAAAAATTATGAGAGATACCATATTCTTCACAAAATTCTTCAAATGATGCATTTTGGAATTATCCACCATGGTCACTTCTTATGGATAAAATCTTTAGTGATTTTTCATTTTGAATTTGCTTTGCATACTTCTTAAAGGCTTTGAAAGCATCACTTTTCTGCACAAGAAACAAAGTCCAAGAATATCTAGAAAAATCATCAACAATAGCTAAAGCGTATACATTACCTCCGAAGCTTCTAGTTCTTGATGGACCAAATAAATCCATGTGCAACAATTGTAGTGGCCTTGTAGTAGACACCACATCCTTAGATTTGAAAGTTGATTTTGTTTGTTTTCCCTTTTGACAAGCATCACATAATTTATCTTTGACAAACTTTATCTTTGGTAAGCCAACAACAAGATCATGTTTGGTTAATATATTTAAGTGCTCCATATGAATATGGGCTGCCCTTTTATGCCATAACCATGATTCATTATTGTTTACCATGAGACATTTTACTTTCAAAGATAAATCGTCTAAGGAAATCATAAAAATATTATTAATTCTTTTACCTTTGAATTTTACCTCATTGGTGACTTCATCAATAATCAAGCATTCATCTTTTGTAAATTTGATCTTGAAGCCTTTGTCACAAAGTTGGCTAATGCTAAGAAGATTGTGCTTTAATACTTCAACATAAAGAACATCTTCAATGGATGTGAAAGGTGGTGCACCAACTTTGCCTTTGCCAAGAATTCTCCCTTTGTTGTTATCTCCATAAGTGACATAACCCTTGGCCTTTAAGACTAGATTTGAAAAATGGTTTATGTCACCCGTCATATGCTTTGAACAACCACTATCAAGATACCATAAATTTGAAGTGGTTTTCAAGCACACCTACAAAACAAATTAAGTTTTGTTAGGTACCCAAACTGCTTTGGGTCCTTCATAATTAGTACCTTTCTTTATCCACACATAATTCCCACTTGGAACACTAAAGTTTCTTATATAGCAAGCATTAGGTGTGTGGCCTTTAATACCACAATAGAAACAAGTAGATTTATTCTTAACAACTCTTTTCTTTTTAGGATAATGATGAACTACTTTAGGCTTATTCACTTTCTCTTGGATTGGTTGGTTATTAGCCTTAACAAAAATAGTTTTGTTGGGACTTGGTTGAGAAAATTTTGAAAAACCAAGTCCACTTTTATCTTTAGGATATCTTTATGTGCTAAGAACATTTTCCAATCCAACTTGTCCTTTTCCATACCTTTCTAGAACTCTTTTTAATTGAACAATTTGAAAAGAAAGTGATTCACAATTATTGCATACAAAATTCTGTTTTTGATCACTAATCATCTTTTCTTTTTCATCTTTATGTTCTTTTTCAATAGTTTTAACTTTTTCTTCTAAAGATGAAATTATTTTCTTTTGAGATGAAATAGTTCTATATAGAATTTTGCATTCATTTAATAGTTCATCTATAGCACCTGCTGCACCATTATCATAAAGAGAGTTATCATAACTAACCTCGCAATCTTCATCATCGGAATGGTGTGAAACCATCAATGCTAGATTTGCACTTTCATAACTATCCGAATCGGATGAAGAACTTATCTCATTATCTTCCCATGCAACATAAGCCCTTTTATTTTTGAACTCCTTTTTGCCTTTGAATCCATTTTTCTTGGAGAGTTTTGGACAATCCGGCTTTATGTGACCTTGCTTTCCACATTCATAACATGTGACATCTTATGTTGATGTGGAGGCTTCTTTATCTTTATGCTTATAAAATTTCTTTCTTTTGACAAAGTTAGCATTATGAAGATTATTTTTATGACCAAAATATTTTCCTAACCTTTTTACAAGAAGCAAGAAGTTTTCATCTTCCTCCGATGCATCTTTATCTTGACTTTCTTTTGAATCTACTTTCAAAGCAATGCCTTTGGATTTCTTCTCATTATTCTCATGTTTTTCAAGTCTTCCAAGTTTCGTTTCATATTCGTGAAGCTTTCTGAATAATGTTGCGGAAGTCATGGTTGCTAGGCTTTTCTTTCCGGATATTGTTGTCACTTTTGGTTGCCATTCCCTAGTTAAAGACCTAAGCACTTTAAGATTTAATTCATCGTTAGTTAAAGTCTTACCGAGTGCCATCAAATGGTTTGTCAAGTGAACGAATCTCTTTTGCAAGTCAAGGATGGATTCTCCTGGCAGCATTCGGAATAATTCATATTCTTGACTCAAAATGTTCAATCTAGATTTTTTGACTTCGGCGGTTCCTTCATGAGTTTCTACAAGAGTATCCCAAATTTCCTTTGTCGTTGTACATGCCGATACTCGAAAAAATTCATCCATACTAAGAGCACTTTGGAGAATATTGATTGCCTTTTTGTCAAAGAGAACTTTTTTCTTGTCATCTTCATTCCATGATGCTTTAGGCTTTGATGATCCAACACCATTGACCACACAAACCAGAGCAAATGGACCATTCTCAACAGCATCCCATATTTCTTCTCCTTGCGCTTCAAGATGAGCCTTCATGCAAATTTTCCAAAAGTCAAAGTATTCACCACAAAACAATGGAGGCTTGTTGTTACTACCACCATCTTTGAAAACCGGATTTTGATTTGCGGAAGCCATTCTGGATCTTTAGGAACAAGTTACCTATAACTTGCTCTGATGCCAATTGTAAGTATCAGATACGCCTAAGAGGGGGGTGACTTAGGTGTTTAAAAAATTATCTATTTTATATGAATACTTGAAACAATATTTTTGGTCTGGTGAATGCAAATATTTGAGGATTCTTTCTTTTTTGGTTAAGGTATATATGAAAGAGGTAAATGCTGAAAAGTAAAGAACACAGGGATATATCTTGGTTCCCCTTACAGATCGAGAGTACTCCAGTCCCCTTACAACATGCAAGAGATTTCACTATAGTTAGAATGATTGTACAGCCTATTCACAAAAATTGTGAAGCCTACTATCTAACCTATAGGGAGACCAAAGGTTCTTAAAACCTTTAAGGTCTAACAACACTAAGTGCAAGAAGAACAATCCTCTTCAATGCACAACTTGCTTCCAACAATCCTGGACAGCAAGAATACAACAAGTATGTTTGAACTTTTACAAGAGATTTTGAGTTTGTAAGATTGTAGAACAATATCACTTTGAGTGATTTATCAATGTACTTGATCTTCCCTTCCAATAGCAATAATTCACAATGACTTAGAGATATAGATTTCTCAAGATTTTCTGGTTTATGTTATGTGAAAGTATGCAGAAAATCTCATATGAAAGTATGAATACTTGAATGTGAATATTTGAAATTTGAATGAATTTTGATTGGAAGAGATGAAAAATGAATTTGAAATTTTGAGTATTTATATGTTCATGGCACCTTTTAAAAATATAATAAGTCTCTTCATATTAATCATGAACAAGTGCCAAGATTATAGACAAATTTTTAGTGAAAGGGTGCATGAAATGGTGCATGCATGAATTCTGATTTTTCAAAAACGTGCAGAGTGCAATCGATTGCACCTATATGCAAATCGATTGCACGGGCTCTAACAGAATAATTTTTCAAAAACTTACAGTGAGCAATCGATTGCACCATTATGCAAATTGATTGCACTTAGTTAAAAAGTGAAAAAATTTCAGCATGCAATCGATTGCACCATTGTGCAAATCGATTGCACCCTCAAACAGAAGTATTTTTAAGTTTTTCATTCAGTATGCAATCGATTGCACCTTTGTGTAAATCGATTGCACAGTAAGAAAAATGCAATTTTTGATTTGAACCTTAGTGAAATCAAATGTGTATGTCATGCAATCATGTTAGATTCTTTGAAGCATATGATGAGGCATGATGACCACTGGAGGTGTTAGAGGCTCACCTGGACTTGAGGATAGCCAAACCCTAGTTTGGGTTGATTGCTTAGGAGAGGGTTTGTCTGGTCAACCCTTGTGAAATCCTTGAGTATGGATATGTGAAATTTCTTGAGAAGTAAGAGGGAAAATTTTGGGGTATAACAGATACGTTACCATGATTACATGCCGTCATGAAAAGGTGGAATAGTAACATCTGTTTTTCATGAGTGGGAACGATTTAGTCAAATGGTAAAATTGACACTTCAAAGATGTCATTATCTCATATGAGTCGAAATTAAAAAATGGCATCTCTGGAGGGCATTTTGTTACCTTGAAAAATCTTAAGTTATTCAAGCATGTGTATTAAATGAGGGTATTCTCATAAGCTAAGGGTAACCCTTCGAGATAAGGGTTTTTCAAAAAATAGAAATCCGTGAACTAAAGAAATTAATGATTAAAGAGAATATCAAGTCAAAATGTCGAAGCTGGTCGTGTCGACCAAAAGGATATAAAAGAGCAAATGTTAAGATAGGTGGAAATGGATCTAGTCAACCAAAGTGTGAAAGACAATGAATCTAGAAGCGCATCGAAGCAATCTAGAAGCGGTAAGATTCAAATTTCAAAGTTATTAGCAATCGTAAGTAGTTCATGTTCTGATTAGGCGCCAAATAGGTGGCGACATCTAGTGGAGCAGTTGCCTCAAGATTCAAATATGTATGTAGATTACATCTAGGCAGTTACATTTTGTAAATATTATAAATAAGTAGATTCAGTGTAGTTTTTCAGGTGTTCACTTGTACTAAAATCACTTGCCAAAACTCTACCATTCCGATCGTTAGGAAACAAAGAGTGAAGAAGTGCTTGATGTACGTGAATCACCATCTTTATTTCAATGCAAATCATTTACTTTTCAATTGTCTCTTTTGAATACTTTACTTGCTTTTTATTTACCTTTGAGTAAACTCTTTACGTTATGTTCTGCTTTGCGTAAACAATTCAATACTCTCTGTTATTCACAAGTCACCTGTCAGTTAGTTTATTGTGTCTTACTTCGTATAAAAACCTACTATCGGTCACGAGTTTTCCAGTCAGTTGGTCGAATCTGGGTGTGGAAAGTCGTTATACTTGTTCCCTTATTTTATAGAAAATCGTTTCTGTAACACGGTGGGAGAACTGACTTGTTTGTTTTTCTTTTTATCTCAAATGTTGCGGATAGCAAGAGTCGCCACCGACTTTTCTTTTATCCAATAAAGGGAAGGTGAGAAGAACAGGAGAAGACCTTCATTAGATTCTGAGTACGGGGGGAAATTATGAAAACGGAAGGTATTAGCACACTTTCCATCCGTAGTTATCTACGGGCTCTTAGTTGCTTAGCTCACTTTGGAAAATATCTTTTTGTGTTTGTGATTTGGAAAGTATTTTTGAAAAACATTTCACTTTGACTTCGTAATGATTCTCGTTGGAATGTATACAAAGTATTCAGAAATGTTTGTTTGAAAGATGTTTAACTTTGTAATGATTCACGCTGGAATGTATACAAAGTGTCTGAAAAGAGTTTTTGAAAAGTGTGAGGTGTGAAAATCATTTTGATTGGATCAAGAAATAGATTCTTATTTACCTACTCAGAATGGTCGTTTCCATGTTGTTTCCTTCTCCTTTAGAATAAGGTTATCCATACCATTAGTTGGTAGGTAACTTTATTCGTTTGGATGTGAAGGGACAATCGAGGAGTCATCGTATGGTCATAAAAGACAACATGTAAGGATACCTTTAGCAATTCGTAGGGACGATCATCACTTTTCGTAAGCAACAACCGAGGGACGAGATCATATATTCGCAGGCAACATCGAGGGTCGTCGAGGGACTATGATCTTTGTATCGAAGGGACTATGATGATGTTATTCGTAAGTGTCTTTGCTAATGGTACCCCCTACGTTCGAGGGACATGACCATTGTATTCGAAAGACAACAAGAGAGGAGACCCTAAGGGGGTGCAAGTGTGAAAGAGTGTGTTTGATTCAAATATTTTAGTCTTGAATTAGGGTGATCTAAGATTTGATTTTATCTTGCCATACAAACCCTAGTTACTATATAGTTAATATGTACAAAAAAATAAAGTGCGGAACATAAAGTGCAGAAAGTAAATGTCCTACGCTATTACATGGCTTTGGGGCAGATACATAATATAGGTGCGGAAAGTAAAGGCAGGAAATGTAAATCTACGCTATTACAGAATAAATTTTGCGACCTATACATCGTGTTTAGAATTGTAAATGTGAGATAATAAATAGATAAATAATTAGAATAATAAGAAAATATTAGTGAAAATGTTTTGGAAATTAGCAAAATGTTTTTAGGATTAGTAAACCTAATTTAAATAAGAAAAAATATTTTTAGCATTTAGTTAGAAAATTAATCGAAAATACAAATAAAAAATAAATGTTTTTGTGTCAAAAATTTAATAAAGGTTTCTGATACCTAAATCTAAAATTAAAACATTTTTTAGGGTTTTTTATGTGTGAAAAATTAATTTGTGGAGATAATTAAAATAAGTTGAAAAAAGGAAAGAAATAGAAAAAATGCAAGAAAACAAGTGGTAAAAAAATTAAAATGGCCCTAGAGAGTATTGAACTCGTGACCTGAGGGTCACAGGTTTAAAAGTTAACCACTGGACCACAGTACATGTGGTGTTAGATCTCGCCTCCTATTGTTTATATGTGATAACCTTCAAAAATTAGAAGTTATGAAAATAAATGGCAAAAGGCAGGCTCGAACCCATGACCTAAGGGATAAAGGAGACTAGCGCGCGCATGGTTAAACACTGGGGTGATGATACATCCATTTATTAATCTGAAACATTAAATATATATGTGATAATTAATTCATAAAATCAATTTCCAAAACACAAACACGCGTTGGGACCCAGAGTTTTTGAACGGACGAATCACGTGATGCCACACCTAGGTCGCCGGGGTCAAAGAAAGTTAGAGACACTGGAGCAAGGCTCCGGTCGTCTTCTCCAATATCCTCCAAGTCAAACCTGAAAAATAAAGAGAATCAAAGGAATAGGTTAAGCCTACCCCCCCTAAATCGACCCCTATGAATCGATTGGTGGTGTTCTTATGGTCTGAATCGGCCTGGAAATTGAGATTCGAAGCTTCTCAGTAGCTATGCCCTAACAATGGCGTAATATAATTTAAGCCCTAAAGCTTACATGGATTGTCCAAGATCAGGCACTATTCACTTGGCTCCTTTCAACAATTTCAGATTCAATTCTTCCACGTGTTCTCTCGTGCAAGCACTCCTATCAGGTTTGGCATCATATACACAAATACTTCACAATTGTTATGAAAGCCAGAGTTCATCAACTTCGTGTTGAGTTGAAGGTCACGAAAAAGGTAAATCGTTCAATCTCTGAGTTTGCTCTTCGCATTCGTGCAATTATCGATGCTCTGCTAGGTGTAGGTGAGCCTATGTTCAAAATCAGTTCAACTCTAGTGTCAAGGTTGTCCAGTCTGATCTTGGAGGTGAATTTAGACCTCTTACCAAATATCTAAATGACTTAGGTATCATTCACATGTTGACATGTCCACACACATCTCACCAAAATGGTACTGTGGAGAGAAAACGTAGGAGTATAATTGAGATGGGACTCACTCTATTAGCTCATGCTCACATTCCCATAGAATTTTGGGATCACAGTTTTACTCATGTAGGTTACCTTCTAAATAGGTTTCCCACATCAAATTTTCCAAAATTTTCTTCTCCTTTTCATGTTTTGTTCAAGTGTATCCCTGATTACAAATGTCTCAGAACATTTGGCTCCCTGTGTTTTCCACACCTCAGGCCTTTCAAAAAGCATAAACTTCAACTCAGAAGTGCTGAGTGTGTGTATCTAGGAATTTCACCACATCATAAAAGCCACAAATGCCTTAGCAAGGAAGGCAAGGTCTATATTTCCAAAGATGTTGTTTTTTATGAAACAAAATTTCCATATAGTTCTCTAGCAGGTTCATCTTCTACTTCAAATAAGTCTTCCTGCAGCAATAGCTTCAGCTACGATCAATATTGCCCTAAGAATCGCACCAAGAGTGACTTTTAGCTCAGATCGCTTGCCACCGTGAAGATTCTTATCATCAAGCTGGCACACACTCAGGTTAGACAAATCCTGCTCAAATAAATATTCTTAGCAATGCACCTTAGTCTCTACCTGACAGACCTTCTAATAATTCATTAGACACTTCCCATAGTCCAAACCATATGTCCTTGCAACCTGAGTCTAAAAACTTACCATCATAGGGTCAACCATTTCTCTGTCTAATGAGTCTAAAAACATACTACCACAAAGCAAAGTCATTCTCACACTTGATCATGTGTCTACCTGTCATCCCTCATCCTCTGATGTGTCTCTGTCTCCCTCCATTCCTGACATTGTGCTCAATATTACATCTATCACAAACAGTCACCTTATGGTCACTAGAGGAAAAATAAGTAAGTTGAAACCCAAAGCATTTTTGGCTCATACTGAACCATCATCTGTCAAACAAGAACTATCTCACCCACACTGGCTTAAGGCTATGAAATAGGAGTATAATGCTCTTCTCTCCAAGCACACTTGTACTTTAACTCAGGTTCCTCCTCACAGAAAAACCATTGGCTGCAAATGGGTTTTTAGAGTCAAGGAAAATTTTGATGGTACTCTCAACAAATACAAAGCTAGATTGGTGGCTAAGGGTTTTAATCAACAGTTTGGGTTTGATTATCATGAGACTTGCTCACCTGTCACTAAACCAGCTACTATAAAAGTTCTTCTTACACTAGCCTTGACTTACAAATGGGACATACAGCAGATTGACATCAACAATGCATTTCACAATGGCTCTCTTGAAGAGGAGGTTTACATGGTTCAGCCACCAGGGTTTGAGAATGACAACAAAAGCTTGGTGTGCAAACTTAATAGAACTTTGTATGGGCTCAAGCAAGCTCCACAATCCTGGTATGAAAAGCTTCAAAAACACTTTTTTAGTTTGGTTTTGTTGCTAGCAAGTGTGATCATTCCCTATTCACTTACACTCATCAAGGCATCAATCTGTATGTTCTTGTATATGTTGATGACATCCCGATCACAGGGTCGTCATCTCCTCTTATTCACAATCTGATTTCAAAATTGCATTCTGAGTTTTCTCTCAAGAAACTTGGCAAACCAGAGTATTTTTTGGGCATAGAAGTCAAGTATCAGTCAACTGGTTCTCTCATTCTCACTCAAACCAAATATATCAAGGATCTGCTAGGCAGAGTGAACATGGAGGAATCCAATGGTGTCTCAGCTCCAATGTTCAGTCATTGTAAGCCCAGTAAGTTTGGTTCTGACAAAATGCAGATCCCCTGGTGTACAAATCCATTGTTGGTGCCTTACAATATATCACATTAACAAGGTCAGACATTGCTTATTGCGTGAACAAGGCATGTCAATTCATGGCAGATCCCCTTGATAGCCACTGGAGCATGGTGAAAAGGATCCTTAGGTATCTTAGTGGCACAACCACATTTGGTTTATTACTATCTCCTGTTGTCTCCCGTCAAGAACTCTCAATCAGAGCATACAGTGACTCTGACTAGGCCAATAATCCTGATGATAAAAGGTCAATGTCAAGTGCTTGCATCTTTGTTGGACCAAATTTAATCTCATGGAGCTCCAAAAAGCAGACACTGGTTGCAAGGTCAAGTGCAGAAGAGCACTTGCTCATACTACGACTGAGTTGCTTTGGCTCCAATCACTACTTTCAGAATTAAAGATCAAGTGTCTTGTTCCCACTCTCTTGTGTGATAATCTGAGTGCAGTTATGATAAGTCATAATCCGGTTCTACATGCTCGAACGAAGCACATTAAGTTGGATGTTCATTTTGTGAGAGAATGCGTCGCTGCAAATAAGCTCAAAGTTCAACATGTTTCGGCATCAGCTCAAATTGCTGATATCATGACTAAGCCATTACCAAGCAATGCGTTTCAAGCTCTTCGTAGCAAGCTTAAAGTTATGTCATCTCCTTTAGCTTGAGGGGGAGTATTAGAGTATAGTTCTAACTTTGGGCCTGTATTGATTATTGGGCCTTGTATTGTTGTAAAACCCAGCTGTAACAGATAGGATATAAATGGCTCTAGTTAGTTTTGGTTGTTAGAGTTTGCATCTGTTTTCTGTAACTGACAACACCATTCATTCCAAATAGAGAAAACAAAGATGCAGAGCTTCATTGTACTCAAACAATGCATCACTGAAAACAGATAGAAATACAGCAACAACAAAAATGATAGCAGCCAATTAATTAAGGGGATTAAGATAACAAGCAAAAGTTCATGAATTACATAAACTTTATAATCAAGTATTACAACAAACAATCACATTTCTACCTGAAATCAGTTAATCATCTACTAGAGACATACACTACTAGTACATTATCTGAGAAATACTGTACACTATAATATAAGTTAGTACATGCAGCTTAAACCTTACCCCGATTACAATAACATTAAAGCTGAAGAAAATTAAGCGAACAATGTGAGGAATAATACCATAAAAGTGAGAGACAATAATTCTAAGGGACAACTCATTACCGCAACTTTAACTACCTTTGTCTACATCTAATCCAAGATCATTTTGAAGTAACGGAGCAAGCATGTACTCCACCGCTGATCTCTGCTTGGTAACTTCATTTAGAATTGCAAATTGAGCTTCCTTGCATGCTTTTTCATTCCGGAAACCTAGGGTCCATCTCCCATCAGCCAAATGATCAGCCATGTTTCGGTTGTTGTCTCTGGCTTTAATTGTATTAAACTGTGGGTCAAAATTTCTTATTCGAAGAAGCAACCATGACGGGTGATCTTCATCTATTTTAGGCTGTATCAAACGAAAAAAACTTCAGAACCTAGGCTCTGACCAGCAAAAAGTTAAGACAATATTGACTTACACATAACCCTGCAAGTGGAGCAATTGCAATCACAACTCCATGTCGACTACGGAACGGGTGCTTCTCTGCAAGAAGCAACTTTCCAACCATTCCGTACGTTACTGGTATTACATATACATCCCTAATTTCAGAATTTGAAAATGCAATCTGGCATGGAATTCCAGATTCTGCAGAAGTTACACAGGTTAGAAATTAAACAAAAATAATAATCGATAACCAAGTTTAAAATTATGGTGCCCACCCAAAGAAACATTGGACCCAAAGCTAGTAGATGAAACATCTGAAGCTTGGTTTGTCCCAGAACCATTGGTAGAAGTGGCAATAGTGTTCAACAATGGCTTCTCAGCCAATACACTTTTGAAAATGAATGTGTTGAGCTGGAAGTGGAGAATAAACGCCTGAATAAATAACTAGTATCAGCGGTTTTCTTCAATAATTGTAGATATGAGACACTGAAATGCATGATGAAATTAACATCAGCCATTAAAATCAGGAAACATGCACAGATCAGGGGTGGTACTTTCTGATTACAAATTACACAGTAAGCATTTGTCCATTTCATCCTATCATATTTTATTGCTTGAATGCTATATATGCAACTACACGTGATCCGTGTCACTTGAACTTTCATGTCATTACTAATCAACTAGAACAATATTTATCTTACAGAAAAAACATATCTTGAGCACTAGATCATGGATGTACCTAGTAAATATGGTTAATAATTCGGACCTGGATTTCCTACATTTAAATTTACACGCATTCATGCGTTCAAGCACATCTGATCCGTTAGTGTAAAATCCAATGGTTCAAAACGCATCAGTAAAAAATCATTTAGTTTTTTCAATGACTCACATTAACGCTGCAATCACTTTGACTGCAGAGAATTCAAATCCTAATAATACTAAGGTGAAAAGTACAAGTCAATTTAAGTCCCGTATCCTCATTGAAAACAAACACCCATCTGGGTGTAAAATAGAAAGTAACAAGGGATCATTAAATTGTAAAACTAATACTATGAAAGTCAATTGGATAGAGTAAATAACAACAACACCTTCATTGCTTCATCCATCCTTTGCCAAGCAAAATATGAAGAAGTCTCTCCTGTTATACACATCAATTTACTCTTAATGAAATTGTAATCAATACCTGATACTGTTTAATATCGACATGAAAATACCAATTTATTAAACGACTAATAGTTCATGCAAAGATGACAATCACATACCATTGATGAATTGTTGGTGAAGAGCAAGCTCCAAAATAAATAATGGATTCTTATAGTGAGAAGACTGTTCAAGTGCTGTAAGCAAAACGACAAATGTGTATTAGAGGAAAATGTGTATAATCTGTCAAAGATAATTTCTTTTTGCTTGCACAATAACAAACCCCAAGCCTAATCCAGACAGACAGGCTTAGCTACCTGAATTAAGAGATGCTACTGGACTGATCCAAAAATAAAATGTCAATGATTCAACAAGAATTTTTCCTTCCTTTTTCTGGTTACAAAGTCTATGCAATCTATTCAGCCATATTAAGCATAAAACGACTTTGAACTGATAAAAAAACAAGCTACGCAGCAAAGATATATTCAAGCCAAGAGTGAACCAAGTAATAAATACCTTTTATACAGCTTTCCCATTCAGTTCTTAGAGCATCCGGAATATGATCAAACCAAATTCCATCAAGTTCTTTCAGAAAGTGTGCACGAGACTGATCATATAAAGTCTGCCAATGGAAACTAGAAACTATAAAACTTTAGAAACTTTGGGTTCATAAATATAACTTTTTATTTGGAAGTAATAACGGCATGGATAAATCAAATACTCAAATCCTATAGCATGTATATCCTATCAAAAACTATAAATCAACCACATAAAGTTAGAATCCACATGCAGATTAAAACAATCATGTACTGCCACAAAACTATGGCTTTTAGAATATATCTTCCCAAAACAAACTAGTAGAAAATCAAGATGTTTGCTGTAATTAACTTTCATTGTTTTCTTTTATTCCTCGATGACTGCTTCCTAGTCTCCTTGGATAGATTATGCAGTTTTCTGTTTCAAATTTCAATCCCTAAACTGAAAAGACTTCTTAGAATGCGTGGATTGGGCTTAACTCGACCCTACAAAACCGACTTGTAAGGTGAAAATTGCTCTCACTCATAAACACATGTTCAGGCCATATATTATCCGATGTGGGACTCTTAACACCCCCTGTCACGCCTAGGAAGGAATTGGGGCTGGAGCGTGGAATTAAATGGTGGGTGGCCTAATGGATCTTAGATGAAGCTTTGATACCATCTTAGAATGTGTGGGTTGGGCTTAACTCAGCCCTACAAAACTGGCTTGAAAGGTGAGGATTGCTCTCACTTATAAACACATGTTTAGGACATATGAAGAAGATCTTGAATCCTTGCTAATTTTTCATTCATGTTCATCATCACAACTCCATTTCTTGCAAGTCAAGCTACCATGAGAATGAGTAGCTAAGTTTCTTTTGTGTCAAGATTAGAGGTAGTGAACCTAACTTTTATGTATTTCTTTTGATCTCTTGGTGTATGAACTTGGTTGATGATTAATATATGTTGAATATCTTTGTTTTATTTGTACTTTTTATGGTTTGGATCATGATTGAGAAATATGTTTCAAACTTAACCTAAGATATTCATCTACTAAGGAACAAATGCTAGACATAGATTTGTGAGTTAGTATTTACTTGTATCAAGCTTAAAGATTATCATGATAATAGTTAGAGTGATACATCATCTAAAGATTAACATGATAATACTCACAATATTGGTTAGAAATTAACAATATTGAGAGGATACGTGAATATATCAATCATCATGCTTTTACCATAATTGAATATATATGAAATTAGGTTAATGAAACTAATCTTGACATGGTTTTACCATTTGAAAAACCAATCCAAAACTCTCTTTAATCCAAACAACTCTCTTTAGATAAGAACACTAGACTTGTTTGTATGAAATTTATGATTTTTGTGACTAAGAACCAAAACCCTTTTGTAACCAAATCTTAAAATACACTTGAACTATCGAACGGCGGTGATATCACACCAATCCCTGTGGAAAACGATAATATAAAATACTTGTGTTAAAAAATACGTACAACAAAATAGCGTCATTGCCGGAGATTGGCGTCTGATATTGCAAGCAGTGCAATAGTTTGTGTTTTAAGATGATTTGTCTATCAATCTCTCTTTGTTTCTATTTGTGTGGTTAGCTTTTTCAGAGTATAGTTTATGCAAGGAAGTGTTCCGGTCGATCAACTCCTATTCGATCCAGAAATTGAAAGGACGGCAAGAAGACTTAATAGCAGCAATAAACGAAGGAAAAGACTAGCTAGACAAAGACAAGCAAGAGGAGAAGCATCTACTTCTTCTACACCTCAAGTGTTGGGAGAACTCATGGCGGCACCACCACCACCACCACCACCACCGATAGGCCCTTGTATAAATAGCCCTTGTCACACAACTCAGTTTGCTCGCCTAGCCAATGCGAGGTATACTGAAATGAAGACGGGGATACTCCAACTACTTTATGCAAATCCTTTTCATGGTCATGACCATGGAGATCCATACACCTACGTTACAAAGTTTTATGAAATTACAGGTGCGGCCGGAGCTCCGGAAGCCGAAGAGGAACAACTTTCTCAAAGGTTTTTTCCTCACTCTTTGATAGGGAAAGCAAAAGATTGGTATCTAGACCAACCACAACAAACAATGACGGATTGGAACGTGTTAGAGGAAAAATTTCTTGAAAGATTCTTTCCTCAATCAAGATTCATGGAAGCTAAAATCGCGATCTCGGTGTTCTCGCAAGGTGTTAGTGAACCTTTGAATGAAGCTTGGGAGAGATATAAATCAATGCTTATAAAATGCTCAAGTCATGGTTTCGATGATACCATTCAAATTCAAATACCCGAGTGCAGTATCCTGCTGTGGGTCACTTGACCATTGATAGTGTTATTGATGATCAGTATATTGACCGTTATTGTCAAGCTGTAGATCAAAATCCTGCTGCTCGGGTGGTTCCGGGTGCCGCCTAGCTCACTTCCATGCTCAAATGGTGTTAGCCACCACTTTAGTACACCGATATGAGAGCTTATGCAAATTGGCCCAAGGTCGGGCCAAACGAAGAGGAGGAGGCAGCTGATGGTGATGATGGTTTTGATGATGATGATGATGATGCTGGTTCTAGGAGTCTGGGTGACTCGATTCTAGAGGATTATGATTGATCCCTTGTTACTTTTTTTTTATTGCTTTTAGTTGACGTTTTTTGTTTAATTATGTTAAAACTCTGTTGGTTTTTATTTTGTTGGTTGCCATCCTTTTTAGGATGTGGTTGTAATTCCAAAGATTATATTTTGAAGGCATTATGCCTTAGTACATTTTGAAAAACCATTTTGAGGTGTTTTTTTAATCTATGCATGTCTTTTAAATTTTTTCATTGTTCATTTTAATTTAATTTCTTTTGGTTTGTCCGTGTGAATAAATGATGCTCAAAAGAAGCAAGAATAATTGTCTTGAAAGTGTGTTTTCACCAAAATGTGATGGTGATAATATGATTCTTGATGTGATGCGCGCTTAAGGTACATTTTTAATTGTTTTATAGTATGTAACATATGTATCAAATTTGTGCTTTATGCAAAACATCTAGGTATGTATAATTTTTGAAAAAAAATTGTGTTCACATTTGAATCAATTAGGACATAAACCACAAAAGTGAGAAGCTTTCCACTTTGCACAAATATGAGTGTTTTCTAGCAATTGTTGTTAACTCGTTTGATTCTTTTTTAATCTTACTTTGTTGTTGACAATTTGAAAACTTAGAAGTGATCAAGGCACTTTTTGTGTACTATGAGAAAAACCATCAATTTCAAAAGGGCTTAATTTAACCTTGTGAGTGTGTGAATCTTAGTTACCCCTTTTGAGCTTTAAAATTGAAATTTGTAGAATGAATCATTCTTAGTCAACTAAGTGTTAAGTAGGCCACTTATAATTTGTTGATGATCAATAAAAATCCAATGATGATTCATTCTATGAAATTCTTCTTATTTGTAAACACTTTACCCAATTGTTTGATTAGCCTTGTTGAAGAGCATGTTCTTAAATAGAAAGGATAGAAAAATTGAAAGTTGGGGAGGTTGATCAAAAAGAAATAATGAATTGATGGCACAATGTATCCTTTGAAAAAGAAAAAGAGATTGAATAGAAAAGAAAAAAAATGAATAGAACTTTGAAAAGAAAAAGAAAAGAAAAAGGATAAGATCATTGTGTGAGAAAAGAAAGAAAAAGGTTGTGATGAAATAAGGATGAAGTATGAATGGATGTTGTGAAATGTGAAATGCTCTTCATTATCTTTACCCCATTTTGCTTCAATGGTTTTGTATATATATCCTTTGTTTT
This sequence comes from Vicia sativa, assembly GCA_021764765.1. NCBI lineage: Eukaryota > Viridiplantae > Streptophyta > Magnoliopsida > Fabales > Fabaceae > Vicia > Vicia sativa. Next base: position 29,745,629 of record CM038797.1, read on the forward strand.
TAACCAAAGTCAAGTTACAACCCTTGAAAGTCCTTAGTGGTCTTTGTTTTCGTTTTGTTCATTTAACTTGTTTTGATGAATGCATGAATTATTGAGAGTGTTTTGTCCTTTGCAATTAGTGAATTTTTGTTCTTCAAGGAATATTGAAGAAAGCTTTAGGTGATTTAAGTTTGAACGTATCTTTTGCTTTTGTTTACATGTGTCAATGTTTTGTGTTTAGAACTTAATTCATAGTCATGTTATATTTCGAAGAAGCAATTATTGTGTATATGTGACGGGTATGTTGAGTTTGAGCCATCCATTTTGTGTTGATTGACATTATTTAAATTTTTGTAATCTTGTTTTCTTGTTGAGTTTTTGACCTTTGTTCGAGGACAAACAAAGAAGTAAGTTGGGGAGAGTTGTTAAGGACCAAAATGTAGATATATTTGTAGATAATTTTATGGTCCTTTACAATGTCTTTTGATTAATTAGTAGTATTTAATATAGTATTTTGATATATTTATGTTTTTATTTAGTTTTTGTTTATAATCCATTATTTAACTTTGTTTATGTTTAATTTGTAGGTTTTTGGTGATTTTACCTTCAAGCATGGATTCAAGGAAGCTAGGAGAGCTTAAGGAAGAAATTCAAGCTACTTTGGGAGTAGGCGCAGGCTACAGGGCGCGCTAAGCCCAGTTGAAGCATGGTCTGAAGCTTTTGAGGCGGTTTAGTTTTAAGTGAAGGCGCGCTTAGCGCCATAAAGTGGGTTAAGCGCGGTCTGCGAAATCAGAAAAGTACATATAGCCATACTTAGATATTTTGTTCACCCACTCCCTCATTTCCTCTCCAAATCAGACCTAAAACCAGAGAAACACTATTCTTCATCATTGTAACTCAAAAACATTGAAGAAGATCTTCAATCTTTGCTAATTTTTCATTCATGTTCATCATCACAACTCCATTTCTTGCAAGTCAAGTTACCATGAGAATGAGTAGTTAAGTTTCTTTTGTGTCAAGATTTAGAGGTAGTTAACCTAACTTTTATGTATTTCTTTTGATCTCTTGGGGTATGAACTTGGTTGATGATTAATATATGTTGAATAACTTTGTTTTATTTGTACTTTTTATGGTTTGGATCATGATTGAGAAATATGTTTCAAACTTTACCTAAGATATTCATCTACTAAGGAACAAATGCTAGACATAGATCTGTGAGTTAGTATTTACTTGTATCAAGCTTAAAGATTATCATGATAATAGTTAGAGTGAGACATCATCTAAAGAATTAACATGATAATACTCACAATATTGGTTAGAAATTAACAATATTGAGATGATACGTGAATATATCAATCATTAACTAGTTTATCCGCTTGGTTAATTGAATATATATAAAATTAGGTTAATGAAACTAATCTTGACATGCTTTTACCATTTGAAAAACCAATCCAAAACTTTCTTTAATCCAAACAACTCTCTTTTGATAAGAACATTAGACTTGTTTGTATGAAATTTATGATTTTTGTGACTAAGAACCAAAACCTTTTTGTAACCAAATCTTAAAATACACTTGAACTATCGAACGGCGGTAATATCACACCAATCCTTGTGGAAAACGATAATATAAAATACTTGTGTTAGAAAATACGTACAACAGTCATCCTATTGTAAAACATCATATGTTGTCTTTTGTCATCTTGTTGTAAAACCCATACGATGTGGTGTAATATGTGAAATTGATAATGTTGAGACATTTGTATCGGTTGCTAAAATGAAAATTGCTCACACTCTACTATCTATAGGTGCTTCTAACGGGTGGTGTCTTTATCAAATGCATACGAAGAATGTGTTTCTTCATGGTGACCCGACTGAAGATATTATATGACTTCCTCTCGAGGTAGATTCTCTTCATCTAAAGGTGTGTGCAAACTTAAATGCTCCTTACATAGTTTGAAACAGATGCTCAGAGCATGATATAAGAAATTTCGTTTCACTTTACTTGGGTTCTCTTTTACTCAAGAGTCACTATGACTCCTCTCTCTTTATTCATAGAATGACAAGGGTGTTGTTCTACTGATTTTGATCATGGATCCATTCGGCAACTTAAACAATAGTTACAGACCTCATTTCATATGCTCATTATATGCTTAACTGATCAACTGCAAATCAGGCAGAACCTCTACTCCTGGCACATTAGGTGATGCCAGTTTGTGAGATTCCAACTTAATCATATTTTTTTCTCAAACTTTAGCTTAATCATTTTTATAATCTGATTGTGAGATTGATGTTACACTTTTTGCATAATAACTGACATGCTGCCTAAATTAATACCCCCACAATATTTGGGGTTTTAACAAACAAATCGTAATGGTGATGAATTATACCCAGTGAAACTTTAGTATCAATTTTGCTCAGCCATAATTTGATTAGAAAACTAGCAAGCAGATATCCACTTGCAATAGTGTGTTATGAAAATTAGCTGAAGCTGGTGAATACTTACGGTGAATAGGAGGAGATTATCACTATTAAGCCCCTCTCTATTGAAGTTAAGTAGCTTTAGTAAGAACCATCCAACATGCCATAGCATCATTGCAGAGAGAGATTGCTGGAAGGCCAAAACCTTCAGGAGGGCATTTACAATCTGTTAAATTTAATAGGACATGGTTATTTCGTAACCTTTGTGTATGCTATATGGAACCAAATTTGAGAGAATTAAAACAACATAACAAATATAGTAATCAAGATAGATTGATCAAAGAGACATAAAATAACGTTGTTATATATACCTCAGGCATAAATCTAGTGAAGATACTACCATCTGCAGGCTTAGAAGCTGACGAACTATTAGTTTGCATCTGAAACAGAAAGAAGAAGAAAGATAAATAAATCACATCTAGTAACATGGTCCATCTAACACAAACAGCTTTCAGTTAAATAATCATGGGAAAGTACTTGAAATATAGTTTGGTATAAATGAATTGTGTGTGGGAATAATCAACCAGTAACTCAGTAACTCAGATTGTATAGATTTGTTTATATAAATATAATTAAGATAGATTTGATTAAATATGATTTGCACAGTTTTTATTCTATTTTAATTCCTTAATCAGGATTGGTGTAGTCAATATATGACTTGAAATCATTCCTTGTACACACATACACTAAGAAATGAAATTCATACAACTTTTACCAAGATTCTTCTTTTTTGTAATTTCTCCAACAATAGCAGTATATAATTAGAAGGAAAAAAAACTAATTTTAAAAGAAGAAGAATTGAATAGAAGCATGTCAACCTCAAATATGAGAGTGAGCAAGAACAGAAGTCATAAGTAAATACTTATGGAGGCAATATTGTACTTGCATATACATATTTCAGCATGGTTTAAACACTGCAACACTAAATCATAAAAAAAGACTTGGTTTCTATTTCTAGTATACATGATCCTTAACATGGTATGGTAATGGATGTGCTGTAATATGCCATTCTAAAGATTATCTTGTTCAGTTCAATTCAATAGATGCTTACCGTAACATCCCCACTCCCAGATAGCCCTATTATTGGAGATAAGAAACAATCCAGATCTGCAAAACTTACATGAAAACGCAACAAACAAATAACTCAATGACATACAAAAAGACAATTGATAGGATCCATAAGGGACGGAAATAACAATACCTTTACTTTCTGCCAAAATGAGCAACAGAAATATAGATGCCAACAATAGTCTGCAATCCTCGGAGAAAACAAATTCAAGTATTCCTCTCCTGCAACAGAACGATAACAAATTCATTATATGTACATTTAGATACCCAGGATCATAATACATAAATGGTCAGCCTCAATAGATGCTTTCTCCTGGTGTCAACTACTTCTATAGCATTACTATTAATCTGGGATTTTTATTTATCCACATTCATTATTCTTCCAGTAACCCAATCCTTTCAATATGAAATAATGTTTCTTTTCTTATCTCCCACACTTCCCTCTGGATCTTCTTTCAGGCATATATACACAAACACATGGAAAGTAATGGATGATCAAGAGCAAATGCAAAACAAAACAATCTCAACACTATAAAGTCTAAAATGGAATTTATACATAAGAAACAATGACAAAATATGAAGAACAAAAATACCAACCTTTTGGAACAAACTTCATCAGTTCTAAAACCAGACATGAAATCTTCCCAATGAGCGTAACATATAGTTCTTTCAATTTCACTCAGGCACTTCGCAAAAGGTTTAACATCATCATGGCTGTGAGTAGCATTCCCTTCAGTCCGAACTCTCGCATTTAAGTTCAAAAAATGATACAAGAGAACACACGCCACATTGTTAACAATGCTTGTTCCACCAACAATTTGAAGAAGGCGGGATACAATATATAGTGAAGTGACAGCAGATAAACCTGACTCCTGGGGCAAAGAAAATGTTTCATTGAGCGCATCATGAAAGTTGAAATAAAAGTCATCTATGACAAGAGCAACTCGAATATAGGAGTTTTCACCAGGAAGATTTGTTTAAATTCATTTCCTTTTATAATGATTTTGTCCAACTCACTAGCTATAAAACCATAAGAATACGCTAAAACATAAGCACAAGGGATAAAAATTTATTGAAGTGTGATGACGTGACAGTCTCTCTTCCTAAATATAAAACTAAAATGACATTAAGATACAAGTAAAAACTAAGAAGTGGGATTTTGTGAAGGAACTTTTCCTCTTTTTCCAATTACAAGAAAAAAAGAACTATGGGATTTTAGAAAAACAAGGACCCATTTAACTTTAGAAAATATTTTCTATGTTCGTTTCCTAAAACTTGTATTGGTTTTATTTGTCAACAATGAGAAGAAAAAAAATCTTTTAAAGTGAGCCATTGCAAGATAATTGTTCACTTCAGGAGTCTCTTTCCTTCTAGTTAACAAGTAAGACTAACAAAATTTAGAAAATGAAAATAGAAAATGTTCTCACAAAGAAAACAACCCATAAAGTTTTGAATATCAAATGAAGGCATTCACATTCAATCATAATATTTACTATAGTTTAAACATGCAGGATTAGACGGGAACAAACCGATCATGATTAACATGCTTGAACATTAAAGTCAATCTAGAGATGGTACGAAACTAAGATAAACTAAAATTCAAGGTTGACTAGTTTACAGGAAGTCTTCTCATCAGCTTACATCATTATATTTTGAAACTAGTAATGAGAATAGTACAGGAAACACAAGCCCATTCAGCAGATTTTCAGTAACCAGTTTGGTCAAACATGGCTTGCCAACACTAAGAATGTCTTTGAAGTAGTACAGTTCATCCATAATTTTATCACATTGAAGAATCAGCCCATTTTTTCTTTTTTGAGTCTCCATCTCCCTGTTATAATGTGGGGAAGTTAACTCTTCAGAAGTTAGAAGTATCCAAGCATATGTAAAGAAACAAGAATTATCTCTTTAAGAGAGTTAAAGTGAAAATACCCTTTATCATAAAGAATAATGTCTAAGCCGAAGCATAGATCTCTTAATCTATGAACTAGGTCGGAGAAATACACGGAAACCGGAGGAGTCAATATAAATTGATACACCATGTCATCACTAACTGTGAAACCAAGACAAAAGCATTGTAAAATTTAGAAACGCATACTACACCAGAGCATGCTTATAGGGAGTTAGTTCAAAGCAAAATAGCAGCAGTATACCATTGTATATATTGAGAACTAATGAACGTATTGCTGTCTGAATCATCTTTTCCTCATGATGAGCAAATTTTAAAGCCTCGGTGTACAAGGGAAAGGAGACTACAGCATCCTGCAGTTGAATGTTGAAACAAATAGAATCTTTAAATACTTGTTGCCGAATTAAGCTGGACAAAAAAGGAATCTCCATCACAAGTTAACTGACAATAATATCTGATGATAGCCCTAGTATTTAATTCAAGAGAAGATGGATAATCTCCATTATAAAAGAACAATATTGTATAACTACAAGGGTTTACACCGCCCTAGACCAAAGATCAGAACAATTTCTCAAAAGACATGAAATATCTCCATCTCAGCCTTTCGTCTTATTCATGGAGCCCTGGTGTTTTCTTGTTTCATCGTTCTAGCTTTAATGATCTCTTCTATCACTGTAATCCTGATTATTGGTGTTCAATCCTTCATTTTTTCCTTCATTTCTAGTTCCCAAGATTCTCATACCCTTTTTTAGAACAAAATCATTCTTCTGTCAGTTTTCTCCTAATTTTACAATCTCTTTCCTTAGTTATCCAACTATCCAAGTATATGCTTCTCTATCTTTGCTTACACTTAACACTATTCGAATCCTTCAACGCGCACTTCCCACAGGCCATAGTTAATAGTTGATAGAAGCTTGGTGTGTTATTAGAAAGAACATGGATAATCGCCACGGTTAAAACAATAATGTTGAACTTTGAGGGTCAGCATCTCTCTAGCCTAAAGGACTCAACATTTTCTCAAATGACAAGACAGATGCCCCTCTCAAGCAACATGCCTAATTTCTTCTAAATATGTCGACCCAACTAACCTACCAAACCAACTAACTCTCACCAAAAAATATTTAATGCTAGTAGAGACCTAAAAGGAATGGTTTCTCCCTTGCATCATATTCACAAATGGCATGTAAAAGGTTTCACATACTACTATACAAAGCAGGAAGCACATTTGTAATTTTAACTGATATATTTCTCAACTAGAACATTAAACACAGCAACAAACCATTACATTTATGAGTTTTAGCTTACCCCGTGAACCTTCACAAGGAGGCAAAGTGTGTCTCCGTTTATTTTACTACTAATAGCCCTGAGTGAAGAAATCAACCAAGAACAAATTATTTTCAGATTAAATTATGATAACAAGACAGGATTGGTGAAAACAACACTACTCAGCAACCAAGTAAAAACCCACAAAGAGGAGACTAGGAGGAAAAAGCTAAAATATATAGCTGCATGTCTCTATCTATAAGCAGAGATGACTTCCAACAAATGCAGAGAGAGAAATGAAAGGCAAAAGGATCACAACCTTAGAAAAGACACATAGTATGAAGCTAAGTCTCCCCCATCAAATTTGTAGGGGTGCGAAATAATGTTGTTAATATAATCATTGCTGAAGCAATAGTCTGCAACATGCAAATGTGAAACACCAATTCATAGTAAGTACTAGTACTAAGAAAAAACTATAATAGCAACACTGTTTTGTAAAATGAATATTTTACTCGAATATCAAGTTAAGTATACATAAACAGGTCAGACTTAGCCAGAGATACCAAAAAATATCAACCATCTTACAAATTGCTTGTTCGCTATCCATGTTTTGAATCATTATGCTCAGATACTGAAGCACCGGCGCCTCAATCTTTGAATTTTCACTGGTCTTAAGTATTCGAACAAAATCCGCAAGCACTTGGTGTTCCATGAAACATCTAAATGTATAATATATCAGTCACAAACTGTCGCCAGTCACCACCAAAATTAGAACAATATCAGAAATTTCAATTTCAACAACAAATTCATACTCAAAAATTAAAGGATCTTGTCTATCACCATAGGTTACTATCTCCACTATACACTGCAATAAATCCACCACATATTCCTACAGCAAACAGCAAACAGCAAGCATAATTACCCTATTATAGTTTTCTTTCTAAAAAAAGACGATGCGCACAAATTTACTCGTGTGTTACCCTATTATGCTCGTTGACAACTTTGATTTTCTGCAGTTCAGTAATTACACATCTGAAACAACATCAAGATCGAAGATCCATTAGCATCAAAGAAATTCTTAACAAACACTATTCAAAATTGATTAAACAGAGCAACAAGATCAGAAATGAAACCCTAACGAGTGTGCTTACTTGAAGTGTTGAACGGAGAAGCGATCGATGGATCGCCAGAAGGAGGCGAACATGGCGAGGGTGAGAGGAGGAGCGTGGATGAAAGGAAACGCGACGGTGAGAGTTCGGTGTGGAATTTGAAGGGTGGGGTGCGAATGGAAAAACAAGTGTTGGTGTTTTGCATTGTAGAATGGGAACGAAAAGGGGAAAGTTTAATTGAGAGTGGTTTTGGTTTAGCGTTTGTTTGGTAAGAAAGTGGTAACAACCATTCAACGTCTGAAACTTGTTACCATGCAGAGCTACGTGCCCGGTAGTGGAAGGAGAATTCCGTTTAGCCTTGTCATCACTTGTGTTATACAGTAAGTGCATATCGCAAATATATATTTTATCTAACCACTTACTAGTCAGAAATGCGTGCTCTTCCACACAACTGGAATTATTTCTAGTGTAGTATTTTTTAACCACATAAATAATAAAAATAAAATAAACAATGAATATTTTGTATAATTAAAATGTAAATTATTAATTTAATTATATAAAAAACAAGATATAAATATAATTAAATATATTTAAATACAATAAATATAATATAATTAAATTTGAAATAAATAATAAATATACAAATTTAAATGTATTAAATAATCATATATAAAAATTATGTAAATACAAAATATTAAATAATCATTAAAAAAATTTAACAAATATAAATGTAAAGTTTTAGGTATAAATACAAAATTTGAAATGATTTACTTATAAAGTAATCATACAAAAACTATATAGATTTAATTATTTTAAGTAATCATAAAAAAATAAAAATAAAAACGAACTAAGAGATGGAGAAAAAAATAATATCTAAAAATAAAGATATGATTAAAAATACATTGTCTTGATAGTGACCCGTACAAAATAATAACATGATATAGATTTTATACATATATATGTGTGTGTAAATTTGAAATGAGTTATTTAATTATAAAATAGTTGTGTATCAAACAAAATATATATTTTGATGATAGTGGCGCGTCAAAAAAATTGAAATTTTGTATATTTGAGGACCATATATTTTTATCAATTGGACATCCACTAATCAAACAGTGAGAAAAAAAAATCTACATAATTATTTAATCCTTACAACACAACTATGTGAATATAGCCCTGAATATATTTTGAAGTTGTGGAAAATTTAGTATCACAATAGGGAGTTCATGTTAGAAAGTGCCAAAATGAACTCTAAAATGGAGTGCTGAAATGAAAAATACTTGATAAGTCAGTCGATGACCATATCAATGTTTACATAATCCTTGCATAAAATCATATAGCAACAAACCTCTCTCTTTATAATTGACTCGAGGCCTCTGAAATTATTCAAAGTAAAAAGTCAAAGATTTTATTAATTACACAAAGCATCAAGACATATTTCAATAAACACACAATAAACAATAACAATAATGACTATAATGATTATGGATCAATTTGTTGTAAGAACTCGCAGTTGATCAACTAATGCTATATTGGAAAGAGCTTCTGACTTGTCAATTTTGTTTCCAGGAACAAGCAAAGGAATCCCGTTCATGGAAGGTTTTGCAAGGAGTTCAGTTAATTCGCTTCGAGTTATTGGAATATTGTCTCTATCAACAACATCTATAACATATCTGCCATTGCACCAGAAAACACAACTCCTAATTACTTGAAAGAGCAACAAAAAACACCACAATATGTAGCATGCATAACGCAAACAGCCTTTTGAAAATAAAATAAAAAATGTACTTAAAAACATGTATCAAGTTTTTTGTCGCCAAAGTTTGAAACTGATAAGGTTTATAAACAAGCTTTATTTTACTCCAAACAAAGAGTACACAAGTTAAACAGTGAAAAAATAATCACACGCGCTTAATTATGTATATGTTATCAAGCAATGTAATGCAACAATATATGTAGCCTACTTCAAACAAATGAAGCAGAACACAACTAAGTTATCAAAATCATATTTTTATTCTTGTTGCACAATATCATATCTCTAAATTCAATAGCAAGTTAAATAGTTATATAACCTGCATAAAGAAAAGAAACGAAATTAAATTTGGCTAAAATAATTTACCTCAAAGAAATCTATAAAATGGTGAAAAAAGAAGTCATAGGATAAATTGGTTTTAACTTGAGCAAGAACATATTTAACCAAAACATTAATAAGCCAAAAACATATAGATTTTGAAAAGAAAAAAACATAACTTCATATTAAGTTTAGAAATTTCACTTATAAATACATATCATTTCAAACAAATTCTTGGAAAAAGTTGATGTCATGCAAAATACATCTACATCTAAATCCAATATTATGAATATAAAAGAACAAATATGTAACCTAGCAAGGGCAAAAGTAAAGATATCATAAGAGAGAAAATAAGGAACAAAATAGATTAAGGAGTACATATTCAGTTCCATTTTTTAGAGGAAATATAGATCCTGCAAAGTCATTACAATAAATAAGAAATCAAAGAGTTTAAAAACTATAGATTCAGCTCGCTTTACAATAAACACTAATAAATATAGATCCAACTCCATTTTCTAGAAATAGATCTTATAAAAAATAGGAGTTTAGAAACACTAACAAATAAGAAATCCTTACAATAAACTCAACCACAATGATAATTAACCTCTGTGGTTTTTGTTATACCGCAAAATTTTTCCTCCTATTTTTGAGATAAAGATACATCTCCATATTCAAGAATTACTCAAGGGTTGACCAAACAAACTCTATCCTAAGCAATCAACTCACAACTAGGGTTTTGCTTCTCTCAAGACAAAAACGGGTTCTAATGGCTCAAGTGAATATCATGTCTCCCCATATGCTTCAAAGTGTCCCCATGTCAAGTTTTAAGTCTCGTAGCCCAAGTTTGCTCAGTCAATTGCTCAGATGGTTAAAAATCAGTTGTATTGGACAAAAAGTCAATTGTAGTCAACATATAGTCAAAATTTATCATTTTTGGTCAACATCAATATTTTGAGATCACATTCATCATTTGATCAAGGGTTAATCATGATTCATCAAGAAAACTCAAGAATTGACCAAAAGACAAAAGTTGCTAAATTAGGGTTTCTTGAGGAAAAGTCAACAGAACTTTGACCAAGCATAACTTCCACATACTTCATCAGAAATTTTTCTACCAAATCTCATTTTAAAGGGAACTCAATTCTCTACAACTTTGTCTCTCACAAGGTTTTTCCAAAAATTATTCATTTGAGAGATATGGGTCAAGACATTATAGGTCCTTTCAAAAGTCAACAAAAAGTCATCTTTTTCCAAAGAAGTGTACATGAACATGGAAGCTTCAATGAAGATGAAACAAAATAGAGATTTTAGAGGACATATTATATTAATCTTTCTAAAAAGTCCAATATCACTCTCAAATGATAAAATTTGAGCAAGATATGGTTTGTGCAAGTTTTGAAATTTTGAAGAAGTGCATGAAGAGAATGTTGATCAATTTTGAAAATTTTCCAAATGGGCCTATGTTTTCATTATTCAAACTTGTTTTTTACATGGTCCATCCCTCCTACCATTTATTTTATTTATTTTTGAGTTAATTCATTAAAATTCAATTTTAATTAAAATAAAATGCCAAGAAAAGATACAAGTCGCGTGGGCTTGTTATTCAGATGTCTTGAGGTCCAAGTAGCACATAGCAAGCTGGAAGAAAACCCATGGGAGTCTTAAGAGAAGATTGAGCAAGAAAAAGAAATATTTGATGCAAATTTCCAATCAAATATCTTTCCATGAATGCAATATATTTTCTCTCAAATTTCTGACCTAATGCACTCCATACAAGCAGAAGATCAAGGCCAGCCTCAAAAAAGACGGATTGCTGCCTCTCTCACACGAACCCTAAGCTTTCAAAATTTTAAAGAACTAGGGCAACTTGCAAAACCAATTTCCAGTCGTTCTCAAGCCAATCCAATCATCCATTCATCCTCCTGAGCCTTCCAAAAATTGATCCAAGCCCTTGCACGAGTTCAAAGCATTCAAAATTCCCTTCCCTAAGTCACACCGATTTGGTAGATATTTTGAATTTCAAACTCTTGATGCACACAATATAAATTGTGTTTATGCATTCATTCATGTTCATTATATTATTTTGAATCAATTTGCAGCATTGGTTGTAAGTTTTAGTGCAGGAACGATGAAACACCATGGCTAGGGCATAAAGCTTCTAAGCTTTCGTATCCATATTTGTAGGACGATTCAAGCCAAAATAACCCCAGATTCGGACTCAGGGGATGATTTTATATTGATATGGGTTGTTCCTTTTTATTTTTGCTTTGATTTTGCAGGTTTTGATGTTTGAACCATCGGAGATGGTGATCGAAACCACCGTCCCATGGTGGTTAACCAGCGAGGACTAAGGCAAGGCATGCATGGCAAAGATCTATTGGTCCATTTGAAATCGGGGGACCCACGTGCGCGTGTTTTAATTTTAATTGATTTTTTGGAATTAATCACCAATATATATTTATGCTTGTGGTTAAATGAATGGATGTATAGCCACCCCAGTGACAAGACATGCACGCGTAGTCCCCTTACCCCCATCAGGTCGCTAGTTAGAACTTGCCTTTTGCAATTTTTTTCAATTTTTTCTGATTTTTACAAGATGACACTCATATACAATAGGAGGCGTGATACTTGCAACACATGCAAGTGGCTCAGTGGTAAGATTTTGGCTCAGCAACCCCAGGGTCACGAGTTCAACACCCTGGGGTGCCATCCCTATTTTTTTAGTACTTTTCCCTTTCAATTTTTCTATTGTTTTCAATTTTTAACTTATTTTAATTTCCTTTTCAAAAATTATTTTAATTATTTTCTAAAACCCTAAAAAACATTTTGCTTTTAGATCTAGGTTAATAAAATATTTATCTAATTTTTGACATAAAAACATTTTTATTTTCTTTTCATTTAATTTATTTTGCTTAATTAATCATTAATTAACTTTAATTTGTTTTTTCTTAATTAAAATTAACCACAAAAACATCAAAAATATTTTCTTTTTAGTAATTAGGTCTTTTTAACATTCTCCTAATATTTAAAACATTTTTCTATTATTTATTTATTGCTTTTCACATTTAAATATTAGAAATTGATGTATAGGTCGCCAGGTTTTTTTGTAATAGCGTAGATTTACTTTCCTCGCACTTTTTCTTATTATTATGTAACTGCTCATGGGATGTAATAGCTTAGGTAATTTACTTTTCCACGCCTCCTATTATGTAACTTCCCTAAAGCCCTATTATAGCGTAGGATAGTTACTTTCCACACCTTTACTTTTCCGCAAATATTCAATTGCTTAGATGTATGCTAATTAGGGTTTGTATGGCAAGATTTAAAATCAATCTTAGAATAACCCTAATTCAAAGATAAATATATGAAAATAACACAATTACACACTTGCACCCTTAGGGTATCCTTTCTAGTTGTCTTTCGGATAAATGGTCATGTCCCTCGAATGTAGGGATATCTTAGCAAAAGACCCTCGATTCAAAAATCATCATAAAGATCATAGTCCTTCGATGGCCCTCAATGTTGCCTACAAATATATGATCTTGTCCCTCGGTTGTTGCCTACAAATGATGATCATCCCTACGAAATTGCTAACGTATCCTTACAATGTTGTCTTTAATGACCATACGTATGTCCCTTCACATCCAACGAATAGAGCTACCTACTAATTAATGATATGGATATCATTGTACTAAAGGAGAAGGAAAATTACAAAAACGACCTTTCGAGTGGGTAGTTACTCTTAATTGCTTGCTCAATCAAAATACTTTTCACACCTCACATTTTTTCAAATATTTTCAAACACTTTGTATACATTCTTGAGGACTGATACAAGAATCGTTACAAAGTCAAAGCAAAATATTTTCAAACAAATCATACACATACAAAAGCAAGTTTTCAAAAGTGAGCTAAGCAATTAAGAGTCCGTAGATAAATACGGATGAAAAGGGTGCTAACACCTTTCCTTTTCATAATTACTCCCGAACTCAGAATCGATAAAAGGTCTTTCATGTTCTTTTCACCTTTCCTTTATTGGATAAAAGAAAAGTCGGTGACGACTCTTGCTAACCGCAACATTTGCAATAAAACACAAAACAAACAAGTTAGTTTTTCCACCGTGTTACAGAACTAACAACTCTGTTGGGGAGAATACCTAAAGAGGGGTTACCTTAGGGTTCTTAGATAACTTTTACTTGCTTTCATTGTTTGAGTTTTCTGCTTTATTTTAAGGGCATTGCTTGGGAATTATTACTTGTGGGGGATCCTACACCCGGATCCAGGATTCCCTAGGTAAAATAGCAATAGATCATCGCGATTGTTTGGCGTAGACCGACATAGTTAAAATGATGGCTACAGTTAGTGTGATACTTTGGATGTCCTGATATTATTCAAGTCAGTTGAGGAAATATTTGACGTATGTGTGGTGTTATCAACACTAACTAGACTTTTATAACCTTAATTGACCCATCTTGGCCATTAGAAGATAGTGGGATAACCGACTTTGGTGCAGACTGAAGTTGGTTGATACTCGATGCTACGCTTATTGAGATTCGAATTTTGGGATGTTTTGGTCAGCCATTTGGTAGCCGTATTGAAATAAAGCCTGCGAGAAAGATCTGTGATATAAGATTTCTAAAACCTGGTTACTATTGTAGGATAGGTTGAACCAACTTAAACTCTGGTGAAAGGTAGACACCTATACCTCATGCAAGCCTTAAACATATGGCTATTGTGTGAATTGTTTGTGCTTGCTATTTAAACATGACATCATAACATCATAACATTATAACATTTCTAACCATTTCAAGGACCTAGAGATTTACTTTTACTCTATGTTGTAGGGTTATGGCTTATTCTCTTAGGAAAACTATCTGAATTAACTTTGTGGGGATACCTTCTCAACTCAAAGAGCTAGTCTTAGAATTTCCGGACCACTCTCAGTTCATCAAAAGACATGGTTATCTACTCGAATTGGTTATCTCCGGTTCTGAAGAAGATATGATGAGTGTCGTATTCCAGTTCTTTGATCCAAAACATCACTGCTTTAATTTCCCATATTATCAGTTGGTACCTACAATGCAAGAATTATATAAGTTACTTGGGATACCCATTCTTGATCAAATACCTTTCACCGGTCTAGAAAAAGTTCCAAGGTTTGAAGACATTGTAGCAACCTTACACCTAAAGTGGTCAGACATTGAAGCTAATTGGGAAACAAGAAGTGGAGTTAAGGGTTTACTTGCCAAATTTCTGATAAAGAAGGCTCGAGAATTCTTGAAGGATATGAGTTGTTAAGGACCAAATTGTAGTTATTTTGTACATTATTTTGTGGCCCTTAACAATTTCTTTTTAAGTAATTAGTATTATTTATTCTAGTATTTTTGTTTAAGTAGGTTTTTATTTAGTTTGTGTTTAATATATATTATTTAACTTATTTCACTCTTATTTGTAGGAATTTATTGGCTAATTCTCTCAAGCTTGGATTCAAGAATTTTGAAGAGCTTTAGGGAAGATTCTTTTTGAAGATAATTTTGGATGAAGGAAGCATGCTACAGGTCGCGCTCAGCGCGGTACCAGCATGAGCGCGCTCAGCGCAACTTACCAGCGCTTAGCGCGGTCTGCAAAAAAAACAGAAAAAGGACAGAACCCATGCTTTCACTTTTGAGCCACCAACCCATCATTTCAGCTGACTTTTTGGCTTGTAAAGGAAGGAAGAAACACTCCACCATCATTATCTTTCATCTTTGTAAAAATCTAGGAAAAGAAGTAGTAAGAACACCATAGCTTTTCCTTCTTGAACTTTTGATTTTCTTCATTCCTACCAACAATCTTGAGAGCAAGCAACCATGGAAATGAGTGGCTAAGCTCTTTTTGTGTCAAGATTAGAGGTAGTTGATCTATATAGTATGTATTTCTATTAATCCATTTGTGTATGAACATGGTTGATGATTAATATAGTTGAATATTCTTGTTCTTCATCTTTATGCTTTGAGTTTTGCTTGGAAAAGAATACTTCAAAGTAGACCTAGGATATTCATCCTCTAATAAACAAATGCTAGGAATAGATTTGTGTGTTAGTGTTTACAAAATATTGAACTTAATGATTATCAAGTTAATAGTTGTAGTGAGGAATCATGCAAGGATTAACATGATAACATTCACAATCTTGGTGGGAAATCTACAAGATTGAGAGGATATGTATTTGTAGAAATCATCTATTATGTTCATCACTTGATTAATTGAATATGTATTAAACTAGATCAATGAAACTAATCTTGACATGCCTTCTTAATTTGAAAACAATCTCAAACTCTCTCTAATCCAAACTATAACTCTTTTACAAAAACATTAATTTAGTTATTGTTTGGAAACTCATGGTTCTATTAGAGTAGATAACAAACCCTTTGGTTACAATATCTTAAAATACACTTTTCTATTGAAAGACTATAACATACACCAATCCCTGTGGAATCGATAATTAAAAATACTTTGTTCACGGAAATATCCTACAACAAAATGGCGTCGTTGTCGGGGATTGGCGTTTGATGTTGTTAGTATAGCAATAGTTGTGTGTTTTAAGACTTTTTTTTCTACTAATCTCTCTTTGTTTCTTTTGTGTGGCTAGACTTTTTCAGGAATTAGTTTATGCGTGGAAGTATTCCGGTCGACCAACTCCTTTTCGATCCCAAAATTGAAAGGACGGCTAGAAGACTTAATAGTAGTGCTAAAAGACGGAAAAGACTAGCTCGACAAAGGCAAGAAAGAGGAGAAAGAGGAGAAGCATCTACTTCTTCAACACCACCCGTGTTTGGAGAAGTCACCACTATGGCGGAGAATCAGCCACAACCACCACCACCACCGCGGGGGCCGTGTGTCAATAGCCCTCGTCACAATGCTCAATTTGCCCGACAAGCAAATGCAAGGGTCGCGGAAATGAAAACGGGCTTGCTTCAACTTCTCTATGCAAGTCCATTTCATGGCCACGACCATGAAGACCCTTACACTCACCTTACCAAGTTTTATGAGATCGCGGGAGCGGCGGGTGCTCCGGAAGACCAAGAAGAACAATATTTCCAAAGGCTTTTCCCTCATTCTCTAGTGGGGAAGGCAAAAGATTGGTATCTTGATCAATTGCAAGAGACAATGACTAATTGGAATGTTTTGGAGGAAAAGTTTCTTGAACGCTTTTTCCCTCAATCACGTTTCATGGAGGCTAAGACGTTTATCTCGGTATTTTCGCAAGGAGTAAACGAGCCTTTGAATCGGGCGTGGAAAGATATAAGTTTATGCTTAGGAAGTGTCCGAGCCATGGATTTGACGAGCTCACCCAAATTCATATCTTCCGAAATGGTCTCCAACCGCAACACAAATTGTTGTTGGATGCCACGGCGGGGGTTCTTTGATGGCAAAAACACCATATGAAGCAATCCAAATAATTGAAAAGATGGGCATGAATGATCACCAAACTCACCATGATCAAGGAGGTGTACAAGTGAAAACGGGAGTTTTAGAAATTGGTTCAAGTCACGAAGCACTTGTGGCGCAAAACAAATTATTTGCGAAATAAGTTGAAGAATTGACAAAACAAATGGCTAAACTCCCTCAACAAATCATGGAGTTACAAGGAACATCAAATAAGCAAGCTCACCAAATAGCTTGTTGTGAATTGTGCAAAGGAGATCATAAAACCGGATTTTGTCCTCCGGAGAATGAGGAAGCTAACTATATGGCCAACCAAGGCCAAGGGTACCAACAACGAGCTTCTTACCCTTATCAAAATCAAAACCAAGGTTACCAACAAAGGGGTAATCAAGGTTATCAAGGAGGGTGGAGGCAAGATAACAATAACCAAGGAAGGCAAAATCCATATCAAACACAAAATCAAAATCAAAGTCAACAGCAAAATCAAAGTCAACAACAAAACCAACCTCAAAATCAAGTGAGATCTTCCAACATTCAAGACACTCTAGCTCAATTTATACAAGCTTCTATGGCTAATCAAAAGAGCACGGAGGCGTCCATCAAGAATTTGGAGACCCAAGTGGGACAACTAGCTAAGCAACTTTCCGAACAAAGTGCTTCGACATCATTTTCCCAACTACGCAAACAAATCCTAAGGAGCATTGCAAAGCCATAACAACAAGAAGTGGTAGAGTTTGTGATGAGAAAAGGAAAGTAGTTGAAAGAAAAAAGAAAGTAGTGGAGAAGGATGAAGAAGTAATAGTGGAGGAAGAGGTAGTTGAAAAAGATGAAGAGGTTGAAGTTGAAAAACATGATAATATTGATGTGGAGGATGACTTAGTTGAAAATGAGGTGTTAGTTGAAAATAAAAAAGAAAATGGTGTAGTTGAAAAGGAGAATTTGATAAATGCACCCATAATCACTGCGCCTAATTGGAAACTTGATTTTGAACTAATGTGTGACGCTAGTGATTATGCGGTGGGAGCCGTGTTAGGCCAAAGGAAGAACAAAATCTTCCATGCTATACATTACGCGAGCAAAGTTTTGAACGATGCTCAAATCAATTATGCAACAACCGAAAAAGAATTGCTCGCAATTGTATATGCATTGGAAAAGTTTCGTCCTTACCTAATTGGTTCAAAAGTTGTGGTTTTCACGGATCATTCCGCGATAAAATATCTCACTTACAAACCGGACTCTAAACAAAGGCTAATCCGATGGATTCTTCTTTTGCAAGAATTTGATTTAGAGGTCCGTGATAAAAAAGGTTCGGAAAATTTGGTAGTGGATCATTTGTCTCGCTTAGTGAACGTAAAAATTACGGACAAGGAAAAAGAGGTGAAGGAGGAATTCCGGATGAGAAGTTATTTGCATCCAAGAGCGACCGTGGTTTGCCGACATGGCAAATTACAAGGCCGGGATTAATGCCAAGATTTGACTTGGAATGAGAAGAGGAAATTTTAGCCGATACTAAGTATTATGTGGGATGAACCTTACATTTTAGGTTGAGTAGCGATGGATTGTTAAGAAGGTGTGAGTGATGAAGAGGCCAAAACATTCTTTGGCATTGTCACAATTCCCTTGTGGAGGACACTATAATGGAATGCGGACGGCCACCAAAGTCCTACAATCGGGATTTTATTGGCCTTCGCTATTCAAAGATGCGATGCTCACGCTAAGTCATGTGACAAATGTCAAAGAAGTGGCGGATAGGAAAAGAGATGAAATGCCGTTGAACAATATGTTGGAAGTGGAGGTATTTGATTGTTGGGGATTGATTTTGTTGGTCCTTTTCCATCTTCGTTTTCAAATGAATATATTCTTGTAGTGTGGATTACGATCAAAGTGGGTAGAGGCCATTGCTTCTCCTAAGGCCGACGCCAAAAGTTATCAAATTTTGAAAAGAAACATTTTTCTCGCTTTGGTGTGCCTAGGGTGCTCATTAGTGATGGTGGGTCGCACTTTTGTAATGCATTGTTACAAAAACTTTTGAAACAATTTGGTGTAAAGCATAAAGTGACGACCCCTATCACCCTCAGCGAATGGCAAGCCGAGGTGTCTAATAGAGAAATCAAAAGATTTTGGAAAAATTGTTTCGGTTCTAGAAAAGATTGGTCACAAAATTAGATGAAGCTTTATGGGCGATCGAACCGCCTATAAAGCTCCTATTGACTAACCCGCTTCAGTTGTGTATGGCAAAACTTGTCACCTCCCGGTAGAGATGGAGCACAAAGCATTATGGGCCCTCCGATTCTTGAATTTCGATCCATCATTGGCGGGTGAAAAGCGAAAAATACAACTTGTTCAATTGGAAGAAATGCGCGAGGGAGCATACCATTCAAACCGGAGGTACAAAGCAAAAGTTAAGGTTTCTCATGATAAGAAGATAAAGATCAAGGAATTTAGGCCGGGACAAAAGGTTCTCTTGTTCAATTCCCGGATGAGGCTTTTTTCGGGAAAACTCAAAACAAAGTGGTCCGGTCCATTTTTAATCAAAGAAGTGAAAGAGTATGGTGCAATTGTGTTGCAAGATCTTGAAAGGACGAAAGAATGGACTGTGAATGGGCAGCGCGGTTGAAACGGTACATTGGCGGAGAAGTGAGCCGCAACATAGTCGAATCCTTCTTTGATGATCAATGATCATCATGAACCGTCGAGCTCTACCGACGTTAAACAAAGCGCTTGTTGGGAGGCACCCCAACATTGTAAGTATTCTTCCATGAACTCATTCTCGCATGCCCCAACTGTCAATTTGCTGTTTTAGCAGAAAAATCAAAATTCTGCAGGTCGCACTTAGCGCGCTCAGCGCGCATTTAGACCCATCTGGCAGAATGTTTCGCACTCAGCGCGGTCTGGGATTTTTTTAAAAAAATATTTTGAAAAAAATCAGATTTTGGAGGCCCAATTCGTGGCCTGGTCAGTTTTAAAAGGGGTTAGGGTTATTTTCAACCCTTTTTCCCTCTTTTCCTCATCATTCCTCATTCTCTCAAAAATCCCAAAAATCCCCAACCAAAAATCTTCAAATTGTTGCAAATTTCTTTGTCAAATCAATCACCCAAGGCATCCTAGTAAGTATTCTATGTTTTTCCTTTCTCAATTTCGTGTACATTGCATGTTTAGGTTAGATTTTGAAAACCTAGGGTTAGGAATTTTCGAATTTTCTCTTAGAATTAGGATGTTTATTTGTTAGAGAAGTATTAGGATGTTATTTTCGCTGCCCTAGGAAGTGTTTTTGTGGAGAAAAATTCTGTTTTGCAGAGGAATTTTTCTGAAAATCGCAGAGCGCGCTCAGCGCGGTCTGCAGAATTTCAGAAAATTCTTCTGCTGTGTTTTTCTGTTTTCCGATTAATCGTAAGGCTTTGGTTGGTTGATTTGCTTTGCTGTTTGCATGATTATTTGCTAATGGACACCTCGGTGTCACTTTTCTGTTGATTTTTGTGTTGAATTTTCAGATGGCACCTAAGAGACAAAGAGTTTCCTCTGCTGGGGCTGAGCCCTCTAGGCCCGCTGCTTTCGACGTTGTTCGATTTATGGGACCTGCTCAGGAGGCTCGATACAAAGAGCTTGAAGAGAGAAATATCTGGACTGAGCGAACCATCCGTCTCCGTGAGCATGGTCACTACACTGGGATCGATGCTATTCTTTCCAACTACAACTTGGATGTTCTCTGTGAGCCTCAGCAAAAGGTGAATGTTGAGCTTGTGCGGGAATTCTATGCCAATGCTATCCCGGCTGAGGGATGTGAGTTTAGGTTTGCTTCCGTTGTTCGAGGCAAATCAGTTTCTTTCTCTCGCACCGCAATCAACAATTTTCTGGGCATCAACTGGACAGCCCCAGAGGACCAATTGGATGTCTACCATAAGCACCTGGCTCGTGGTAATTGGGATTTCAACATGCTGAGGAGTAAACTCTGTTTGTCTGGGCATTCCTATGAATTAAACCGTGCTGGACAACCCTTGAAATTCAACAGGTCCAGTATGAAAACAAGTGCCAGAGTTATGATGTGTGTGGCTCTTTACAATCTGAAACCTCGTAGCCACACATCTTCGATACCCATGGAGACGGCTGGTTTGATTGCATATATGCTCGATGAGGAGAAAATTGATTTTGGCCGTCTGATTGCTAATGAGCTGAAGAGGGTTGCGCTTAGTTATACCTCCAGGGGGGAGCGTATCAAGTGTGCCCTTACCTATCCTGGGCTGATCATGGGTTTGCTGAAAAAGGCGAAGGTTGCCTTTCCTGCTGTGGGGCATCTCACCATTGATGGAGTTATTGATGATCACTACTGTGATCGATTTTGTAGAGCCCTTGGTGATAATACTGCTGCCCAGGCTGTACCAGTTGCAGCGGCACTTCCTCAGGCTAGTCCATCAAGAAGAATGGAACAGGCAGATGCATCTCGCTCATCAGAGAGCATTCATGTTTATGCATGAGAGCATGGAGCACCTTGCTCTACAGATTAGAGAGCCCGCAGTGAACCATTTCACTCGCACGGGAGAGTAGCTCCATGCATATGCTGGTTGGCCCGGGGTCAGGCCAAATGCTGAGGAGGAGGTGGGAGATGAGGATGATGATGAAGATAATTCTGATTCTGGTTCCGGTTCTGACTCGGGGTCTATTGGAGATTCGATTCTCGAGACCACTGATTGATGTTCTCTTTTATTTTCCTGTTTTTTATTTTACTTTCAGCATTTTCTAGTTTAGTGTTTATTTTTGCATTTTACTTTTAAGCTTCTGAATTTTGTTGGTTGCCATCCATTTTTGGGGATTGGCTTGTAATTCCAATTAATATTTTGTAGGCATGGAGCCTAAGTACTTCTTTTTAAGTTTTAAACACCATTTTGGGGTGTCTTTTTATTATTAGTTGTTTTATTTTCTTTTAGTTTGTTTTATTTTATTTTTATTTTTATTTTTATTTTTTAGATTATAATTTATTTAGTTTGAATTATTACTTCTTGTGGTTTGTCCGGATTGTTCAAACGGTTCTTCAAAGCTAGTAAGCGTGTTTCACCAAAGTGATGGTGATGATAAAATTCTCGATTCATTCCACAAAGAAGGTACACATTTAATCGTTTTGTAGAAACATAACATGTCTATGAAATTTGTTCTTTATGCAAAAGATATTTTGGCATGTACAAAAAAAAAATTGTGTTCACATTCGAATCATTAGGACATAAACCACATATGTGAGGAGCTTCCACTTTTTACCATATATTGAGTGTCTAATAGTTGTGTTAACTCGTGTGATTCATGCTTAATCTTTACTTGTTTATGATAACTTGGAAACTTAGAAATGATCAAGGCAATTTTTTGTGCATTATGAGAAAAACCACCAATTCTAAAAGGGCTTCAATTACCCGTGAGTGAGTGAATCCTTGTGAACCCTTTTGAGCTAAATAGTATTTGTAGGATGAATGTATCAAATCGACTAATTGTTAAGTAGGCCACTTAATAGTTGTTGATGATCTTTGAAAATTCAATGATAATTCATTCTATAAATTTTCTTGTTTAGAATACCAACCCTTTTGTTAATTAACCCAAGAGCATGTTCTTGAATAAAAAGGATTGATATAAATGAAGTTGGGAGGTGGATCAAAAGAACCTAGAATTGATGGCACAATGATCCTAAGAAATAAAAAGAATAGAGAAAAGAAAAATACAAAAGAAGAAAGAAATTTGTTTATGAAAAGATACAAAAGAAAAGAAAAGAAAGAGAGGATAATTGTGTAGAAAAGAAAAGAGGTTGCGAATAATAAGATGGGAATTAGTTGTGAAATGCTCTTCATATCCTTTTACCCGATTCGTTTCAATGGCTTTGTACTTAAATATCCCTTGTTTCTAACCTAAGCCAAGTTACAACCTTGAAAGTCCTTAGTGATCTTTGTTTCCATTTTATCATTTAACTTGTTTCGATGAACACATGAATTATTCTGGATGTGCATAATTATTAGTGAGAGTGTTTAGTCCTTTGTGAATATGCATTTTGTTCTTCATGAACTTTGAAGAAATGATTAGGTGATTCAAGTGTGAACATATCTTTTATTTTGTTATATGTTTTGATATTGTGTTTAGAACTTAATTCATGGCCATGTTGTGTTTAGAAGAAGCGATTGATGTGTGCTTTTGCCTGATATGTCGAGTTTGAACCATTATCCTTGTGTGAGTTTGCATGCTTGCATTTTGTTCTTTCTAGCTTTGTAAGATTATTGACTTTTGTTTGGGGACAAACAAAGAAGTAAGTTGGGGAGAGTTGTTAAGGACCAAATTGTAGTTATTTTGTACATTATTTTGTGGCCCTTAACAATTTCTTTTTAAGTAATTAGTATTATTTATTCTAGTATTTTTGTTTAAGTAGGTTTTTATTTAGTTTGTGTTTAATATATATTATTTAACTTATTTCACTCTTATTTGTAGGAATTTATTGGCTAATTCTCTCAAGCTTGGATTCAAGAATTTTGAAGAGCTTTAGGGAAGATTCTTTTTGAAGATAATTTTGGATGAAGGAAGCATGCTACAGGTCGCGCTCAGCGCGGTACCAGCATGAGCGCGCTCAGCGCAACTTACCAGCGCTTAGCGCGGTCTGCAAAAAAAACAGAAAAAGGACAGAACCCATGCTTTCACTTTTGAGCCACCAACCCATCATTTCAGCTGACTTTTTGGCTTGTAAAGGAAGGAAGAAACACTCCACCATCATTATCTTTCATCTTTGTAAAAATCTAGGAAAAGAAGTAGTAAGAACACCATAGCTTTTCCTTCTTGAACTTTTGATTTTCTTCATTCCTACCAACAATCTTGAGAGCAAGCAACCATGGAAATGAGTGGCTAAGCTCTTTTTGTGTCAAGATTAGAGGTAGTTGATCTATATAGTATGTATTTCTATTAATCCATTTGTGTATGAACATGGTTGATGATTAATATAGTTGAATATTCTTGTTCTTCATCTTTATGCTTTGAGTTTTGCTTGGAAAAGAATACTTCAAAGTAGACCTAGGATATTCATCCTCTAATAAACAAATGCTAGGAATAGATTTGTGTGTTAGTGTTTACAAAATATTGAACTTAATGATTATCAAGTTAATAGTTGTAGTGAGGAATCATGCAAGGATTAACATGATAACATTCACAATCTTGGTGGGAAATCTACAAGATTGAGAGGATATGTATTTGTAGAAATCATCTATTATGTTCATCACTTGATTAATTGAATATGTATTAAACTAGATCAATGAAACTAATCTTGACATGCCTTCTTAATTTGAAAACAATCTCAAACTCTTTCTAATCCAAACTATAACTCTTTTACAAAAACATTAATTTAGTTATTGTTTGGAAACTCATGGTTCTAGTAGAGTAGATAACAAACCCTTTGGTTACAATATCTTAAAATACACTTTTCTATTGAAAGACTATAACATACACCAATCCCTGTGGAATCGATAATTAAAAATACTTTGTTCACGGAAATATCCTACAACATGAGTCTCCATGCTTTCAAAGATATCATGGGTTTATTAATCTATGGCTTGGTGTTATTCCCTAATCCGGATCAATTCATAGACATGAACACCATTAAGATATTCCTCACTCGTAATCTTGTACCTACCTTGCTCTGTGACATTCTACATTATCTTCACACTCGTACTATAAAGAGATATAGGACTCTCATGTGTTGTATACCATTATTATCCAGGTGGATTATTTTGCACCTTCCCCGATCAGTAATAAAGAATAAACAAGGTCTGAGATGGTCTCAAAGGTTGATGTCACTCTTTCTTACAGATATTCGTTGGTGTCTCTACTTTTAAGAAGACATTACTTCCATTGAGCGCTGTGGAGAATTCCCTAATGTACCACTCCTTGGCATAAGGGGTATCACTTACAACCCTTGTCTAGCACTACATCAGTTTGGTTATGCTCAAAGAGATGGTCCTCATGATATGCTCGTCCAAGGCATTGTATTTGACTACAACAACGATCTCCAAGGTTACCATCGAAGATTTATACACGCTTGGGGCATAGTGAAGAAGACTGGCACCAAGACTTTGGGGCATAAAAATTACATTCCTTGGGAATCTTACCTCAAGTGGATACGAGCTCGCGCTCAAAGTCTTATGATGTCGTATATCGTTATCCTACCAGTAATCGTGGAACCAATTGTGGAAGACGATGGGCCTTATACCATTCTCCATCCAGATATGCCCACTGATTTTGAAGAGTTGAAGAGGTCCTGGATTCAACTTAAAGAAGAAATGAACACATTCAAAGCTCAGTGCTATGAGAAAAGAGTATTGGAGCTGACAAAGCTACTAAATGAGGAACAAAGTCTTAACGTCTATGTCAACACAAAGCGGAAGCGTCCTTGGGAGACTTAAGCACTAAGAGCTTTTTACTTTATGTTAAACTTTCCTTTGTATTCACTAATTAACTAATGAAAAAATTTGTTATTTTTTTATCAAATTTAAATTTTCTAAGGTCCTTGAAAACATTGCATAACATTGCATATCAGAGCAGGTATTCCAAAGACCAGTTTTCTTATTCTCTCGTTGTTTATTTTAGCATAAATAGCTCTCGAACAGACTGTTAAAGATCTTCAGGCTCAGAATGCTCAGTTCCAAGAGATGTTCACCAACTTGGCCAAAGGGCGGGAAGATCTGAAAGAGCTCATCACCAAGAAAAAGAAGAAGAAGATCGCTGGTATTCTCAACATGGGGAAAAGGTTCAGAGGTTCGGTCAAGGTAGTCAGACAGCTTGAATTCCATGGGTCTGAAGAAGAGGAAGAAGAAGACTATATGAATGAACAATATCCTCCTGATGAGGAAAGGTACAAACAACTTGAAGATCGTCTGAAAAGTCCACATGTACTATTTAATTTGATCTGACTGCACTTGCACTTCTATTCCATTACATGGAAACACTATCACAATGAAAGAGTATCACGATACTTTTCCTTATATTATATTGTATTTAACTTGAAAGGAACTTTGGCAAATTGTTATACAACTAGATTATGATACTAGATTGTTTGTTGGTTACAAAGCGTGTACTGTTGCCTTGTCTTGCGTGTCATTCTAGCTTTTGGCTTATTTTCATGTTAATTTGCTATCAAGGGACAGTCTAGGAAAGGATGGTTGAAAATGAATCCTAGAGGAGAATGTGTACTTTCTTTACATTATAAAAAGCATGTTCTGGTCAGTATTAATTTTCTTTTTTAAATCATGAGAACTAAGTCCGCGATAAATTATAAAAAGTCATACCAGCCACCCTACTATGACTCAAAGTCACCTAATCCATTCCCTTTTCTATTTGCATGGTGGCCTAAGCAGGACATACTTGTGAATTTGTAATATTATTTTATGACATAGATCATTTATTTACATCATGAGAACAAGCATCAAGGAATTAATGATGTCTTTCATATAATTTAGATACATTCTAAGTGGCATATATACTCAAAATATCGTAGATGTGCAAATTGTTTTCTAGAGCAAAGGATTTACATTATGAAGATGAATTAGACTTAAAATATATTTGTTGTGGTTGTGTTGATTTGAAATGAATAAGTTGATTGGTCATGTACAACCATCTAATTTTTTGTAAAGAGTTTGTTTCATGTTTATGATTGTCTAGAGAGTAAATCAGCCAAGTCAATTGTTATGTGTAAGAGAAAATAAGGGTGCTTGCATCTTTTGCTTCATATCAGTAGAAGGATTTGTACTATTAAGTTGATATTATTGTACTCTTTTGGTTTAATTAGGGGTGTGATTGTAATGAAATAATTTTTTTTATGTTTTAACTATGTGTGTTGGTGCTATGGGTGTGTTGAGATCATAGGATGACAAGTTATCCAAAAGTAGAATGATAGATGAATGTAAAATTCATAATGTGAATATTAGACAATAAAAAAAAAGGAAGCATGTCATGTTAATTAGACTACATGGAAGGATGTTTATGGTAAATGTTTATTGAATATTTGGAGTACCTTGGCAAAATAAAAAATTAGAATGTTTCTGGGTGGTGGTCTTAATGGATAACATATATGATCATGTGTAATACAAAAAAATTTCTTAAATCAATTGATTGAATTTTTTTAATTATGGATGACACAAAAGTTTCTCTTACTCCGTCAATAACACAAATGAATAGTCATAGTAATTTGATATTAAGTGAAAAACTCATACAAATTCAACGAATGATAATATCAGATATATTAGAGGCTGAATCGGTGTTAAATTATTTTATTTAATTTTTAATATCTATTTATGTATTAACTTTTTAAAAATAAAATTCAATATTTTTGAAGTGTTTTGTTTTAATTCTCGCGAGGATCATTAAAAT
The DNA here is from genome assembly GCA_021764765.1 of Vicia sativa. NCBI lineage: Eukaryota > Viridiplantae > Streptophyta > Magnoliopsida > Fabales > Fabaceae > Vicia > Vicia sativa. The sequence goes on from CM038797.1 coordinate 29,773,302, forward strand.
TGACTTGAACAGTAGTTAGTTCTATATTTTATGCAAAAATTATTTTTGAAAAGGACATACTGGTGGAAACAATTATTACTGTGATAATTGTGAAGGAAAAGAAAAAGCTATACCAAAATATAGTACTACCAATTAAAAATAATTTTTATTTTAAAATAACTACCATTTAAGATTTTTACACACAGATTAAAAAATATAATAATATTATCATAAGATATTAAATTAGCTCTATTAATATATTAGAAATAGTGCACAAACTAATAATTAAAAGACATAATTAGAAAAATAACAATCATTGTTATTTTAAAAATTGAGAATGACATGCATTTTGAAACAGTTTTTTTATCTAAAACAATAATATTTTGAAACAAAGGAAATAATATTACAATAATAATTGTAATATTTTCTTGTCTTTATTTTTAGTCTCTCATTATATTTCACTAACAAAAACTTACGTGACACATCAAGTATCACACCAAATCAAGTAAAGTCAAAAATAAATCAAAAAGATAGATTAGGAGTGTTTTAAACTCTCTTTAAATAATTTAAAAAAAATTAATTTTCAACATTAATATTTTTTAAATATATGCCACTAAAATAAATCATACAGAAAGTTAATATATTCTTAAAAGTATATATTTTACTTAAAAATTAAAATAAAATATAAGTTTTTTTATGACAACTTCCTCTGTAATAATTTTTAAATAAAATTAATTTTTTTAATATAGTTGATAATTAATATATGTAATTTATATATGAACTAGATAAATTAGTTTTCAAAGATACTAAAAAAATTAATTTTATTTGATAATTACAAATTTTTTTTTTTAAAAATATAATTTTAAATATTTAAAGAATGCCCCAAAAGACATTGATTAGTTATACTTTTTCTAATTAGAAGTAGTTCTTCCCAATCACATAAGCGGCCAAACGAGCATGCCCGTCCCGTTTAATTCTGTTCCGCAAAAACTCAAAAAAAATAGAGCGGAACGGGACGATTATAATTGAGGATGAAGACCTAAAATACAGGTCAGTCCTGCAAAAAAGTAAGTGCGAAACGGGAAAAGCCTGCGGGCACTATATCTTTTAGGTCTAAAAATATTTAATTTTATGTTAAAACACGTGTTGTAAAAGTTCATAAAAAAAAGGGACGGAACGGAACAATCACATTAGAGTGTTAGGACCTAAATTCTTGACCTGCCAGTTACGCTGACAAAACAGAGATGCCCGACGGGTCGGACCCGTTTTGCCATCCATAAGCGGCAGCAATTAAGTTATTTTAAAAATATCAATTTTTTTTATGAATTAAATTTATTTTTTTTTCTAAAATATCGAAATTAAAGAAACAAATAAGAGGCCAATGTACCGATCAAATCAGGATGGGGTGTGCATGTGGAGTATTTTCGTAGGGTAGAGGTCTCAACAGTCAGTCAGAGTTAGATCACATTTGTCGAGGAAAGAGTCGGTGGTTTGCCGGCGGCTGGTCGCACGTGTGCATTTAACCATCGCCGTACAAAGGTCCCACAATGTTTCTTCTAATGTTCTCCGACAGATATGTCTACTTTTTGTCACTTTCAGTTTCTTCCATCAATAACGCCCATAACTCTTCTATCTAAACTAATCATTCCTCTTTTCTTAATACAACACGTAACTCAGCTTCTCTTGTCACTTTGACAACACCTGTTTTTACATCTCCGTCGGCAAAACAACACCTAGTAACTTGCTATACCTCTCATTTCGTTTTTACGCTCAAAATTCTCAAAATAAAGCATTTAGTTTGCTTCAACTTCATACTTCATGTAAAATAAGTGAGAAGGGGAAATGGATCCTCTCAATCGTAAATTTGTCTAGTAAAATCTGAACCACTCATTTAAATACCAAAAATATTAAAAGAATATGATGAGTTGATTTTAAAGGATGGGATGCGGACTGCTCACTCTCCCATAAAATTTACACAGGAGAAGATCTCCACCCAAGTGAAGATTAGAGACAAAAGAAATAAAAACAAAGATAGAACTAAATACTTGTGTTTCAAAATAAATATATTTTTAGATATATTTATAAATAACAAAAATATTTTAATTTTTGATAATTATTATATTAAAAATTAATTATTATTAAATTAATAAAGAGAATATTATAATAAATTAAATTAATATTTTTATCAAAATCTAAAAAGTTAATTATATTTGATTGAATTTTTTAATAATCGTAAAAATTATTTTTGTTACTTATAAATGTGTCTGGAAGATGTATCATTTCAAATTTTTATTCACAGATTAAAAAATTAAAGTCGCACTTTTATTAAATTAATCTTATAAATATATTAAAAATTATGTAAAATATAATAATTAAATGACATAATTAAAAAAAAAACTATAACTTGTAAACTTAAAAGTGAGAATGATATTGATTTTAAAATATAATAATTTTTTATATTAAAGTAACATTTATTTTTAAAACGGCAGGAATAGTTAAATTGATACTTGATAATACTCTCTTATTTTACTATGAATGTTATTTTAGAGAAAAAATTGTTTTCAAATAGTGTTATTGTTCTTATTGTATTCCTATATTATTTTTATACTATATGTTATTTTAAAGAAATTAATAAGGTTAATTTAATAAAAAATATTTAATAAATTGAAAAACAAAATTTTCACTTTTTAAAAATAATAAATGTTTAATTTTTTATTTGATATATAATTATTATTTACCATTAATTAAATCATAATCTTTTCATATTATTATATAATCAATCCAAATATTATTTTAGAACAAAAATGTGTATAACATTTTTTTTAGTATGGAGGTTTAAAGAGAAAAAGATATAAACAGTTACAATTGGAGACTGAAATTCCTAAGACATCCCTTGCAAATAACGGAATGAGATTATCTCGTTAATCATGATAAATTTGCAAACTAAGATCATGACGCAAACTTTTATTTGACATCACATCTGCATAATAGTTGACTTCTATATGGATATGATTGATATTAGCTTCCTAATCTTCATTCAAACATTGGTTAATTTAATGAAGAATATTGCTTCCTTCCTTAATGCTTGAAGTCTTTTTTCTACCACTTCAGTGATGACTTCGTTATTTCCTCTATTTCATATAAGTGTTTTATTATATTTTTTTCCTATCTAAAAATAATTATTCATTTATAATTTTAATATATTATTTATTATTATTTTTCTATTATTATAATTTTATTTATTAACTTTCACTTTATTCAATTAATTACAAATAATAAAGATATTCTAATAAATGATATTAATGTTTTCACTTAAATTAACACTTTTAATTATTTTTAAAAAAAATACGCATTGTTCAAATATGACACTTTTATGAGACGGAGGAAATATGAATTTGTAATTTGACCTTATTGCATCCCTTCTCCATAGCAAATCTAAGACCTTAAGAACTCCCAACAACTTTTCAACAATGCTACTACATGCTCCAATATTTTTGGAGAACCCTTCAATTCACTGGCACATGTTATCCTCTAGTAAACCCATATAATCAGCTTTCTCATTGTTCTTTACAACTCCATTGACATTGATAAAAATCTAGCTTTCTTGTGGCGCTCTCCAACTTATATGATTTAAGACCTGGTTCTTGATACTCAAGTGTTAATGGAACTTCATGCTTAAGTCATGCTTCTAATATCATCAAACAACACTGCAGGCATGTCATAGCCATCATCATGGATTTTCTTGTTTCTCCAACGCCACAAAGAGTGACAAGTTTTTGCCCACTACACTTTCCATTCCTCAAGGTTACCTTAACCAAAGTTAATCTGCAAATTAATCTTTATCCAATCTTGGAAACCTGCATCAAAGAAAAGATATCATAATGAGGCTCTCATAAGAGATAAACATATTGGCTTAGCCTCAGCACAATTCCTAAAGGCATGAATCTCATCTTCAACTCCCCCTTGTAGTCAAGACAAAAGGGGTCTCTTATATTCATATTTCTAAGTCGAAGATTTGTTGTCAGGCTCTCATGATTAACTAGCCACATAAAGGTTCAAATTATTTCAAGAGTGTCCAAGTTTTATTTACTCTTCTAAAGATTGTTTTGCTCGGGGTCACTAGCTTGTAGACTTAGCATATGATAATAACTCTTTATAGAGAAATCTAATTTATCTGTACCTCTACACACGTAAATCCTCACTATTGCTAGCTCTGGGAGGGTGAATAGCCAAAATCTCTGCAACAATGCTATGAAGAAAAAATATGTTCAAAAGCTCCACGCTCGTCCACCGTCTTCCTGGACCGGATCAACAACTTTGCAATTTTGTGGGTAAGGTCAACTAGGATCTCCCTTCTACCTTTTCAAACAACTTTTCAGTAGAACCTTCTACCTTGACCATGGGCCAGAAAGTATCCCCATAGGATCTCATCTAGAAATAGATAAGATGCCTGCTCTAATACCAATTGAACTTCTGGTAAACCAGACTTCAAATATCCTATGACATGTTGAGACATCTGAATCCGACATAAAAAAACAGGCCAGGTATAAACAGTACTGTAACACGGTGGGAGAACTGACTTGTTTGTTTTGCGTTTTATCACAATTATTGTGGATAGCAAGAGTCGCCACCGACATTTCTTTTATCCAATAAAGGGAAGGTGAAAAGAACAGTAAAAGACCTTCGTTAGATACTGAGTATGAGAGGCAATTATGAAAAGGGAAGGTGTTAGCATCCTTTCCATCCGTACGAGCTCTTAATTGCTTAGCTCACTTTTGAAAACTTGCTTTCTATGTTTGTGTGGTTTGAAAAGTATTTTTGAAAAGTATTTGAAAAATATTTCGCTTTGATTCGTAATGATTCTCGTTGAAATGTATACGAAGTGTTTGGAAATATTTGTTTGGAAAAATGTTTAACTTTGTAATGATTCTCGCTGGAACGTATACAAAGCATTTGTTTGAAAGATAGTTTGAAAATAAGTGTGAGGTCTGAAAAGTATCTTGATTGATTAGAGCAAGCAATAGAGTCTTATTTACCTACTCAGATTGGTCGTTTCTTGTTATTTTTCCTTCTCCTTTAGAATAAGGCTATCCATACCATTAGTTGGTAGGTAACTTTATTCGTTGGATATGAAGAGACAATCGTAGGGTCATCGTATGGTCATTGGAGGAAATATTGTAAGGATACCTTAGCAAATTCGTAGGGATGATCATCACTTATTCGTAGGCAACAACCGATAGACGAGATCATATATTCGTAGGCAACATCGAGGGTCATCGAGGGACTATGATCTTTGTGATGATTTTGAATCGAGGGACTTTTCTAATGGTACCCCTACGTTCGAGGGACATGACCATTGTATTCATAAGGCAACAAGAGATGATACCCTAAGGGATGCAAGTGTGAAAAGTGTGTTAAGTTCAGATATTTATCTTCGAATTAGGGTTATTCTAAATTGATTTTAATCTTGCCATACAAACCCTAGTTAGCATACATCTAAGCAGTTTAATATTCGTAGGAAAATAAAGTGCGGAAAGTAAATGTCTTGCGCTATTACATGGCTTTGGGGCAGATACATAATACGGGTGCAGAAAGTAAAGGCAGAAAATAAATCTACGCTATTACAAAAATAACCTTGCAACCTATACATCGATTTCTAGAATTGTAAATGCGAAATAATAAGTAAATAATAGAAAAAAAATGTTAGTAAAATGTTTTAATGATAGGAAAGAACATCTAAACCCTAATTGTAAAAGAAAAATATTTTTTTGATATTTTTTGAAATCAATTTTAGTTAATAAAACCTAATTCTAAGTTAATTAATAATTAATTATGAAAAATAATTTAAATCATGAGAAAAATAAATTATTTTTGTGTCAAAAATTAATTAAATGTTTAATTAACCTAATTCTGAAATTAAATTATTTTTTGGGTTTTTGAAAATAGTTTAAATTAATTTTGAAAGAAAATTAAATAAGTTAGAAAATTAAAAGAAAAATAGAAAATGTGAAAGAAATAAGTGGTAAAAAATTAGATTGGCCTTGAAAGGAGTTGAACCCACGCCCTTGAGGTCATTGACACAAAACCATGCTATCTGAGCCAACTGCACATGGTGTTAGTGTAATGGAAGGAAATATTTATATATATATATATATATATATATATATATATATATATATAAATTTAAAATATATATTTAAAAATCAGAAACGCGCGCGAAGGGGGTCGTCTTCCCCAATTTGAATTTTCCAGAGCCTATACCGACGATCAGTTCGTAGGTAAAGCTTTTACCTACGAATTTTGTCTGTAGCTACATCACCTGCAAATCAAACATCAAGAAATACACAATATAAATGAGTTATGAGGACATGGATCGACTGAGTTTGATCTCCTAAACACGAATATGCCATTAGTTTCGTCCAATTTTATCTATTTTAGAAAGACCTAATTTGAAGCTATGAACCCTAACAATGGTGAATGCTTCGTTTTGCACCTAAGCTTCAATCAAACCATCCAGAAAGCATAGAAACTTCATCACAAACACAAATATATGGTTAAACTCAATTAAATATGCATGAAAGTATGAAATCGAAATTGAAACAAGAGTGTATAAACCGTGATCGTGTTTTTATGTTTCTAGACGTATGGATGACTTGTGAACGTCTGGAATGAATCATAGAGGCTCAAGAAATATGATGGAATGCTTTGTTTGGCTTGAATCGATCCAAAACCTGTTCTGCTAGGTAGCTTGCAAGTCATAGATTTTTGAGACTTGGATAGGGTTCTTGGCTGCAAATTTTCGTCTCCTTGTGATCTAAACATGTTAAGTACTTATAGAGGATAGAAAATAGGTCAAGAGATGTGAAGAAAATATATTGCATTGAATGAAAAATATTTGATTTTTTCAATCTTTCATATTTGCATCAAAAGCTTCCAATTTTGTTTCAATGTCATGCCAATCAAATATCTTCGAAATTGACAGCTCTTATTGAGTATCTTGGACTTCAAGAATGCTGAATAATAGGCCTTGCACTTATTGATTTGATTTTTGCATTTTATTTTAATTAAAATTGGATTTAAATGAATAAATTCCAAAATAAATAAAATAAAATAAAATAAAGGGAAGCGTGCAAATGGGCTTAGGAGTCATGGATGATCTTAGGAACAAGTTTGGATCACAAAAACTTAGGCTCATTTAGAAGAAATTTGATTTTGTTAAGTATTTCTCTTCATGCACTTCTTCAAATTTCCCAAACTTGCACAAGTTGTATCTTGATCAATTTTCAATATTTTGAAGTGTTCTTGGACTTTTTAGAAATATCAAGATGTCCTATAAACACTCCTTTTGGTTTCATATTTATTTAAGCTTCCATGTTCATGTCAACTTCTTTTGAAAACAATGACTTATTGTGGACTTTTAGAAGGATCTATGATATTTTGATCCATAACTCTCAAATGAAGCATTTTTGGCCAACGCTTGTGAGACACAAAGTTGTAGAGAATTGAATTATATTAAAAATGAGATTTGGTGGAAATTTCTTTGATAAAGTATGTGAAATTTATGCTTGGTCAAAGTTCTGTTGACTTTTTATCAAGAAACCCTAATTTAGAAACTTTGACTTTTGATCAAATCTTGAATTTTCTTGATGAATCGTGATCAAACCTTGATCAAATGATGAATGTAACTTCAAAATCTTGATGTTGACCAAAATGATAAAGTTTGACTATATGTTGACCACAATTGACTTTTTATCCAATATAATTGATTTTCAACCATCTGAGCAATTGATTGAGTAAACTTGAGCGGTGAGGCTTGAAACTTGACATGGTGATACCATGAGACATATGAGGAGGTATGATGATAACTTGAGGCAATAGAACTCATCCTTGACTTGAGAGAATCAAACCCCTAGTTGTGGGTTGATTGCTTAGGAGAGGGTTCATCTAGCCAACCCTTGAGAAATTCTTGAGTATGGAGATGTGGACTGTCTTGAGAAATATGAGGGAAAATTTTGGGGTATAACAGTTGCCTCTGTTCAATCTTCTTGTACCTTAAGGGTTAGATTGGTATGCTTGCCTTTCACGACCTGAAGGTAGAAGATGATTGAACACTCGAGTACACCTGAAAATTTGCACTCGCTGGTGTATGGAATGAGATTGTCAGTTGACAATGTATTGGAATGGGCTTATAGACGCCATTTGGAGAAACTGATGTTAGGGAGTGAATCGTATGTTAGACTCCATTCTCGTTATTGAATGAGGTTACTGGTATGTATTGATTTTTAACCAGATATGTAACATTCAGCAGGTGGAGAGATGACCATATGTGGTCGGAGATGGGCTTAAAGATGCCATATGGAGTAGTTGATGATAAAATAGAGTCATAATGAACATTCGTCTTGGCTTTTCCTGAAATGAAATTTTTTTAGGATGTAGATAGTATTCCCGTCTTGTTTCGGGTATTAATCTGTATCCTGCTGTCTACTGATAAACTTGTCTGGTCGCTTGGATAGTTTTCCACCTGCTTTAGAAATTAAACTGAGAGAACAAGATTAGTTCTATGCACATTATGATGCATGTAAGTATGTAATGATGCTCATGAATGATATATGCGCATGTTATGATTTTTATGAATAATGCATGAATGTAGATGTTGTGGTATTTCAAAACATATCCATCTTGAAGAAGATGGGAATGTTCAGTTGGGAATCTTTGATTTCTGCTTGGGGATGTAGTTGTTGGAGACCCTGACGTGGGAATAAGAGGGATGTGAATTCCTCCGATGCACTATTTGACCAAGTTTCAAGCCTGGATATTGTTGCTGTTGGGGAATGATAATCCTCGAGAGATACTCAACTAGGGATGAACACTACGAATCTTGCTGGGGAATATTGTGATCTTGAAGAACCTATTACCGCTCGAAGACTGACATAATAAGTTGATTGATGATTGGTTACTGCTCGGGGACCAATGTAACAAGGTTGACGTTCACTGCACGAGGACTGATGTGATGATGTGATGAATTAAGAGTGTAGATAATCACTGCGCAGGGACTGATGTGATGACGTAGATGATTATTGCTCGGGGACTGATGTGATGATGTAGATGATCACTGCTCAGGGGCTAATGTGATGACTTGATAGGATCACTACTCGGGGACTAATGTGATGACTTCATAGGATCATTGCTCGGGGACTAATGTGATGAGTTGATAGGATCACTGCTCGAGGGCTAATGTGATGACTTGATAGGATCACTACTCGGGGACTAATGTGATGACTTCATAGGATCATTGCTCGGGGACTAATGTGATGAGTTGATAGGATCCCTGCTTGGGGGCTAATGTGATGAGTTGATAGGATCACTGCTCGGGGACTAATGTGATGATTTGATAGGATCACTGCTCGGGGGATAATGTGACGAGTTGATAAGATCACTACTCAGGGATTAATGTGATGATTTGATAGGATCACTGCTCGAGGACTAATGTGATGAATTGATAGGATCACTGCTCGGGGGCTAATGTGATGACTTGATAGGATCACTGCTCGGGGACTAATGTGATGAATAGAAGCGTTGGACATTGTTGAACGAAGATGATAAAGTAGTAATTTTGTTGGATAGATCCGTCTCTGTCAAGGGAGTGATGGCTCTATGGGGATTGTAGAGATTATTCTGTGGGAACATTTCTGTGAAAATGACTCTCTAGGGATGTGTTGGTGACCTGGGCTGTTATCCCAATTCCTAGAGTCTGTAGTAATTGCTATTTCTGTTTGCTTTTCATGTATTTGTGAACAAATATTTATTGTCAGATGCATATAATTATTCAGAGCAATCATTGGACTTTATGCAAACAAAATAGATAAAAGTAAAAAAGTTTGAAACTGAAAAAGGGGAATTGTATTAATTTTGAAAAGTAAGCCTATAGACAGGCAGTTTGTGTACAGAGAGAAAATATCCTAGTAAGAGGAAATTGTCGGAAACATTTGTAAAATAGTAAAAGCAATGTGGAAACAATCTTGTGGAGTTTCAACTCTGCTATTGCTCATATATTTCCGACTATCTCATCTCCTTGCTGCCAGAAGAAGGTGATTGCACTGATCTGCGCCATTTAAAGCTTGAATCTTGATAGTAGTGTAGTCTGTAAGTAGATGATCTTGACGAGACATAGTCATACGCTTTAATCCCTAACTTTTGCCTAGACCGCCCTTTCGGGTTTTCAGTCTATTGGGATACCTTTTTTTGCCCAAGCCGCCTTTGCAGGTTTTCGACTTGCCGGGTGTACATTTTTTAAATATGTCCCTAAATTTTGCCCGAACCCTTTTGGTTTGTCAGGACGCCCTTATTTTTGTCTAGGCCAGTCGACCTAGCGGGTCTTATTTATGCGTAGTATTTTTTTTAACTATGTTTGCATTAACAGGATGTGGGAAGTCTTCTCCATCCATAGTGCTTAGTATCATGGCTCCGTCGGAAAATATTGTCTTGACTACGAATGGTCCCTCATAGGTGGGAGTCTATTTTCCCTTGGGATCACCTTGTGGTAGGATTATGCGCATGACTACTATATCACCAACTTTGTATACTCGATGCTTGACTTTCTTATTGAAGGCTTTGATTATTCGCTTCTGATATACCTGCCCATGATAGATGGCTGCGAGTCGCTTTTCGTCGATCAAGTTTATCTGGTCAAGTTGAGTCTGGACCCATTCGTCTTCGTCTAACTCTATGTCCTTGAGTACTCTAAGTGAGGGTATTTGAACCTCGATAGGTAGGTCTGCTTCCATACCATATATGCGAGAGAAAAGGGTTGCCCCAGTAGATGTTCATACTAAAGTACGATAACCGTGGAGAGAAAATGGCAACATCTCATGCCAGTCTTTATAAGTCATTATTATCTTTTGTATTATCTTCTTAAGATTCTCGTTGGTGGCTTCCACTGTGCCATTCATCTTTGGTCAATATGGAGAAGAGTTGTGATGCTTTATCTTGAACTGTGTGCAGAGTTCGGTGATCATCTTGTTATTGAGATTGGTACCATTGTCTATGATAATACTTTCAGGGATGCCGTATCGGTAGATGATATTATGTTTGATGAATCGAGCCACGACATTCTTGGTAATAGATGCAAATGAGGCTGCTTCTACCCACTTGGTAAAGTAATTGATAACAACGAGGATGAAACGATGTCCATTAGAAGCGGTATGTTTGATTTCTCCAATCATGTCAATGCCCCACATCGCGAAAGGCTACGGAGCAGTCAGAATATTCAACGGAACTGGGGCATATGCACTTTATCTACATATATCTGGAATTTGTGGCAAGATCGAGAATATCGATAACAATCAGTCTCCATAGTGGACCAATAGTAACTTGCTCTCAGAATTTTCTTAGCCATTGTATGTCCACTGGAATAGGTACCAAAGGCTCCTTCATGTAACTCTTCCATAATTTGTTCGACTATCTTCTGATCTATACATCAGAGTAAAGGCAAGTCATGGTTGCGTTTGTATAAAATGCCGTTACTGAGAAAGAACTTGGAGGTGAATCTTCTTAGGAACTTCTTATCGTTGACAGATGCCCCTTCAGGGTATTCTTGAGCCTCGAGATACTTCTTCATTTTGTAGAACCATGGTTTCTCCTCTACCCCTTCGGTATCAAGTTCACAATAGTATGCTGGTTTGTCTAGTCTTTCAATAGTAACCTGAGGAGCTTCGTTGTCCCATATGATTTTGAACATATATGACATGGTAGCTTATGCGTCTGCCAACTGATTATCTTCTCGTGGGATGTGCTCAAAAGAGATTTCTCTGAAGTACGAGATCAGATTCAACACATGTTCTCGATATGGAATGAGATTCAGATGCTTTGTGTCCCATTTCCCCTTAATTTGACTAATCACCAAAGTTGAGTCTCCGTATACTTGCAAGAATTTGATCCTCAAGTTAATAACAACTTTGATACCCATGATGCATGCTTCGTATTCAGCCATATTATTGGTGTAGTTGAAACATAGTCTGGCGGTGAAAGGTGCATGGCCGCCTTTAGGAGATGCAATTACAGTGTTAATACCATTGCCAAGTGCGTTGGAAGCTCCATCGAAGACCATGGTCCATCGGGATCCTGGATCAGGTCCTTCGTCCAGTCCAGGCTCTTCGTAATCGGTGACTAACATAATATCCTCGTTTGGGAATTCGAAATGCATGGAATGATAGTCATCTACAGCTTGATGAGCCAAATGATCAGTTACCACACTTCCTTTGATTGCTTTCTAAGTAGTATACTGGATGTCGTATTCGGTCAAGATCATTTTCCATCTTGCTATTCTTCCGGAGAGAGCAGGTTTCTCGAATATGTATTTTACCGGATCCATCTTAGAGATCAACAAGGTAGTGTGAGTCAACATATACTGTCTTAGTCGATGAGCAGCCTAACCCAAAGCATTGCAAGTTTACTCAATATGTGAGTATTTTGTTTCAGAGTCGGTAAATTTTTTGCTAAGGTAGTATATCGCATACTCTTTTCGACCAGACTCGTCATGTTTCCCCAACACACACCCCATTGAGTTCTCTAATACTGTTAAGTACATGATAAGAGGTATTTCTTTGACTGGTGGCATCAAGATAGTAGGTGCTTGTAGGTACTCCTTGATTTTGTCAAAAGTTAACTGGAAATCGTCGTTCCATTTTACTACTTGATCTTTCTTCAGTAACTTGAAGATTGGCTCACAAGTAGCAGTTAGATAAGCAATGAATCTGGCAATGTAGTCCAGTCATCCCAAGAAACCTCTGACTTCCTTCTCAGTACAGGGAGATGGCATTTCCTTAATAGATTTAACCTTAGCGGGGTCAACTTCGATACCTTTACCACTGACAATGAATCCCAGGAGTTTGCCAGATCTGAATCCAAAGGTGCATTTGTTCGGATTCAGTATCAATATGTATTTCTTCAGTATATCAAACATCTTACGCAAATGATCAAGATGTTCTTCTCTGGTTTATGTTCGATCTTTCATGTCGTCGACGTAGACCTCTATCTCATGATGGATCATATCATGGAATACAGCTACCATAGCACACTGATATGTGGCGCCAACATTCTTCAACCTAAACGACATGACCTTTTAACAAAAAGTGGCCCAATGTGTAATGAAAGTGGTCTTTTCCATTTCTTTGGGAGCCATCTTGATTTGATTGTAATCGGAGAAACCATCCATGAAAGAGAAAACTTTATGCTGAGCGGTATTGTCAACCAGAACATCAATATGTGGAAGCGGAAAATCGTCTTTTGGGCTCGCTTTATTCAGGACTCGGTAGTCCACACACATGCGTACCTTTCCATCCTTCTTAGGTACGGGCACCACGTTCGCAACCCACTATGGATAAGAAGTAACAAATAAGAAACTGGCATTGAACTGCTTCTTGACTTCGGCTTTAATTTTCTCAGAAATCTCAGGACGCATACGACGAACCTTCTGCTTCACAGGGAGAAAACCATCTTTCCTTGGTAGTCGATGTACCACAATGTCGATATCTAGAACTGGCATGTCTTCGTAGGACCAAGAAAAAATCTCAATGTTATCTTGTAGCATCTGGACCAATCTTTCTTTAACAATGTTCTCAAGACCCACTCCTATCTTGATTTATTTTCTGTCTTCGTCGGTACCTAGATTCACCACCTCGATTGGTTCTTCGTGCGGATGTATAAACTTTTCCTCTTGTTGTAGTAGTCTGGAAAGTTCTCTTGGCACTTCACAATCTTCCTCACCTTCGTCTTCGGCTTGGTAGATCGGATTATCAAAGTCATATTTAGCAATATCAGAGTCATTATCCAAGGGATCTAGAGTGAATGTGGATATGCAGTTTATTACGTGGGTGTGTGTAAGAACACATAGCTTTTGAAAAGGTGATAAGATAAAAAGAAAGATAGAGATAAGAATATTTGAATGCAAAAGCACAATGATTTATTGAATGAAAATATGTGAATGACAAATAATAACCCTCACAAATGAGCTGTGGTGCCCCGGGCAAGGCACTAGGCTTAAAGTTTTATTGTTCGAAGCGTAAAAGAAAAAAGCGTAAAACAAAAAAACAATTACTCCTGTCTAAAGGAGATTGGCATACCGTCCAATTGTTGAGTCCATCGCCAGGAGTTGGGAAGATACAATTGTTGATGTCGAAATCACCATCATCGTCTTCTCTGACATGAACTCCATTTTTGATGATTCGGAACAGGGGTCCATTGGCATGTTCGCAGCATATCATTTTCTGACCTTTGGAAGTGAAGCCTAGACCAGTCTTGTCATATTTGAATGGAAAATCGGGTAGCTGACCCCAAATAGTACAACCTCCTTCTTCAACCACAGCTCTGGCGTCCTTTAGCAAGGTCATCTTTGGTGGAGCTCTAGTAACTTTAGGAGTGACAGGAGAGTCGACAGGCATGACTCGTGGAACTACTTCGAAATCTTGACAGAGAGTCTCGACAAATTCGCCTTCCATTTCGATGTATTGGAATGACTGCAAATGGCTTACCATATATTCTTCTTCTCCGCATACTGTAACAATCTTCCCCTTCACTGGGTACTTCAACTTTTGATGCAAGGTAGAGGTGACAGCACCTGCCCCATGTATCCAAGGGCGTCTGAGTAAGCAAGAGTAAGCTGGACGATTTTCCATCACAAAGAAAGTAGAATCAAAAGTCTGAGAACCTACTTTGATTGGTAGGTTGAGCTCTTCAAGTACTGTTCTTTTCGAACCATCAAAAACTGTTACGATTATGTCACTAGGTTTTATGACCACTTCTTCAACATCAAATCGGTCGAGAGCACTCTTTAGTAAGACATTCAGGGCAGAGCCGATATCCACCAATACGTGAGACAGTGTGGTGCCCTTGCATTCTATAGAGATATGCAATGATTTGTTGTGTTTCCTTCTGGCAGGAGTCAGATCAGCATCAGAAAAAACCAAACCATTGTCTACGGTCAGGCTAGCAATACAACTTTCGAATTGGTCAGCAGAAGTGTCTTGCGGTATATGAGCATTCTTCAAAAATTTTACCAAGGCTGCATGAGCCTCGGAGCACATCAACAGAGCTAGCATGTAAATCTTGGATGGGGTTTGTCCCAACTGATCCACAACATTATAGCCGTTCTTCTTAATGATCTTCAGAATTTCCTCCATTTCTCGTTTGGAGGTGCCTTCAGCAACTTCCCTTGGTATTTTCGTCTGAGCAGGTTGAGTCACTTTCTCTTTCTCTCGAGCCTCGGGAACTGGTTTAATAGTAGGAATGCAGAGTGGTGTAGTAGTATCCTTTGGAGGAGATATATCTGGAGAAAACACTCTTCCGGTTCTGGTTACTTTGCTTGATCCAGTGATATTGTCGACATCAGGACTAGCAACTTCAATTGTACTGTCTTCAATGGTTAATTGTTCTTGCTTGATTCCATAATAATAAACTTTGGCTCCATAATTCCAAGGTATATCTTTGTAAGAGGAATATGGAATTGGTCTGGGCGAGATAATAATCAGAGGTGCTACTCTAGGTGCAGGATCGGCAGAGGTGCTCTTTATTGTGTTCACATCAGCATATTCTTCGGGATAGTCATCATCTCCCCATCCGGTTGCCTTGATGTCTTCAATTGCAATCTTGTAGCTCTCAGGGGAGGTATATTTCACCATGAAATCAAACATCCCACTTGGTTGCCCGAAGGTATCCCAGACTTCTGGTTCGGTTTCGCTTACATCTTCGATCTTCAGGCTTTTGGAAACATTTTCGCACAAACTTTCCACAGATAGAGTTTTCAGGAATAGTGCTTGTCGGTTGTCGATCAGGCGTTGATCACCTCTCTTCAACCAGGCACATCCACTGGGTTCGGATGCACAGTAGCGGCAATTGTCAAAACATCATGGAAATAAGCCATCTTGTAGCGAATCCTTTTTGACAGTCATCAAGGGAGTGGTTAACTCATTCACAACAAAAACATATGAGTCGTTATCAACGACGTTATTACTCTTGCCATGATCGGGCATAAGTGCGTTGATCACATTCGGAGTTTCGATAGGAGGGTCGAATTCAATTTCTCAAACTTCAATCATGTCTTGGACCTTGTTCTTTAGGTCCCAAGAGTTGTTGGTGTTGTGAGCAGGGCTATTAAAGTGGTATGCACACCTTGCATTGGGATTGTACTTCAGAGAAGTAGTGTTGACATGCTGAGGAGCATCGCTCAAAGTAATCAACTCTGATTTCAACATGTGTTGTAATGTGATATGAATAAGTGATCAGAATCGGAGATGGTCGGAACGATAGGTGGTCCTTCGAGCAAGTAGATGTTGAGGAGGGGGTGATGTACCTGCAAGACACTCCGATGCTAAAGTAAGCAAATGATCAAGATGAAGGTAAGAGAATATTAGGGTTGTTAGGGTAAAAATTTGATACCTTGCCCTCAAAGATATGAGGGTTTATATAATGGACATAGGAGGATACTCATTGGTTGCTATATTTGGGCCGAGATATGCGGGTTCATAAATATAGCCATTCAGGATAACTAGGTCAAAACCGAGCGACTATGCCCACAACTAGCCGTTGAGTTGAGTAGGAGGGACATGAAGGTCATAGCTCCAGACATTGTAAGCATTGATTCCACCCGACGGATGTCAGGCAAGGGACTTCGTATGGCGGGCGATCCCATCGTTCGTCGCGCTCATCAAGTCTGAGGACTTCGATCAGAGACTCAAGTCTTGAGGGGATGATGCTGCCCAACGAGCATTCGAGCAGTCTAGAATAGTAGCCCCCCAAGTCGTTGTATCCGTGGGTGTGATGACTTTAACTGTGCAGCCAAGGCCGTTTTACCCGATGGTCATTGTCGAGGAGATGAAAACTCTAGAGAATTTGGAGAGTTCCCGTATGCGCGGCCTCGAGATGTGTGCATTAATGGCTTGGTAGGCATAGGGACTAGGATGCAATGATGGATTCCCTAGGTTTCCTAGGCGCGTGCAGAACCACGTACGAGGCGTAGGTCTATAAAAGGAGTGAAGACTCCTTATTTGTGGACTTTATTTCGTCTGAATCCGTTCGCGTGTGCTCGACTTCATCGTTCATCAATCCGAGGAACCTAACTTGCGTCTTTTAGAGTTCCTTCCGCTACATGCTGCCGCATCAGTACTTGATTCTTCATCAGTGACACTTTGATCACTCTTTAAACGGTATGTTTATGAATCCTTCGTTCAATTTCAATGGATTAAGTTTGAAATCCCTGTCTGTACATAGAATGCATGTGGTTAGGGTTTTAGTTTTGGGTTTTTTGGAGTGGCGGTGAGCGGTTGCTCTACTTTTCCCCTATGTTTGATTACACCAGAGTTCGTATGTGTGTTCTCTTCCTCGGGTTGAGGGGTCCCATTCTAGATGATAATCCATTTTGAGAGAGGGCTATTGATCGAGGAAGTGGATCCTCGTTCGTCTGATCCCTTTCACTTGATAAGTAGTGGAAGGGTGGATTTGATGTTAATGTTGAGCTCACCTACTTCCTCTACTTTTCAGGTATTATGGTGGATGCTAGCGAAGACAGCTGTGAGGGATCGAGGGATTCCGAGCAGGAGTATTCTGATTTTACTACCTCCGAGGAAAATTCTTTTGATGCTATCCCAAGGGAGGAATCCCATTCTGTCGAGGGTCAGCCTGAGACAGTTGTTCCGACTGATGACCAGGATCCCACTATCTGGGTGGCTTTGGACATTCGTTTGAGAGGATCATGATTTACCAAATGCCTGAACGAGATTTTCGATGCCGTTGATCGGTATTCTTCCGACGGGGAAGATGTGAATGAGGAGGAGAAACGAAAGGATTGGGCTGTATATATACCTGAAGCCGAGCATCAGGTGTGCTCAATATATGAGGGAGACCAAATCCCAATGTTTGACATTTGGTTTAGGGAATTGGGATTCTGTCTCCCCTTTACTGACTTGCAGGTGGCAGTGTTTGATCACCTTTGTTTGGCTCCGTCGCAACTACACCCGAATGCGATTGCCTTTATTAGGGAATTTGAGATCGTGTGAGAACACTTAGAGGTAGGTGCTACCCTCCCCCTGTTGTTTCATATATTCTTCCTTCAGAGGGGGTCAAACAAGATGGATGGGGTACTCTGATGGAGATGGGTGTCATTTCGACAGCTGAATGGGAAACTTTTCAAGCCTTATCAAGAGTTTATTCGATTATTCAAGCAGAAGTTTATGTTGGTTCGACCGGTCTCGGAACGGTCTCTCTTCAACATGTTCACGAGCACACCTGTTATCCAGGAGGATGGTTCCCTGAAGATGAACGAGTGAGGGGAGCGTGTGCACCAACTCGTGTCTAAGTTTAAATTTCACTGGAAAAGGAGCATTTCGAGCGGAATGCGGATCAGTATATGTGGTCGAAGGAAGAACTAGATCCTAAGGATGTGGCTGGCCTTGGAGTGCTGACATCATATGTCGAGGGGCTTGCTCGTACCCAACGAATGGGACGAGGGGGAAAGCCGCTCGTGGGAGAATACGGGGGTTATGTTTATGGGCCCCCACTTATCAATGTGAGGGATCTCCTTCTCAATGTAGATCCTAAGGCTTACTTGGTTAGATGTTTTATTATTTTAATTAACCTTGCACCCTTTTTCTTCTATGCTATCGATTAGTGCTTTGAAATTTATCTGATCTTCATGTGTGTCTTTTCTTGTTGCAGCTAGGTATCGATAAAACTCAGGTTCGTCACCTCAAAAGATTCTTCGAGCCTCGTCAGCTTTTACGTCCTTACCAGCTTTGCCACGTTACGTCAGTCTCCAAGAAGTAATCAGATATCCCCCAGCAAGATCTACGCACAAGCTCCCCAGTGGAGTATTTCCCAATGATTATTACCCAGACTTGAAACATGGTCAGATAGTGCATCGGAGGAATCATAAACATCTCTTTCCCTTCCAAGTCGGGGTTTTCAACAACTTCATCCCCAAGCAGAAGTCAAAATCTCCAACGAAACGATTATATTTTCCTCAAGATGGATATTTTTTGAAATACCACAACATCTACATTCACATTATTCATAAAAATCATAACATGTGCACATATCATTCACGAACATTGTCATATGCTTGCATGCACAACAATCTGCATAGGACTAACCATATCCTGTCGAGATTTATTTCCCTAACAGGTAAAAGCTATTTTCCAAGCGGAAGGTCAAAGATTAATACCCGAAGCAAGACGAGAGAACTATATGAACAACCACAAAAATCGCTTCCAAACAACAGGTCAAATATTAATACCCGAAGAAAGACGGGAGAACTATCTGAAAGACCATACAAATTATCTTCAGGCAACGGACATTGGATTAACACCCGAAGCGAGACGGGGAAGCTATCCACATTCTGCCAAATATCCACCTCGAGAATAACCAAGACGTAGGCTTATTCTGACTCTCTCTTATTATCAACAACAACTATAGAGTCTAGCATACGACTTAGTTGCCCCGGATGGCATCTTTAAGCCCATATCCGACTACTTGTCGACATCTCTCCACCTCCAGAATGCTGCATATTTGGTTAAAAATCAATACATACCAATAATCTCATTCAAAGACGAGCGTGAAGTCTAGCGTACGACTCAACATCATCCGCCCCGGATGGCATATTAAGCCCATCTCCGTCGCCTCTTCTGCTCGAACAACCCCTACAGAGTCTAACGTACAGCTCATTCCCCATCATCAGTCTCTCCCGGATGGCATCTTAAGCCCATCTCTGTGCTTTCTTCTATTTTCGAAAAAACCTATGGAGCTTAGCGTACGACTCAGTCTCTCTTGATGGCATCTTAAGCCCATCTCAGATGTTTCTCATATTCAAACGACGTTTGCGAGTCTAGCATATGTCTCACTCTCCAACTCAGCTTCTCCAAATGGCATCTATAAGCCCATTCCAGCACATCATCAACCAACAACGGGTGCAAATTTTTAGGTGTACTCGAGTGTTCAATCATCTTCTACCTTCAAGTCACGAAAGGCAAGCATGCCAATCTAACCCTTCCAGTACAAGAATATTGAACAGGGGAAACTGTTATACCCCAAAATTTTCCCTACCACTTCTCAAGACATTTCACATATCCATACTTAAGGATTTCACAAGGGTCGACCAGACAAACCCTCTCCTAAACAATTAACCCAAACTAGGGAATTGCCATTCTCAAGTCAAGATGGACATCCAAAATTTCAAGTGATCATCTTGCCCCATTATATGCTTCAAAGAATCTCCATGTCAAGTTTCCAGCCTTACAAGTCAAGTTTGCTCAGACAATTGCTCAGATGGTTGGAAAACAGTTGTATTGGACAAAAAGTCAACTTTGGTCAACATACAGTCAAACTTCATAATTTTTGGTCAACATTAATATTTTGAAGTAATATTCATCATTTGATCAAGAGTTGACCATGATTCATCAAGAAAAGTCAAGAATTGATCAAAAGTCAAAGTTTCTAAATTAGGCTTTCTTAGACAAAAGTCAACAGAACTTTGACTAGACATAACTTTCACATACTTTATCAGAAAATTTTCCACCACATCTCATTTTGAAGAGAATTCAATTCTCTACAACTTCATGTCTCACAAGCTTGGGCAGAAAATGCTTCATTTGGAAGTTATGGGTCAAAACATTACAAGTCATTTTAAAAGTCAACAAAAAGTCATCTTTTTGCAAAGACGTGTTCACGAGCATGGAAACTTCAATGAAGATGAAACCAAAAGGGTTGATTAGAAGACATCTTGAGCTTTCTAAAAAGTCCAAGAACACCATAAAATGTTAAAAATTGAGCAAGATACACCTTGTGCAAGTTGAGCATTTTTGAGGAGGTGCACAAAGAGAAATACACTGCAAAAGCCAAAAATTTCCAAATGGGTCTAAGATCTTATGATTTTAAATTGATCATGAGATCATCCATGACTACTATGCAACATGTCACGCCCTCTACCTCATTTATTTATTTATTTTTGAATTTAATAGCTTAAATCCAAATTTAATTAAATAAAATGCAAAAATAAAAGATAAGGCAAGATGGGCTAGATATTTACATGGCTTGGGGTCCAAGATAACTCATTGCAAGCTGTCAATTTCGTTCAAAGAGATTGAGGGAAGATTGAACATATTTGGAAAGATTTTATGAAATTTTTCAAATCAAATATTCTCCATTTATGGAGAATATTTTCTCTCAATGTCTTAACCTAATTCCATCCATCTATAAATACATGGCTTTCTTACAAGTTCAGAGGACTTGGGAGACATCTCTTACACGGATTGCCAACCTAACACAAACCCTAGAATTTTCTAAAAAATTCTCTCAAAGTTGGAAAATTCGTATTCTACTTTCCAGCCACTTTCAATCACTTTTGAGCATTCCTTTGTGATCCTGAGGTAAGTTTGAGTAAGTATACATCATCATACATGATCATAACACGTTGAAACATGCCATATGAGTTGCTCCGATTTTCATTTTTTCTTGAAATCGTGTTTTACGTTTGAGTGTGTTTTGCTTCCAACTAATGCTTTTAATGTGTTCATGGCATGATATAGAACAGGTCTGGGCAATCGTTTGAGGTTTTCCATGGTTTAATCACTAGTTGCCATTGTTAGGGCAGAAATTGGAAGAACTTCGTATCTGTAGTTCTAGGCCGATTCAAAACAAACTAACACCACCATTAGATTCGTAGCATCCTGTTTATTGGATCTATATTATTTTGGATTGTGTTTTCATTGATTTTTTAAGTTTTTAGTGTTGGAGCCAACCGGAGAAGACGACCGGAGCATCGCTTTGGTGCTTCTGACTCAGAGACTTCTAACCCTTACTTATTTATGGGTCGAGAAGAATGAATGGATGTATCACCGCCCCATCGGTTCACCTTGCGTGCACTATGTCACTCTCTCTATCAGGTCGCGGGTTCAAACCCCACCTTTTGCAAATATTTTCCTTTTTAGCCTTGCAGGTTCCAGGATTGCCAGAAATCACGCCCCAGAAATTCTAGTTTCTGGCTCCCTCCCAGCCAGAAGTGTCCACTTCTGGGCGCCACAAGCATCAGAAGCTCCGCTTTTGCCTCCAAGAACATGCCCGAAGCTCCGCTGACCTGCAAGGCGCCACGCCTAGAAATGCCTATTTCTGGACTCATCTCCAGCAGAAAGCCCCAGAAAAGCCACAGAAATTCCAATTTCTGAGCACCTCCAGCGCAAGAATCCCCCAAAAGTGCTTATGGCACGTCAAGAAGAGGCTTCCGAAGCTCCACTGGGAGAGTTTCATCCGTACACTCGACCTCTTCTCTTATTTTTCCATTTTTCTTCATCTAGTTTAATTTCTTTTCAAATATTTTTCTAACACATTAAAAATCACAAAAAATATTTTCTTTTTGCATTTAGGTCAGAAAAATACTTATTTAATTTTTAGCATAAAAAATTATATTTTTGCATGCATATTTTAATGGTTAATTAATCAGAAAATTGATTTTTAATTATTTTTCCTTACTAAAATCAATCCAGAAAATTCCCAAAAAATTATTTTCTCATCTAATTAGGTTTACTAACCCTGAAACTTTTTTTCCTAACTCGAAAATCATTTTACACTAACATATTTTCTATTATTTGTAATTCGTTTCTTTTTTCGATTATTATGTATCTGCTTCCAGGTTGTAATAGTTTAGGTTAATTTTCTCATTCTTTTTCAATATTATGTAACTGCTCATGGAATGTAATAGCTTACTTAGGATTTACTTTCCGCACTCCTATATTATGTAACTGCCCGAAAGCCATGTAATAGCGTAGGATTTACTTTCCGCACTTTACTTTCCGCAATTTACTTTCCGCACCCATATAAACTACTAGTAACTAGGTGTGTATGGCAACATAAAAACGAATGTAGATCACTTCTAATTTCAAGATAAATTATCTGAATTTAACACACTTTCTTCACACATGCACCCCCTAGAGTATTCTCTCTCGTTGCCTTTCGAATACATGGTCAAGTCCCTCGAACGTAGAGGTATCCTAGCACCATTGCCTACAAACATATCATCACGGTCCCTTCGAATCAAAGATCATAGTCCCTCGATGTTGCCTACGAATACATGATCTAGTCCCTCGATTGTTGCCTACGAAAAGTGACGATCGTCCCTACGAATGTGCTAGGATACTTCTACAAGTTGCCTTCTCTGACCATCCAATGTCCCTTCGAATGTCCCTCTTACATCCAACGAATAAGGTTACCTACCAACTAATGGTATGGATAACGCTATTCTAAAGGAAAGTAAAATAACACGGAAATGACCGTTCTGAGTAGGTAATAGACTTTAGTTGCTTGCTCTATCAAAATACTCTTCACACCTCCCACTATTACAAAATTCCTTTTCTAAAAACAAAACATTTCCGAACACTTCGTATACATTCCAGTGTGAATCATTACGAAGTCAAAGCGAAATGCCTTTTTCAAAATATTTTCAAACACACACACAGAAAGCAAATTTTAAAGATGAGCTAAAGCAACTAAGAGCCCGTAGATAACTACGGATGAAAAGGGTGCTAATACCTTCCCTTTTCATAACCTTCTCCCTTACTCAGAATCTAACGAAGGTCTTTTCCTGTTCTTTTCACCTTCCCTTAATTGGATAAAAGAAAAGTAGGTGGCGACTCTTGCTATCCACAACATTTGCGATCAAGCGCAAAATAATCTAAAGTCGGCCCACCATCAGACAGGAGACACCCTAAAGAGAGAATACCTTAGGGATTTTAGATCATTTCGCTTGACTTGTATGCTTTATCTTAAGGGTTGCTTGGGTATTATACTTGTGGGGGATCCTACACCTAGATCCAGGTTTCCTTAGGTAAGTAGCAATAAATCATCGCGACCGTTAGGCGTATACCGAAATGGTCAACATGATGGCTACGTTAGTGCGACACTTTGGATGTCCCGATGCTCCTCATGTCTAGTTGAGGAAAGTATTTGGCGTCTGCGTGGTGTCATCAACACTAACTTAACTTTTAGAACCGTAATTGACCCATCTTGGCCATTAGAAGGTAGTGAGATGGCCCACTTTGGTGCAGCCTAAGGTTGGTTGATACTCGATGCTATGTTCCTTAAGATCCGACTTTCGGGATGTTTCGGTAGACCACTCGGTAGTCGTATTGAAATAAAGCATACGAGAAGGATCAATGATATGAGATTCCTAGAACCCGGTTACTATTATAGGATAGGATGAACCCACTCAAACTTTGGTAGGGTAGTCACCTATGCCTCATGCAAGCCTTAAACCTAGGGCTATTGTGTGATTTGGTTGTGCTTGCTATTTGCTTAAACATGACATCATGACATCATAACATTGCATATTTTTTCTAACTATTTCAAGGACCTATGGATTTATTTTTGCTCTGTTTTGTAGGATCATGGCTTCCAGGAAGACTATCCGAATCAACTTCATGGGTATACCTTCTCAACTCAAAGAATTGGTTTCAGAAATTCTCGATCATGCTCAGTTCATCAAAAGACATGGTTATTTGCTTGACTTGGTTATCTCCGGTTTTGAAGAAGATATGATGCATGTCTTATTCCAGTTCTTCGATCCAAAACATCACCGCTTTACATTCCCAGATTATCAGTTGGTTCCTACCTTGGAAGAGTTCTCTAAGCTACTTGGGATACCTAACCTTGATCAGATACCATTCACTGGTTCATAAAAAGCTCCTAAGTACGAAGACATCGCATCAGCGTTACATCTAAAACGTTCAGACATTGAAGCCAATTGGGAAACGAGAAGCGGAATTAAGGGTTTGCTTGCTAAGTTTCTGATAAAGAAAGCTTGAGAATTCCTTAAAGCTATGAGTTTCCATGCATTCGAAGACATTGTGGCCTTGCTAATCTACGGGTTGGTGCTATTTCCTAATCCAGATTAGTTCATAGATGTGAACGCCATAAAGATATTCCTCACTCGTAATCCTGTGCCTACTTTACTCGGAGACATTCTGCATTCTCTCCACACTCGTACTATCAAACGACAAGGAACTCTCATGTGTTGCGTAACGTTACTTTCCAGGTGGTTTATTTCGCACCTTCCTCAATCAGTAATGAAGAACGAGCAAAGATTGAAGTGGTCTCAAAGGTTGATGTCGCTCTCTCACTCAGATATCCGTTGGTGTCTCTTTTCTCAAAAGGACTTCACATTCATTGGGCATTATGGAGAATTCTCTAACGTACCACTCCTTGGCATAAGGGGATATATCACTTACAATCCTTCTTTAGCTCTACGAAAATTTGGTTATGCTCGAAGAGATGGTCCACATGACATGCTTCTCCAAGACATTGTGTTCGACTACAACAACGATCTCCATAGCTACCGTCGAAGATTTGTGCACGCTTGGGGCATGGTAAAGAAGACAGATACCAAGACTTTGGGACAAAAAAACTCCATTCCTTGGGAACCTTACCTCAAATGGATGCGAGCTTGAGCTCAAAACCTCATGATGCCATTCCCGCCTGTTCTACCAATGATCATGGAACCTGTTGATATAGGTGACGAACCCTATACCGTTCTCCATCCCGACATGCCTACTGATTTTGAAGACTTGAAGAGATCCTGGATTCAACTTAAAGAAGAAAGGGATACATTCGAAGCTCAATGCTATGCAAGCGAGAAGAAGGTACTAGAGTTGACAAAGCTACTTCACGAGGAGCAAAACAGCAAAGCCTACTTCTATACCAAGTGGAAGCGCCAATGGGAGACTTAGAGCATTAGGAATTTGTTTTTTTTATTATTATCTTTTGTACTTGAGAAAAGAAAAAGAAAAACTAATAAAACTTTGTTCGTACTTGTTTAACAAATTTAAATTCCTAAGGTCCTTGAACAGACTGTCAAAGATCTCCAGGCTCAGAATGCTCAATTCCAGGAGATGTTCACCAACTTGGTCCAAGGCCAGAAAGACTTGAAGAAGCTCATCACCAGAAGGAAGAAGGTCATCAGTGTCCTCAACATGGGAAGACGTCATAAGGGTGGACCTAAGGTGGTTAGTCAGATAGAGGTCTCAGACAAGAGCGGTGAAACTGATGGAAATGTCAAGAACAGCGAAGGAAGCCATCATGGGTCTGAAAACAGAGAAGAAGACTACCTGAATGAGCAAAATTCTCTTTAGGACGACAAATAAAAACAACTGGAAGACCGTCTGAATGCTGTGGAAAATCTAAAGATGTCCGGGCTGAATTTTGATGATCTGAGTCTAGTTCCTGGAATATGCCAAGACAGTAAAGCTCAATGGAAAAGTAATAGCAGGTTTATGGCCAAAGGTATTAGAACAAGGCAATATAGGCAACAGAGCAACAAGGCTAGAATCAGATAAAGCAGAAATGATAGTTCCAACACAGTTCAAAACTTAGTTCTACCAAGACATAAAACTAGCAACAAGCAACATTGTTGAAGGGACCAGAAAATCACGATATCCAAAACCAACAAAAACCAGAAGCAAAATATGAAGCCAGCAAGCAAGCAACATTGTTCCCAACAGAAACCATCACCAAAACCAAAAGAAACCATTCCAAACCAGAAAAAACCAAGAACAGATACGATAAACCAAACAAACACCATTGTCCCCAAACACTAGCAAGCCATAAACAGAAACACTAAATCCCTAACTCTAATCATCATCTTCCTAAAAACTCAAACCCTTCAGAAAGTATATTTTTCAGAAATCAAGTTTCTGAACTGAGAAAGAAGAAGAGGAGAAAAAAGCTTAGAACAATCTCACCAGAAACATCTCAGAGGCGTCATCTTCATTACAATCAAGGGTAAGATCCGTCATCGTCACCATCGGAACCCTAGGGTTCCGAAAACCCCTTTTTTAGATTCCGGCCATATCATTTACCATCTGCAAAGCCAAACATCAAATCAAGTATTAGAAGTATAAAATGAGCAGGAAAACGAAAGAAGCAAGTGAATCGAAACATATCGCCGCCGCGAGCCGCCATCTACCGCCACGAAGGGCGATTTCCGGCGAGTTCCATGAAAAGGGGAACAAAGAGCCATCGCGAGAAGTAAGAACAGAGAGCAATCGAGAGAGACGAGAGGGTTTTTGTGAGCGAGAGGGTCTCTGTGAGTGATAGAGGTCGCGAGAGAGATGATGAGAGGTCACGAGAGAGATAACGTGAGAGGGTGAGGAATCGAGAGAGAAGCAGATTGGTTTCTGTTTGTTTTGTCTTTCTTCTTAATCATGTTTAATCCTTTTTTAAGTTAATGTTAGTTTTAGGATTTAGTTTAAACTATTTTATTTTTTTAATTAATTTATTTTAAAGAAAAACATAGTTTAGTGTTATTTTAAAGTATTTTTAGGATTAGTATCTTTTGTTAGTTAATTAGCAAATAATAATAAGTTAATATATGGTTTAATAAGATATTTAGCTTAAGTTTTTTTGGTTAGTCATGGTGGTGACACTTGTCACCACCCTTAGTTAAGAAAATCTTTTTTTTTTTATTATTCATATGCTATCTTCTTGATACCCCTGCCATCTTGCCGTCCATTTGCCTCAAAGTTTTTATTGGTCTCCTGATCAAGCGGTCAGATCTAAATTTCTATGACACGTTTTCTCCTGGTACTCCATACGGGTTTTTTCCGAAGGCTTATTTGGCCCTTTATTTGGGCTCAAGAGTGTTATTTCTGGATTTCTTTTCGCATCTTCCAGATTGCTTCACACAGACTAATTCTAAACTCTCATCTTTTAATTTATTTTATTTTATTTTATGCAAATGACTTAATTTTTTGTTCGATGTATTAAATAATAATTAGTTATGATAATTTTTATTTGATAATTTATCGATTAAACTATTAGTTGATTTTTTATCAAATAGAAAAAATCTATTGTAATAATTATTTAAATTTCTGATTATATTGTGTGATAATGGTTTATTTATTCGCTTATACTGTATTTATTCACCATTGTACACTTCGCATGCATCGATATAAAATTAATCCGATCTTTCTTTGATTGGCTCATAAGCCAATTTCTTAAAGGGTCTCATAGTTGGGGATGAGCATGGCCATCCTCACGAGATTAATTAAAGCCCTTGTTGCTTTAATTAATCATAACCCGAAAACATTATTGGTCCATATACCAATTTTCCATGTACCAGGTCTCATGGTTGGGGATAGGAGCACCTATCCTCACGAGATTAATTATGTCCATATACTTAATTAATCATAACCCGATTCCATTTCTCTCTTCTACGCGTACTGAATCTTAAAACACTTTCAAAAGATCAACTTACTTAATTGAACTTGTTTTCCTAAATTGATTTTCAAAAGAACATTTGGATGGGGTTTGTTTAAATTGTTAGATGATAGCCTAACGGTTTAAACAAATTTGAAGTTTTTTAGTTTGTTAGATGATAGCCTAATAAGCTAAAAAACTTCTACCCATGTTTTATTAAATAAAAACTTAGTGTTGTGACATTCGGTTAAACTGTTGGATGATAGCCCGACGGTTTAATTGAATTTAAAGTATTTGGGTCGTTAGATGATAGCCTAATGATTTAAATACTTTTATTCGCACACTTCATAAGCGTGAACTTTGTTTCACTTCATTGTTTTCATAATAAATATTTTGGATGAGAGATGATTGGTTGAACTTGCTCGCCAATTTCGAGTACTTGAATCATTAGATGATAGCCTAATGTTTCAATATTTGTCATCCACAAATTAAAATCAACTCAATTCACTCAAACTCTTTTATCGCTCATATGTGATCATCAAACTCTTTTCTTACAAAGAGTGTGCAATAGCCATTTTAAATACGAATAAGGACTTAAGTTTTCAAACAAACTACACAAGTCCAAGTTCAAGCATTTGAAATGTCTAATGCATGATTTTTCTTATAAAATCAATACAACCAATTTAAAACATTTTTGAGAAGAACTACGGAGTTTTGACTTTCCCATTGCACAAGGGAATACGTAGGCACACGGTTTCGAAACCGTGCCAAACTCAAAATAATAATAAACAAAGCCTTGTCTCCTTTTTATTCATAACTTAGCAATTAACACACGCACAAACACTTAGAACTAAACGGGTCCCATCGAGTACGATGGATGTAAGAGGTGCTAATACCTTCCTCTTACATAACCGACTCCTGATTCCATGTTTTTTTGGACGTAGACCGCCTTATCCGCATCTGTGGGGTTTTATCTATATTTTCCCGTTCTTTTTAGAACAAATAAAATTAGGTGGCGATTTCAATATTGTTTTCGAAAATTAAATGATTTTTTTAAAAAAACGAGTTGCTTCAGTTGGTGACTTCACTGGGGAAAATTTTTTAAAATTTTTTTGACTAAGCGAGTCAACCCTAATTTAGTTCTTCGCATGTGTGTTGTGTTTGTTTATTGCTTTGATATTCATTGCCTATTATTTTTGTATATTATCCTGTTGATGTATGTTGCAATATTGGGAATTTGTTGGTTATGGTTCATAGATAAGCCCAATACCCAGGCTTCTAGGTAACATTTAGGATAAAGGGGTTGTGTAGCCTAGGTCCCCCTGACTCCATTGTCTTGTGGATCAAAGCGAAGACTCCGACTTAGAGTTGGTTGTTTTAAGGAAGTTTTTGCCCCGCACGATAGTGCAGGACATTAATTTCTGGACAGATGGCTGTCATACCCCAAAATTTGCCCTCCATCTTCTCAAGACATTCCATACATCCATACTCAAGGATTCCTCAAGGGTTGATCAGACAAACCCTCTCCTAGACAATCAACCCAAACTAGGGTTTGGTGATTCTCAGATAAAAATGGATTTCCAACATCTCCAATGTTCATCATGCCTCCTCATATAATTCAAATGTTCTCCATGTCAAGTTTCAAGCTTCACAAGTCAAGTTTCCTCAGACAATTGCTCGATGGTTGAAAATTAGTTGTATTGGACAAAAAGTCAACTGTGGTCAACATACAGTCAAACTTCATGATTTTTGGTCAACATCCTCATTTTGAAGTTACATTCATCATTTGATCAAGGGTTGATCATGATTCATCAAGAAAACTCAAGATTTGCTCAAAAGTCAAACTTTCTAAATTAGGGTTTCTCTGAGAAAAGTCAACTGAACTTTGACTGATCATAACTTCTTCATACTTTCTCAGAAATTTTTCCACCACCTCTTGTTTTGAAGGAAATTCAATTCTGCACAACTTCATGTCTCACAAGAATGGTCAAAAAATGCTTCATTTGAGAGGTATGGATCAAAACATTATAGGTCATTTTCAAAAGTCAACAAAAAGTCAACATTTTGTTTTGAAGATATATTGAGCATGGAAACTCCAATTGAGATGAGACCAAAAAGGTTGGTTAGAAGACTCTTAGAACTTTCCAAAAAGTCCAAGAACACTCAAAAGTGTGGAAAATTGAGCAAGATACACCATTCACAAGTTGGGCAATTTTGGAGAAGTGCACAAAGAGAGATGCTTCTAAAATCAAAATTTTGCAAATGGGCTTACTTTTCTTCATCCAAACTTGTTCCTTATACAATTAGGAATATCCAAGCCCAATGCCACGAATTTTTATTTTATTTTTCTATTTAATTTGGAATTTATTCATTTAAATACAAATTAAATTTAAAATAAAGTATAAAATCAAAATTAAATACAAACTTGATTTTTCTCTTCCTTGGGATCCAAGCAACTCAATAAAGCCAGAAATTTCGAAATTTGGATTGATATGGCAAGATTTGATTGAAAATTGATCAAAAATGAAAATTTGATTTTGTACAAAATCAAATTTGATTTTGTACAAAATCAAATTTGATTTGCATTGATTAGTGATTGATTCTTTCTCAAAACAACTCAATCCTTCTACTATATATACACAACTCATGCCACGAATTGGGGTAGAATTTTGACCGGAGAAACCCTATTGAAGCTCAAAAAAACCGTGCCTTCAATTGCAGCCTAGTTCCATTGTTTTCAATCGATTTTGAGGTGTCCATTGCATTCCTTGATACCTCTTGAGTCGATCCAGACCATCATCAAAAAGCATCCGTAATCAAGAAATCACGAATCGGTTTGTTCATCCTTTTTCAAAATCGTGTTTCATTATTCATGCATTATTAACAAGTTTTGATGTTTGTTTCATGTTTAGAACAAAGTTTGCAAGCGATCCGGCTGTTTGATTGCATTTCCATAGCCTAAAACGTGATATGCCATAACTAGGGTTCTTGACCATGATTTAGGCTTTGCTTAAACGGAAAAATTGGACCATGAGACTGTTACCATCGCATCCGGAATGATGTCCTGAATCGAACCATGGTCTTAGATGTTATTTATATTATGTGTGCTTGATTTTTGATTTAGCCAGGGTCTGTAGCGTCGAACAATGGCCGACGCTGAGTTTTCAAAAATTCAAAACGAAAGAGATGAAGTTTGGCGCGGAGACGAGGCAATAGGGAGGAGACGCGTTTGTAACCCACTGCTCCGCTTTCAAACACACTTGCACTGGCTCGTTGGCGCTTCCTGTTGATAGATGCTCTCCCATGTCACGAGTTCGAACCTCACAGGGACCGGTTTTGATTTCTTTTTACAAACATCAAACTTTTTCAATTATTTTCATTTATTTAATATTTTGCATTTATTTTAATTCTTTTTCATAATTTTTCTCATGCATTAAAAATCATCAAAAATATTTTTCCTTTTGCATTTATTTTCATAAAATGTTTATTTAATTTATAAAATTAAAAAATATTATTTTGCATGCATATTTATTTTTATTCCTAATTTACCATTTAAATCACTTTTAATTAGTTTTTAATTATTAAATTGCATCCAAAAAATCCAAAAAAATTATTTTAGCATATTTATGTTATTTCCAGCATGAAATATTTTTCTCATTCAAAAATTTGCATTTTTACTAACATTTTCCTCTTATTCGATTTCATCGTATTTTCCAATTTTCTTATCCTTTTACAGGTTATCCCGATTCGGACGATTTCTTTTTACTGTTTTCTTTTTTTCCAATAATGTAACTGTTCATGGGATGTAATAGTTTTAATTAGGGCTTTTATTTTCCGCACGTTTAAATTATGTATCTGCCCCAAAGGCATGTAATAGCGTAGGACATTTACTTTCCGCATTTTACATTCCCGCATTTTAATTTCCGCACCCTATAAAATGCTAGTAATTAGGCGTATATGGCAAGATTAAAATTGGACATAGCCCAATAATTTTCAAGATAACATATCTGAATTCAACACACTCTTTCACACATGCACCCCTTAGGGTAATTCTCTCTCGTTGCCTTTACGAATTCAAATGGTCAAGTCCCTCGAACGTAGAGGTATTCTAGCACCGTTGCCTTCAAAACAAATCATCATAGTCCCTTCGATACAAAGATCATAAGACCCACGATGTCGCCTCCGAATACATGATCTTGACCCTCGATTGTCGCCTACGAAAAATGATGATAGTCCCTTCGAATGTGCTAGGATACTTCCTACAAGTTGCTTTCTATGACCATCCGATGTCCCTTCAAATGTCCCGCTTACATCCAACAAATAGAGTTACCTACCAACTAATGGTATGGATAACGCTATTATAAAGGAAAGTAAAACAAAAACGACCAATTCTGAGTAGGTAATAAGACTTTTAGTTGCTTGCTCTATCAAAATACTTTTCACACCACACACTTTTGTCAAAGTTCAAACTCTTTTCAAAACGAAACATTTCCGAACACTTTGTATACATTCCTACATGAATCATTACAAAGTCAAAGCGAAATGCCTTTTCAAAACATTTTTGTCAAACACACAGAAAGCACAATTTTAAAGTGATCTAAGAGCAACTAAGAGCCCGTAGATAACTACGGATGGAAAGGGGTGCTAATACCTTCCCTTTTCATAACCTTCTCCCTTACTCAGAATCTAACGAAGGTCTTTTTCTGTACTTTTTACCTTCCCTTAATTGGATAAAAGAAAAGTCGGTGGCGACTCTTGCTATCCGCACATTTGCGATACAAAAATCCACAAAGTCAGTTCATCGACATGTAATCAAGCGACTGGGAGACCCAAAGAGAGAATGCCTTAAGGATTTCTAGATCACCTTTATTGCTTTCGTTTGACTTGCTTGCTTTATCTTTAAGGGTTGCTTGGGTATTATATTTGTGGGGATCCTACACCCGGATCCCTTTTAGGTAAGTAGCAATAAATCGTCGCGATCGTTAGACGATATCGAAACGCCAACATGATGGCTACGTTAGCGTGACACTTTGGATGTCCCGATACTCTTCATTCCCAAGTTGAGGATAGTATTTGGCTTCCGTGGTGTCATCAAGCGCTAACTAAACTTTTAGAACCTTAATTGACCCATCTTAGCCATTATAAGGTAGTGAGATGGCCGACTTTGGTGCGACTAAGGTTGGTTGATACTGATGCTACGCATTGAGATCGACTTTTGGGATATTTTGGTCGACCACTTGGTAGTCGATTGAAATAAACGCCTACGAGAAAGATCAATGATGTGAGATTCCTAGAACCGGTTACTATTATAGGACAGATGAACCAACTCAAACTTTTGGTGGGTAATCACCTATACCTCTTGCAAGCCTTAAACCTAGGCTCATTGTGTGAATTGATTGTGTGCCATGACATCATGACATCATTTGCATTGCATATCATTTCTAACTATTTCAAGGACCTAGGGATTTATCTTTGCTCTTTTGTAGGAATTATGGCTTCTAGAAAGACTATCCGAATCAACTTTATGGGTATACCTTCTCACTCAAAGAATTGGTTTCAGTTTCCGACCATGCTCACCATCAAAAGACATGGTTATCTACTTGATTTGGTTATCTCGGTTTGAAGAAGATATGATGCATGTCCTATTCTTCTTGATCCAAACACCATTCTTTACATTCCATTATCGTTGGTTCCTACTTTGAAGAGTTCTCTAAGCTACTGGGGTACCTATTCTTGACCAAATGCCATTCACCGGTTTGGAAAAGGTTCCTAAGTACGAAGACATCGCATCCGCCTTACACCTAAAGCGCTCAGACATTGAAGCCAATTGGGAAACCAGAAGTGGAGTTAAGGGTTTACTTGCCAAGTTCTTAATTAAGAAAGCCCGAGAATTCCTCAAAGTTATGAGTTTCCATGCACTCGAAGACGTTGTAGCCTTGCTAATCTATGGTTTGGTTCTATTTCCTAACTCGGATCAATTCATAGATGTCAACGCCATCAAGTTGTTTCTTACCCGCAATCATGTGCCTACTTTACTTGGAGATATCCTACATTCTCTCCACACGCGCACTACTAAGAGACAAGGAACTCTCATGTGTTGTATACCGTTACTTTCCAGGTGGTTTATTTCGCACCTTCCTCCATCAGTTTTGAAGAATGAACAAAGTTTGAAGTGGTCTCAAAGACTAATGTCCCTCTCTCATTCAGACATCCGTTGGAGTCTTTTCTCTCAAAAGGACTTCACATTCGTTGAGCGTTGTGGAGAGTTCCCTAATGTACCGCTACTTGGTATAAGGGGAGGTATTACTTACAACCCTACTCTAGCTCTTTGTCAGTTTGGTTTTGCTCGAAGAGATGGTCCACATGATATGCTTCTCCAAGATATTGTGTTCGACTACAACCACGATCTCCAGAATTACCAACGAAGGTTCATACACGCTTGGGGCATGGTAAAGAAGTTTGATACCAAGACTTTGGGGCACCAAAACTCCATTCCTTGGGAACCTTACCTCAAATGGGTGCGAGCTCGAGCTCAAAACCTCATGATGCCATTCACGCCTGTTTTACCAGTAATTATGGAACCTGTTGATATAGGTGACGAATCCTATACTATTCTCCATCCTGACATGCCTACTGATTTTGAAGACTTGAAGAGATCCTGGATTCAACTAAAAGAAGAGAGGGATACCTTTGAAGCTCAGTGTTATGCAAGTGAGAAGAAGGTGCTAGAGTTGACCAAGCTACTTCACGAGGATTGAAGCATCAACGCTTTACCTCGGCACCAAGAGGAAGCGCCCATGGGAGATTTAGCGCTTTAGGATTTATATGTTTTTCTTTTATTTGTTTGAACTATCTTTTGTATTTAAAAAGAAAAAAGAATAAAAAGAGTACTAATAAATGTTTGTTCATTGCTTGTCTAACAAATTTAAATCTCTAAGGTCCTTGAAAACATTGCATTGCATCCGCATAAACATTGCATATCATAGCATAACATTGCATCACAGGTACATTGAAGATTGGTTTTCTCATTTGCTCGCTATTTATTTTAGCGAAATGGCTCTTGAACAATCATCAAAGATCTTCAAGCTCGAATGCCTGGCCAGCAGATGTTTACCACTTGGTCCAAGGCCAAGAAGATCCAAGAAGCTCATCAACGGAAAGAAGGTTGTTGGTCTTCTCAACATGGGCGACGCTACAAAGGTGGTCCTAGAGTGGTTAGTCGAATTGAGCTCTCTCAAGGAAGTGTCAAGAAGGAGGATGAGCAAAGTAACAAGGGTGATGGCGAAGGCAACAAGATGAGCCCGAAAAAGACTATGATGATGGCCAATACTCGATGAAGATGACAAGTACAAACAACTTGAAGACCGTCTAATGCTGTGGAAAACCCAAGATGTCCGGCTGAATTTTGATGATCCGAGTCTTGTCCCGTGTTGTGATTCCTCCCAAGTTCAAAGTTCCAACTTTTGCTAAGTATGATGGCATGTCTTGCCCTAAGTCATTTGAAGTCCTATGTTCGTAAAATCAACCCCACATGATGACAAAAGTTGTGGATGCACTACTTCAAGAGAGTTTGTCGAACTCAATTGGAATGGTATTACCGGCTAGAGAATGACCGTATTCGTACAGGAGTGATTTGGCGATGCTTTCTACGAGATGAGTACAATGTGAATTGACACCCACTGCATGCAACTACAAAGCATGTCTATGGGTCGTGATGAGAAGTTCAAGGAGTATGCTCGAAGTGGAGAGATCTAGCAGGAGTTCAACCACCCTTGTCCAATAGGAGTTGGTTGATATGTTCATGGGAACATTGACAGTCCGTTCTTTAATCATCGATTGAAACTCTTCACCGGATTCACCGAATGATATTGACAAAGCGAGCGATTGAGTGGTATCAAGAGCGGAAAGATTCATGTAGAGACATCTTCAAATGTCGCGAAGAGATCTTTTGGTGGTAAGAAAGAAGTTAATGTCAGTATGATCGAAAAAGCCGAGCCAAGACCGACCGCATTAACTGTAGGGCCAGGATTCCAATCCTACATCAAGACAACCACGAGACAACGCGCATAGTCGAACGCGCCACGAAGATTTACAAGGATCAACATGCCATTGTCGCAAGCCTTGCAACACATGTTGAAAGCAGAGCCGATTACCTTGAGGGATCCTCCTCAGAATGTCAACACTTCCTCTCCGAGATACAATCCTAATGCTAAGTGTGCTTACCATTCTAATAGCCCGTGACATAGTATCGATGATTGTTGGGTTCTCAAGAACAAGATTCAAGACATGATCAAGCTAAGCATTGAGTTTGATCCTCTGAGACTCGAATGTGATTAACGCGCCTATGCCTAATCATGACAAAAGTTCCAATGTCAGGCGACGATACTTATGTTTTCAACATAGATGACTTGACCATTCCTCTGATGACCATTAAGAAGAATTTGTTGCAAGCCGTCAATCCGTGATGCCCGAGAATTGTCGGTGCCCATCCGCACCGATGGTTGTGCTTGGTTAAGAAGACGGTTCGATGCATGATGGATAACCGTGAGATACTATTTCGAAACCACCGCGTAAGTCGTGAAGATATGTCTAAATTGAAGATCAAAGATGTGAACGAAACCGCATCGTCTGTGGGATACCTTGGGGCAGCCAAGTGGAAAGTATGATTACATGGTGAAGTACACTTCTGAAAGCTACAAAATTCCTATTGAAGATGTTAAGGCGACCGGATGGGGTGACGATTTCCTGAAGATTGCCGATGTTAACACCATAAGGATTTCCTCCGCGATTCTCGTGCCCGTAGTGGCACCCTCATCATTACTTCTCCAAGACCAGCCCATATTCCTCTAACAAGGCTATCCCTTGGAATTATGGAGTCGTTTACTATCATGGCGCCAAGACCCTCGACCATTGAAGATCTTACAAAAGCTACCATTCCCGACATTGACAACATCACCGATCAAGTAAGGTGACCGAACCGAAGGGTTTTCTCCAAATCTCTCCTCCAAAGGATACTGCGACTCCAGCACGCATGCCAGCTATCCAATCCATTCCCCAAGAACCAGTGACTCATCCTGCTCAGTCAGAAGTACCAAAGGAAGTTGCTGAAGACTCCTCCAAACAAGAAATGGAGGAGATTCTGAAGATTATCAAGAAGAGTGACTACAATGTTGTGGAACAATTGGGACAGACTCCGCCCAAGATATCCATGCTTGCTCGCTTGTTCTCCGAGGCTTATGCTAATGCCTTGGTGAAGTTTCTGAAGAATGCTCACGTACCGCAAGACACTACCACTGATCAATTTGAAGTTTGTATTGCTAGCCTGGCTGCCAACAACGACCTAGGTTTCTCTGATGCTGATTTGACTCCTGCCGGGAGGAAACATAACAAAGCCTTGCACATCTCTGTTGAATGCAAGGGCACCATATTGTCTCATGTTCCGTGGATACCGGTTCGCCTCGAACATCCTACCGATCGCTTTTGATCGACTCGATGTCGAAGGGTTGGTTCTCGAGACCCGTGACATAATCGTGAGAGCTTTTGATGGTTCTAAGCTAACAAAGGCTGGGAGCTCATCACTGTAAAGTCGGTTCCCGCACTTTTGATTCCACTTTCTTCATGGACACCCGTCCAAATTATTCTTGCCTACTTACGCTTGATACATGGGGCAAGGCTACCTCTACCTTACATCGTGAAATACCCGGTGAAAGGGAAAGTTGTTACGATGTGGTGAAGAAGAGTATATGGTCACCATCTACAATCATTCGATATCTCGATATGGAGGGTGAATTCTACGAGACTCCGTCAAGCTTTTGAAACAATCCCAGTCATGCCTGTTGACTCTCCTGTCACTCCTGAAGTTACACAAGCTCCGCCTAGAATGACCTCGCTGAAAGATGCTCAAGCTGCTATGGAAGAAGGAGGTAGTTCTGTTTGGGGGTCAGCTCCCTGATCTTCCTTTCAAATCCGGCAAGACTGGTTTAGGCTTCACCATCAAGGGTCAGAAGATGATACGCCGCGAACGTGCCGACCAACTTCCTTTTCGCATCAGCCAGAGTTGAATCCATGCTATAGAAGACGACGACAACGACTTCGACATCAGCAAGTGGATCTTCCCAACTCCAGACAACGGACTCAGCAATTGGAAGACTGAAGACGTCATACCAATTGTCATACCCCAAAATTTTCCCTCCATCTACTCAAGAGATTTCATTCATCTATGCTCAAGGATTCCTCAAGAGTTGATCAGACAAACTCTCTCCTAGACAATCAACCCAAATTAGGGTTTGGTATCTCTCAAGTCAAGATGAACTTCCAACATCTCCAATAGCCTTCATGCCTCCTCATATGCTTCAAAGATTCTCCATGTCAAGTTTCAAGCCTCACAAGTCAAGTTTCCTCAGACAATTGCTCAGATGGTTGAAAATCAACATTGGACAAAAAGTCAACGTGGTCAACATACAGTCAAACTTCATAATTTTTGGTCAACATCCTCATTTTGAAGTTACATTCATCATTTGATCAAGGGTTGATCATGATTCATCAAGAAAACTCAAGATTTGCTCAAAAGTCAAACTTTCTAAATTAGGGTTTCTAGGTGAAAACTCAACTGAACTTTGACTGATCATAACTTACTCATACTTTCTCAGAAATTTTTCCACCACCTCTTGTTTTGAAGGAAATTAAATTCTCTACAACTTCATGTCTCACAAGAATGTCCAAAAAATGCTTCATTTGAGAGGTATGGCTCAAAATATTACAGGTCATTTTCAAAGTCAACAAAATGTCAACTTTTTGTTTTGAAGATATATTGAGCATGGTAACTCCAATTGAGATGAGACCAAAAAGGTTGATTAGAGGACTCTTAGAGCTTTCCAAAAAGTCCAAGAACACTCAAAAATGTGGAAAATTGAGTAAGTTACACCATTCACAAGTTGGGCAATTTTGAAAGAATGCACAAAGAGAGATACTTCAAAAATCAAATCTTTGCAAATGGGCTTGCTTTTCTTCATCCAAACTTATTCCTCATACAATTAGGAATATCCAAGCCCAATGCCACGAATTTTTGATTTATTTTTCTATTTAATTTGTAATTTATTCATTTAAATGCAAATTAAATTTAAAAATAAATTATAAAATCAAAATTAATT
Organism: Vicia sativa; assembly: GCA_021764765.1. Classification (NCBI taxonomy): domain Eukaryota; kingdom Viridiplantae; phylum Streptophyta; class Magnoliopsida; order Fabales; family Fabaceae; genus Vicia; species Vicia sativa. The sequence goes on from CM038797.1 coordinate 29,812,655, forward strand.
GAAAGATTGATTTTATTCTTTCCTTAAGACCCAAGCAATTCATTAAAAGCCAGCAATTTCAAATTGGATCAAAATGGCAAGATTGGATTGAATTGATCAAGTTTTGAAAATTTGATTTTATGAAAAAATCAAATTTGATTATCATTGAATGGTGATTGATTCTTGCCAATAATGATCCCAAATCCATCCAGTACTTATACCTGATGCATACCAATTGAAAGAGAACGAAAAAATTGCTCCAGAAACCCTAACCTAAAAGTCAAAAATACGTGGCAAGCAAGCAATTGGAGATCACACTTCCAGCCGTTTTCAATCAAATTTGAGGTGTCTAACACGTTCCTTGGCATCTCCAGAATCGATCCAGACTCTTATATCACTCAAAAGCATCAAGAATCGAGTAAATCAGAATTCGGTTTGTCATCCTTTTTTCAAAATCGATTTCTTATTTCCATGCATTATTAACATGTTTCGTTGTTGTTTTTATGATCAGTGATAAGTTTGCAAGCGTTCTGGGTTGTTTGATTGCATTTCCATAGCCTGGTGCTCGATATGCCATAGCTAGGGTTTGTAACCACGATTTAGGGCTTTGCTTGAATGGACAAATTGGACAATAGGACCCATACCAGTGTGTTCGGAATGCTCCAAGGAATCGAACCATGGCCTTAGATTTTATTTATATTATGTATGCTGTGTTTTTGAATTTGCCAGGGACTTAGCGTCGAGTAATGGCCGACGCTGAGGATTCAAATATTTGAAAGGTTGAAGACGAAGCTTCGCGCGCGGTCTGAAGCATCAGGGAGCGACACTTGTCTTTCTTCCACTCGATCCGGTTTCCAAACAGTGAAGCGCTTTGGTTCAGTTGGCAAGACGTGGTGGCTTAGAGGCAAGGTCCTGGGTTCGATTCTCCCCAGGACCATTTGGTTTTTCTTTCTTTTACAAACTTTTTCCATTTTCTATTATATTTTCATATTTTTGCATTATATTTTAATTAATTTCCACATTTTATTTATGCACTAAAAAATTATCAAAAACATTTACTCTTTTTACACTACTTTCCAAAAATCTTTATTTAATTTAATAAATTAAAAATATAATTTTTGCATGCATATTTATTTTTATTTATAATTTTGCATTTTAAATACTTTTAATTCATTTTTAATTATTAAATTGCATCTAAAAAATCCCAAAAAATTATCTTAGTATATTTACATTATTTACAGCATGTCATATTTTTTCCAATTTAAAATTTGCATTTTTCCTAACATTTTCTCTTATTTCGATTTCATCATATTTTCCGATTTCGCTCGCTTCACGTTGTTCGATTCGCATTTATTCTTCGCTTTCATTCTATTTTTCAATAATGTAATCAGATATGGGATGTAATAGTTTAATTTAGGATTTTATTTTCCGCATTTTAAATTATGTATCCGCCTAAAGCCTTGTAATAGCGTAGACATTTACCTTTCCGCACTTTCCATTCCGCATTTTAATTTCCGCACCCTATAAATTGCTAGTAATTAGGCGTATGGCAAGACTAAAATTGAACATAGCCCACTAATTTTCAAGATAACATATTCAAATCGACACACTTCTTTCACACATGCACCCCTTAGGTAATTCTCTCTCGCTGCCTTTGCGAATTCAAAATGGTCATGTCCCTCGAACGTAGAGGTATTCTAGCACCGTTGCTTTCCAAACAAATCATCATAGTCCCTTCGATACAAAGATCATAGGACCCACAATGTCGCCTCCGAATAAATGATCTTGACCCTCGATTGTCGCCTACGAAAAAATGATGATAGTCCCTTCGAATGTGCTAGGATACTTCCTACAAGTTGCTTTCTATGACCATCCGATGTCCCTTCGAATGTCCCGCTTACATCCAACTAATGGAGCTACCTACTACCTAATGGTATGGCTAGCACTATTCTAAAGAAATGTAGAAGTACAACAAAACGACCAATTCTGAGTGGGTAAATAAGTCTTTTAGTTGCTTGCTCTATCAAATGCTTTTCACACCACACACTTTTTTCAAAGTTCAAATTCTTTTCAAAACAAAAATATTCCAACACTTTGTATACATCTACATGAGTCATTACAAAGTCAAAGCGAAATGCCTTTTTTCAAAACATCTTTGTCAAACACACAGAAAGCAAATTTTAAAGAGTGATATAGAGCAACTAAGAGCCCGTAGATAACTACGGATGGAAAGGGGTGCTAATACCTTCCTTTTCATAACCATTCTCCCGAACTCGTAATCTAACGGGTCTTTTTCGTTACTTTTACCTTCCCTTAATTGATAAAAATAAAAGTCGATGGCGACTCTTGCTATCCACACATTTGGATACAAAATCCTACAAAGTCGCTCACCAGATACACCAATCTCCTTTAGTCGAGTAATTGCTCTTGTTTTGTTTTGCTTTTCAGATTTTCTATGTTTTGAACAATGAAAGCCTAGTGCCTTGCCCGGGCATCATGGCTCGCTTGTGAGGGTTATTATCTCATTTGCATATTTTCATTCAATAAAATCGTGGACTTTTGCATTCATTGTTTGTTTTCTTTACTTTATCACCCCTTCAAAAGCTATGTGTTTCTTACACACACTCACGTGATACATCGCAGAATCACTCCGAATCTCGATGATACAAATGCTATTGCTAAATATGACTTGATAATCCGATCTATCAAGCCAAGACGAAAGTGAGGAAGATTGTGAAGTGCCAGAGAACTTGTCGATCGCATCGCAAGAAGATCGAGTTATACAACCACACAAGAGCAAGTGGAGGTTGTGAATTTGGGTACTTATGAAGATGTAAAGAGATCAAGATAGGAGCGGGTCTTGAGAACAAAGGTCAAGGAAAGATTGGTGCGATGCTACGAGACTACATTGAGGTTTTTGCTTGGTCATACGAAGATATGCCGGTTTAGACATTGATATTGTGGTACACCGATTGCCACAAAGAGGGTTTTCCCCAAAGGAAATGTATGTCTGCCGTGCGTCCCCGAGATGTCGAGAAAATCAAAGCCGGGTTATGAAAGTTCAACGCCTTCTTAGTTACTTCCTATCCACAATGGGTCATGAATGTGGTTCCTGTGTTTAAGAAGGATGGTAAGGTACGAATGTGTGTGGATTACGAGATCCGAACAAAGCGAGTCCGAAAGACGATTTCCCACTTCCTCATATTGATGTTCGTTGACAACACCGCCAACATAAAGTTTTCTCCTTCATGGATGGTTTCTCCGGTTACAATCGATCAAATGGCTCAAGACATGGAGAAGACTACTTTACAAAGGGGCACTTTCGCTAAGGTTATGCTGCTCGATCAAGAACGCGGCGCCACTTATCGCATATGGTAACATTATTTCATGACATGATTCATCACGAGATAGAGGTCACGCCGACGACATGATAGCTCGATCACGATCAAGAAGAACATCTTGATCATTTGCGTAAACTGCTTGATAGGTCAAGAAGTACGATTAAGACTTAATCCTAACAAGTGCACTTTTGAGTCGATCCGAAAACTTCTAGGGTTTGTTGTCGCGGTAAAGGTATTGAAGTTGATGCCAAGGTTAAAGCTATTCAAGAGATGCCACCCCCGCATCGAGAAGGAAGTCGAGGTTTCGGCCGATTGAACTACATTGCTAGATTCATTGCACACCTAATCGCTACTTGTGAGCCAATCTTCAAGTTACTTAAGAAAGATCAAGTGGTAGAATGGAATGACGATTGCCGATCGCGCTTGACAAAATCAAGGAGTACCTTCGTAATCCTCCTATCCGATGCCGCCAAGGAAGACCTCTTATCATGTACTTGATAAAGGTTAGAGAACTCAATGGGTGTGTGTGGGGCAACATGACGAGTCCGGTCGAAAAGAGCATGCAATATACTACCTTAGCAAAATTTTACCGATCGTGAAACAAGATACTCACAATGAGAAAACTTGCAACGCTTTTTCATGTCACCGACTAAGACAAAGATATGTTGACTCATACTACCTTGTTGATTTCAAAATGGATCCGATAAAATACATATTTGAGAAACCAGCCTTCCGAAGAATAGCAAGATGGCGATGATCTTGACCGAGTATGACATCCAAAGACACTTCGTAAAGTGATCAAAGGAAGTGTAGTAGCCGATCATTTGGCTCATCAAGCCGTAGATGACTATCGCCTATGCAGTCAATTTCCGCATCGAAGATGTTTTACTAGTTACGATTGTGAAGAACCACGCCGGACGAAGGACCCGAACAAGGATCCCGATGGACCATGGTCTTGATGGAGCCTCAAACGCACTTGGCAATGGCATTGGTGCCATCATTACCTCCCTACAGTGACATACTTTCACCGCCAGATTATGTTTCATTGCACCAACAACATGGCCGAATACGAAGCGCATTATGAGTATCAAAGTGCTATTGACTTAAGAATCAAGTTCTTGCAAGTGTATGGAGACTCACTTTAGTGATCACCGATTATGGGGAGTGGGATACTAAACATCCGAATCTCATTCCAGACGAGAGCATGTTTTGAGTTTGATCCCCTACTTCGAAGAGATCACTTTCAATTACATTCCACGAGAAGAAAATCAGTTGGGAGACGCATTGGCTACTATGTCATCTATGTTCAAGGTTAGATGGGACAACGAGGCTCCCCAGATCATCATTGAGAAGTTTGACGAACCAGTGTATTGTTATGAGCTTGATACGGAAAAGAAACCTTGGTACTATGACGTGAAAAGGTATCTTGAGACTCAGGAATATCCCGCAGGGGCATCTGTCAATGATAAGAAGTTCTTGAGAAGATTTGCATCCAAATTCTTCCTCAACAACGACATCTTATACAAGCGCAACCACGATTTGTGCTTACTTCGCTGTGTAGATCAGAAAACAGCAATATGCATCATGGAAGAGTTACACAAAGGCGCATTTGGTACCCACTCCAGTGGACATACAATGGCTAAGAAGATTTTGAGAACAGGTTACTATTGGTCCACCATGGAAGCCGATTGTAATCACATACCGATCTTGTCACAAGTGCCATTTATGCCGACAAAGTACACGCATCTCCAATACCTCGAATGTTTTAACAGCCCCGCCTTTGCAATGTGGGCATTGACATGATCGGAGAAATCAAGCCCACCGCCCAATGGACATCGCTTCATCCTTGTGGCAATTGATTATTTTACCAAGTGGGTAGAGGCACCTCGTCAGATCTGTTACCAAGAATGTTGTGGCTCGATTTATCAAACATAATCTTATCTCGGATATGGCATTCCGAAAGGATTATCACGATAACGGCTCCAATCTCAATAATAAGATGATCGCCGAACTCGACGCAGCTCGAGATCAAGCATCACAACTTCTCCTTATCGACCTAAGATGAATGGCACAAGGAAGCCGCCAACAAGAACATTAAGAAGATTATACGTAAGATGACAATGACTCACAAAGATTGGCATGAAATGTTACCCTTGCTCTTCATGGTTATCGTGACTACAAAGACGAACATCAACAGGGCAACCCCTTCTCTTGTATACTAGATAGAAGGGCCCTACCCATCGAGGTTCTGATACCCTCAACCGTAGTCCTCCGTGATGCATTAGACGAAGACGATTGGTCCGCACCGCCTTGACCGATTAATTTGATTGATGAGAAACGACTGCCCATCCGCCATGCGCATGCATCTATCGAAAAATGATCGAGCATTTAACAAGAAGGTCAAGCACCGAGTCTACCAAGTCGGTGATCTAGTAGTCAAGCGCATCATTCTTCCACAAGGTGATCCTGGGGCAAATGGACTCCCACCCACGAGGGACCGCTGTAGTTAAACAAGATTTTCCCATGAGCTATGATACTTAGCACCATGGATGGCGAAGACTTCCCACACCCCGTGAATGCACATAGTCAAAAATACTACGATAAAAGACCCGCTAGGTCGATCGCCTAGGCAAAATAAGGGTATCCCGAACCAAAAAGGTTCTGCAAAAGTTAAGGATATATACAAAACATACACCCGCAGTCGAAAACCCGAAAAGGCTATTAAAAAACGGTATCCCTAGAGATCGAAACCCGAAAGGCGGTCTAGGCAAAAGTTAGATTTAAGTGTACGACTATGTCTCATCCGATCACCCATCTACGCACTACTATCAAGATTCAAGATTCAAATGCTAAAATCGATCCACTCACTTTCATCGACAAAGAAGGAGATGAGATAGTTGAAATATATAAGTACTAGCATAGTTGGAACTTAACGAGATTGTTTCCGACAGCTTTTACCTTCTTGTGTACAAACTATTTGGCCATACGCCACATTTCAAATAAATACGAGTTCTTTCTCTTTACAATTTTCACTGTTGTTGTTTGCATAAAGTCCAATGATTGCTTTGAATGATTATATGCATGTGACAATAAAAATCTATTCACAAACATGCGAAAAGTGAACGTGCAAAAGTAATTGCTACAGGCTCTAGGAATTGAGATGACGACGAAAGTCACCAACATTTCCCAGAGCATGGATCCCCACAGATGTTGTTACCACAAACCTTCCCAAAGGAGTACCGGTCCCCAAGCAATGATTCCACTCAACTTAACCCGATTACTGTTTCGAGCAATAACATTTCATCTCCCTAAGATGTTTATCCCAGGATATCTCTCAACCATTCCCTTTCTCCAAAGAAAGATTCGACTTAAACTTGGTCGATAGTGCACCGGAGGAAACCTACACCTCTTATTCCTACCGAGATTCCAAATCTCCGACTCTTCTAAAACCCGGTCTCCCTAAGAACTACCATTACTCTCCAAAGAAGAATCCCAAGAGTATCTCCAAGATTCTCCCGTGATCTGTACATAAGATCCTCACAACAGACTCTACCGTCCTCAACAATATCTAGGCCCGAAACTTGGTCGATAGTGCACCGGAGGAATCAAAGCTATCTTTCTTCTCGTGGATCTCCATCCTCAAACAAGTCGAAATCTCCAAGCGTAACTTTCATCTTCTTCAAGATGGATATGTTTTGAAATACCACAACATCTATCATTCATACATTACTCATAAAAGTCATAATTTGTGCATATGTCATTCATACGCATTGTCATGCATCATACTTTGCATAAGACTAACAAATATTCTATCAAAGTTTCTTGTTTTCTCCAAAACAGGTGAAAATCACTTCTGACGCAAACTGGTCCAGGATTAAGACCCAAATCTCGACGGGAAAACTATCTGAAAGACCGCCCCTAGTTGTCCTCCGACAACTGGTCCAGGATTAAGACCCGAATCTCGACGGAAAACTATCTCGAACGACCGCCTCGTTGTCCTCCGACAACGGATCCGTGATTAATACTCAAGCTAGACGGAAACCCTATCCGAACGATCACAAGTTATCCTCCGATAACAGGGATCAACACCGATGCACAACAGGAAGATATCCACATTTTGCCAACTACTACCTCCCTCGTAAGACGAAGGACTATTCTCGACTCATTCTTATTATTAACAAAGAACTACGTAGTCTGCATACGACTCGCTTGCCTTTGATGGCATCTTAAGCCCATCTCCGCCTACTTATCAACATTTCTCCACCTTCGTATCGCGCATATTTGGTTAAAACCAATACAAACCAATAACTTTATTCAAAGATGAGCACTAAGACTAACGTTTACTCTCCGGATGGCATCTTAAGCCCATCTCCATGCTCCTTCCAAACATCTATGGAGCCTAGCATACTACCTCAAAGATCGATCTTTCCAGATGGCATCTTAAGCCCATCCCCGCAATTCTCCTATCAACAATCTCCAGTCCAACAGACTCATTCCCACAAGTCTCTACCTTCTCCAAATGGCATCAGAAGCCCATTCCCGCATCACCACGAGTGCAAATTTTTAGGTGTATTGAGTGTTCAATCATCTTCTACCTGTGTCACGAAGGCACGCATGCCAATCTAACCCTTCCAAGACAAGAAGATTGAACAGGGTAGTCATACCCCAAAATTTGCCCTCCATCTTCTCAAGACATTCCATACATCCATACTCAAGGATTCCTCAAGGGTCGATCGACAAACCCTCTCCTAGACAATCAACCCAAACTAGGGTTTGGTGATTCTCGATCAAATGGATTTCCAACATCTCCAATGTTCATCATGCCTCATATACTTCAAATGTTCTCCATGTCAAGTTTCAAGCTTCACAAGTCAAGTTTCTATAATTGCTCGATGGTTGAAAATCAACAGATTGACAAAAGTCAACTGTGGTCAACATACAGACAAACTTCATGATTTTTGGTCAACATCCTCATTTTGAAGTTACATTCATCATTTGATCAAGGGTTGATCATGATTCATCAAGAAAACTCAAGATTTGCTCAAAAGTCAAACTTTCTAAATTAGGGTTTCTCTGAGAAAAGTCAACTGAACTTTGATTGATCATAACTTCTTCATACTTTCTCAGAAATTTTTCCACCACCTCTTATTTTGAAGGAAATTCAATTCTGCACAACTTCATGTCTCACAAGAATGTTCAAAAAATGCTTCATTTGAGAGGTATGGATCAAAACATTATAGGTCCTTTTCAAAAGTCAACAAAAAGTCAACATTTTGTTTTGAAGATATATTGAGCATGGAAACTCCAATTGAGATGAGACCAAAAAGGTTGGTTAGAAGACTCTTAGAGCTTTCCAAAAAGTCCAAGAACACTCAAAAGTGTAGAAAATTGAGCAAGATACACCATTCACAAGTTGAGCAATTTTGGAGAAGTGCACAAAGAGAGATGCTTCTAAAAATCAAAATTTTTGCAAATGGGCTTACTTTTTCTTCATCCAAACTTGTTCCTTATACAATTAGGAATATCCAAGCCCAATGCCACGAATTTTTATTTTATTTTTCTATTTAATTTGGAATTTATTCATTTAAATACAAATTAAATTTAAAAATAAAGTATAAAATCAAAATTAAATACAAACTTGATTTTTCTCTTCCTTGGGATCCAAGCAACTCAATAAAGCCAAGAAATTTCAAATTTGGATTGATATGGTGAGATTTGATTGAAAATTGATCAAAAAAATGAAAATTTGATTTTGTACAAAATCAAATTTGATTTGCATTGATTAGTGATTGATTCTTTCTCAAAACAACTCTGAATCCTTCTACTATATATACACAACTCATGCCACAATTGGGGTAGAATTTTGACCGAGAAACCCTATTGAAGCTCAAGAAAACCGTGCCCTACAAGCCAATTGCAGCCCTAGTTCCATTGCTTAATCGATTTTGAGGTGTCCATTGCATTCCTTGATACCTCTTGATTCGATCCGCACTCTTACATCATCAAAAGCATCCGTAATCAAGAAATCACGAATCGGTTTGTTCATCCTTTTTCAAAATCGTGTTTCATTATTCATGCATTATTAACAAGTTTTGATGTTTGTTTCATGTTTAGAACAAAGTTTGCAAGCGATCCGGCTGTTTGATTGCATTTCCATAGCTCGAAACGTGATATGCCATAACTAGGGTTCTTGACCACGATTTAGGGCTTTGCTTAAACGGAAAATTGGACCATGAGATCATTACTATCGCATCCGAATGATGTCCCGAATCGAACCATGGTCTTAGATGTTATTTATATTATGTGTGCTTGATTTTGATTTAGCTGGGTCTCAGAAGGCCGAACAATGGCCGACCGAGTTTTCAAAAATTCAAAACGAAGAGATGTAGTTTGGCGAGACGAGGCAATAGGAGGAGACGTGTTTGTAACCCACTGCTCCAGCCAAACACACTTGCACGCTCGCTTGGTTAAGGCGCTCGATAGATGCTCTCCCATGTCACGAGTTCGAACCTCACAGGACCTGCTTTTGATTTCTTTTTACAAACATCAAACTTTTTCAATTATTTTCATTTATTTAATATTTTGCATTTATTTTAATTCTTTTTCATAATTTTTCTCATGCATTAAAAATCATCAAAAATATTTTTCCTTTTGCGTTTATTTTCATAAAATGTTTATTTAATTTAGAAAATTAAAAAATATTATTTTGCACGCATATTTATTTTTATTCCTAATTTACCATTTAAATCACTTTTAATTAGTTTTTAATTATAAAATTGCATCCAAAAAATCCCAAAAAATTATTTTAGCATATTTATGTTATTTCCAGCATGAAATATTTTTCTCATTCAAAATTTGCATTTTTACTAACATTTTCCTCTTATTTGATTTCATCGTATTTTCCAATTTTCTTATCCTTTACTGTGTTATCCCGATTCTGACGATTTCTTTTACTCTTTTTTTTTCCAATAATGTAACTGCTCATGGATGTAATAGTTTTAATTAGGGCTTTTATTTTCCAGACGCTTAAATTATGTATCCGCCTAAAGCCATGTAATAGCGTAGGACATTTACTTTCCGCATTTTACATTCCCGCATTTTAATTTCCGCACCCTATAAACTGCTAGTAATTAGGCATGTATGGCAAGATTAAAATTGGACATAGCCCACTAATTTTCAAGATAACATATCTGAATTCAACACACTCTTTCACACATGCACCCTTAGGTAATTCTCTCTCGTGCCTTTACTTAATTCAAATGGTCAAGTCCTCGAACGTAGAGGTATTCTAGCACCGCTGTTTTCAAAACAAATCATCATAGTCCTTCGATACAAAGATCATAAGACCCACGATGTCGCCCGAATACATGATCTTGACCTCGATTGTCGCCACAAAAATGATGATAGTCCTTCGAATGTGCTAGGATACTTCCTACAAGTTGCTTTCTATGACCATCCGATGTCCCTTCGAATGTCCCGGTTACATCCAACAAATAGAGTTACCTACCAACTAATGGTATGGATAGCGCTATTCTAAAGGAAAGTAAAACAATACGAAAACGACCAATTCTGAGTAGGTAATAAGACTTTTAGTTGCTTGCTCTATCAAAAATACTTTTCACACCACACACTTTTATCAAAGTTCAAACTCTTTTCAAAACGAAACATTTCCGAACACTTTGTATACATTCCTACATGAATCATTACAAAGTCAAAGCGAAATGCCTTTTCAAAACATTTTTGTCAAACACACAGAAAGCACAATTTTAAAGTGATCTAAGAGCAACTAAGAGCCCGTAGATAACTACGGATGGAAAGGGGTGCTAATACCTTCCCTTTTCATAACCTTCTCCCTTACTCAGAATCTAACGAAGGACTTTTTCTGTACTTTTTACCTTCCCTTAATTGGATAAAAGAAAAGTCGGTGGCGACTCTTGCTATCCGCACATTTATATACAAAATCCACAAAGTCGCTTCACCAGACATAATGGCCTATAACTCTAAGTTGTTCATTAAGATATCCAAATCGAGACCGACCGCTCAAAACTAAAGGATTTTGAGTATCCCCTTTAAGAGCCGTTTCTTGGAGTATACTTTTGGAAACATTATCACCACGTAGGCCGTTGACGTGATAATAATGTTTGTTAAAAGGGGATCTGAGACTCCAAGAGACATTTAGCAAAAACTTTAGAACCAACCATGTGTGGGTTTTCGGTAGACGTCAAGCCATGACCAACCCACCGTGAACTCGGTCCTCCCATTTCTTTATCATACATTGCATGCATTCGCATAAGTTGATTTAGCATATAACTTTTATTTTCAGGGAACCTTATAAGCTTTGATTGTGCAGTAAGCAAAAGAGAAGAATGGACCCAACAATGAAGAACGTTCGTCATCTCAAGTTCAAAGAGTTGACGATTGGAAAGTTGGTGACTATGAGCGACAAGATTCCACCTGTCAGTAGGGCTTACTTCGGAAAGAGATTTGGGAATATTTTGGATTTGTTAACTACCAACACCAACACGGAAGCTTTGGTTACTCTGGCAAAATATTATGATCCACCTCTTTGATGTTTTACGCCCGAGATTTCCAATTTTGTTCCTACTATTGAAGAGTTTAAAAGAATTCTTAACTGGCCTTTGAACAATGATGTCCCTTTCATTAATATAGGGGAGGATTTGAATAAGGCTGAGGTAGCTGCTACTTTGTCTCTTCCTGTCAGAGAGGTGGCACCGTGGGTTACAGATAAAGGCATTCTTAGACAGAATTTAGAAGATAAGTTATCAAACTTGAAAGTGCAAGAAGATTGGCCGACCTTCAGTTCCATCTTAGCTTTGCTCATCTTCGGTGTAGTCATGTTTCCAACCAATGAAAGTGATTACGTGATTACTTCTGCTATTATTATATTCATGTCAGGGAATCCTATCCCTGCTTTATTGGCCGATGTTCTTTATCATCTCCATGAGAGGTACCTGAAGAAACGGGGTGCGGTTTTGTGTTGTTCTCCATTGTTGTATTTATGGTTGAAATCTCATATACCCCAGAGTGGACCATGGGAAAATATTTTGAGAGGGTTGACATGGCCTCAAAAGTTGGCTTCACTCACTGCTGATGGTGTTTTGTGGCATTCTCCAAATTGGGATTTGTTGATATTATCACACATTGTGGAGGTTACCCAATGTTCCTTTGATTGGGTCCGGGTGATTAACTATAATCCAAGATTGGCAACAAGACAGCTTGGGATATCCAATGGAAAATGAACCAAGGTCCGAGCACTTGAAAGCTTCATTATACATGAATTTGGCCAAAAGATCGAATGAGGTAAGGAAGATCCGAAGAGCTTGGAATCAAATTCATAGAGAGAGTGGAATTGATCAAAAGGGGGTATTGATAGACGATCCTACCGCAAGGTCGTAGATAGAGTAAAAGAAATCAAGTTACCTTATTGTGTGGAAGTGCTTTCAATCATCCGAACCCGTGGTTACTCATGTTCCGATAGAAGAGAGCACGAGGCTTCAAGAAATCATTAGGAAGATGGAAAAGGAAAGATTGAGCTACAAAGTGTGAACTCTAGCATTTCGATAAAGTTGAAAGGTTGGAAGTCGACCTCCGTGAAGCAAAAGAGGAGTTGGTGAAGAAGAAAGCAAATGAAGAAGATGAAGAGCGATACGAGGTATTCAAGACTTGAGAGCGAATGGGACAAGAGATCTTCACGACAATTGAAGACTCGCCAAAGAATGAGGGGAAAGCCACCGAGATGAAGAAAAGGATATTGAAGAAAAGGAGGGTTTGAGAACACGCTTGAAACTAGAATCTCGAGCTAGAAGCTTCTAGTACGAACTAACAACATGCTGAACAATGAGATAATAGAGAAGGAGGAAGTTCATATTGCTCGGGAATTTGAGTTGGCTGAGTTGATTGAAAAGACTCAGGACTTGAAAGTTGCAAGAGAAGAAAGGGATAACAACAGAGATGCTTATGAAGGCCTCATGGAACAATGCTAGGGGTGGATAGATGAGATCCATAATTTGAATCGGGTTTTGGATGAAAAGGACGAAACTGTGTCATTTTTAGAAGAGTAGAATGAGTACTTCTATAGGAGATATCGTGATATGGTGGACATGTGTAACCACATGGTTGTTGATGTGCCTTGGAGACTTAGGGTCGGCTCTAGAAGATCTCAAGATAATTAGGTGCCCCACCGTGAGTGATTTTCTCTCCTTTGCTGTGATGTGGTGAATGGTGTTCAAAGCAGAGACCAAGGATTTGAAGCCTCGTCGAGGGAAAGATTTTTAGTAGGATAGCATTTGAATTATTTTATGTCACTAAACTATGGATGGATATTGTAATATTTTTCCTAATTTGTATTTTTCTATGTTGTTGGAACTTGGTCAAGAATAAAGACACGCCGACGCTTTGATTTATATAAGAACTTGTTGATGTGCGATTCCGCTGATTCTTTGTCCGAATGTTTTGCTAATCGCTAACAAACTTATGAGAAACTCCCCAAACTAAAACAAAATTATCCATATATTTTTCACATGCATACATACACAAAACGTATATAATCATGCACCGTTACCAAAAGGTTACTCATTTTATCTCGCCACGTATTCAAGTCGACTACCCGACAACCGCACGGAACCAAGGCTAACTCAAGAAAGCAATGGAACAAGATGAGACCGCATACTGCCATGAAAGATGACATCGATACTTTGAAGTCCAAGATGGACCAGTTGATGGAGATGATGACTGCTCAACATATGAGGGAAGAGGAGCGAGCCGTTGTCGCTACTACTACTACCGCCATTGCATCACTGGCCGCATAAAGAACAATGCAACTACTATCATTCCTCCCATTGTTACGGGAAATGTGAGAACCCATCGAGGTGGTGGCAATGCCCCAGGAGTGCAAGCACCTAATCCATTACTCTATGGGATGCCTGCTGACTTATTCAATGGAGCTGACAACCAAGGTACAGATGTTGCTACCCAAACTATGGGAAATGATGAGCAAGAACATGGGGAGGATGAGCAAGAAAATCTATGGTCTACGACTCCTCAAGCTGAGGAGGACCAACAAGACGATTATATGAGACAATTTTATCAGAACGTTGCACCTGTGGGCAATTCTTTTCAAGATATGGCCGCCCAGAAGATGTGCAAAGGGCAAGCTGAGTAAGTGAAGGAGCTGAGAGGGAAAAACGTTGTTGGCATGAGTGGTGTGGACATCTGTCTTGTCCTTGATGTTGTCATTCCATCAAAATTCAAAGTGCCTGACTTTGAAAAGTATAAGGGAGTGAGTTGTCCGGATACCCATTTGAGGATGTATTGTCGCAAGATGGCGGCACATGTTAAAAACAGTAAATTGATGGTTCATTGTTTTCAAGATAGTCTCTCAAGGGCATCCCTTGACTGGTATATGCAATTAGAGAAGTCGAATATCCGCTCTTGGGATGATTTATCTGCCGCTTTCTTCAAGCAGTACCATTTCAACACCACTATGGCTCCCAATCGGGTACAACTCCAGAATATGTCTCAGAAGGAAAGAGAATCTTTTAAAGAGTATGCTCAGAGGTGGAGGGAGGTAGCCTCGAGGGTTCAACCATCTTTAGCAAAAAGAGAATTAAATGATCTGTTCATGGGAACATTGCCGGTGCAATATTACGAGAGACTGATTGGAAGTACTTTTTCTGATTTCTCCAATCTAGTAATGGTGGGTGAGAAGATTGAGGAAGCTTTGAAGATCGGTAAGATATCCGGAGGGAATGCAGGAACGTCTG
Source organism: Vicia sativa (assembly GCA_021764765.1). NCBI lineage: Eukaryota > Viridiplantae > Streptophyta > Magnoliopsida > Fabales > Fabaceae > Vicia > Vicia sativa. The sequence continues at coordinate 29,827,758 of CM038797.1, forward strand.
CAGTAAAGAAGCCGTTCAATGGCTTTAAGAGGAAAGAAGCTGAAGCCAATGCTGTGTATGAATCAAGGGAAGAGGAAGAGGAAGATACCACCAGACCTCGCCTCCCTGCTCAGTCCCGTGATATGTCGATCCTTATGTTGTCGCTATGCAATTCTCTAGTATGTCAGACAAGAACCCATGCAAATGCAGATGCCTTATTCAACTCAGGTTCCTCAGAATCAAGCTTCCCAACAATAACAAGTTAAGGGTCCGAACAAGGGTTTAAGTCAACAGAAGAGCCCACATTATCATAAGTACACTAAGGAAGAGATCCAGCTTATTCCAATGACTTACACTAGTCTGCTTCGATTTGATTCAAGATGGAAGAGAAAAGGAATTGAAGGTCGTTCTCGCCACCCAAACCATGGTTTAACGAGAATGCTAGATGCGCTTTTCACGCCAATTCTCTCGGGCATACTACGGAGGACTGTTTCGCTTTTAAATGCAAGGTTCAGGAACTCAATGACAAAATCACACGACGCCCCAACATTGCTAATAATCCGTTGTCGAGGCATGGGTCGTCGATAGTGAATGCTTTGGTTGAAGAAGGAAGAAGTCTGATTATGGATGTAGATCAATTGGAGATGTCTTTGAATAAGGTATTTGAAGAGTTGAAGAGGGCTGATTTATTAAAAGGAGTTCATGATCATTGCTTGATTTGTCAAGTCAATCCAGAACACTGTGCAGAGTTCAAAAAGTATCTACAAAGATTAATGTGTCAGCATTTGATTCAGTTTAGCCGAGCTCTGACTAAAGTTGAAGTAGATGTGGTGGTTCCGCTCATCAACAATAGGAGACTTCATATATCTCCGACGGTCCCTATTCAAGAAGAAGAGCCTGTTACAGCGGTAGAGCCAATGATGGTTTACCCGCCCATCCGTATTCCTTATGAAGATACTAAAGCTGTACCGTAGAACTACGAGCCTGAAGTTGTTGTGGGGTGGTAAGCCAATGGTTTTAGGAGAGTCTACTATTGAAAACATCACTGGTATGAGTGGCATGACCCGTAGTGGTCGTATTTATCACCAGGATCTGACGAAGAGTAGAGCTGCAGAGAAGGCGCCAGATGTTCCTCCGAAGAAGGATGGAGTTGTTGATTTAAGTGCAGAAGAATTGAGGGATATTTTTAAGCCAAGTGATGAGACTTTGAAAATCATCAAAAGGAGTGACTATAAAGTGGTCGATCAGCTTAGTCAGACTCCTGCAAAGATTTCGATCTTGTCTTTGTTGAAAAGTTCTGAAGCCCACAAGATGGCCTTGTTGAAGTTCCTCGACAATGCATACGTGGCTGAAGATATTACAATTAATCAATTGGATGTTGCAATTTTAGGTTTAAATGATGGTAGTTGTTTATCGTTCACCGATGCGGATCTCCCTCCGAAAGGAGGTAATCATAACATGGCTCTTCACATTTCTATTACCTGTGGTGGAACGACTCTTGCTAGAGTATTGGTTGATACAGGCTCAACTTTAAATGTGATCCCGAAGACAACATTGGCCCAATTACAGGTGGAAGGGGTAATTCTGAAACCTAGTTCTTTGATTGTAAAGGCTTTTGATGGATCCCGGAGGATGGCGGTGGGAGAGATTGACCTCATGGTACTTATTGGACCTCAGCTGTTCAACATCACTTTTCAAGTGATGGACATCTTTCCAGCTTATAGCTGCTTATTGGGAAGGCCATGGATACACGGTGCTAAAGCTGTCACTTCAACTCTCCATCAAAAATTGAAGTTCTTGTTGAATAAACAGGTGGTGGAGGTTAGCGGTGAAGAAGACTACTTGGTTAGCCACTTGTCTGAGTTAAAGTATGTAGATGTTGGAGACGAGGTGCACGAGACTCTCTTTCAAGCTTTAGAGATTGTTGGTACTGTACAAAAAGAGATCAAGTATGCTGAGAAGCCTAAGGGTAACATGGCCTGCTGGCAGGATGTTAAGGCCCTTATCGATGTTTGAAATCCTGAAGGTTGGGGAACGGTGTTAAATGTGGCGGAGAAGAAAGACAAGAGCGGACTCGGCTACCAACCATCCTCCAAGATCAGTGAAGGTTCAGAGATAGGAAAAGGGAAGATCCCTCGTCTTGAGGATACTTTTATTGCGAAAGGTTTCCGTTCTGAGAAGGCTATCAATGCCATTGATGACGATGAGCGTGCAACAGAACTTTCTCAGATGGTGTTCCGTACTCCTCCCGGCGTTGTCCCCAAGAATTGGATCGTCAAGGACGTTACCCCCTCTCATTTCATTGTCAAAGTAATTTCTTGTTTTAAAACAAAAATCCTGTGCTCTGCCCAAGGCACACAGGATTGCTTTGTAGGGCCTATTCCGTTTAATGAATGAATTTTTATCTTCAATAAAAAGCGCATTTTGTTATTTAGTTTGAGATCCTTTTTATATCGTTTTTAATTTTGCTTTCCAGTGCATATTAATAAAAACAACAACATTTTACTGTTATTTTTGTTAAAATAAACATACATATCTAAAAAATAAAACCAATCATTTATGCAGATTACCTAAAACTGAGCTCATTGAACATAGCCATGCTATAATCCCTTTTGACTTCGATTTCCCGATCAACCAAGCCAAAGACGATGGTGTGGAAGACTATGAACTTCATGAAGAGGTTACGCGTCTGGTCAAGCGTGAAGAGAAGATGATCCAACCTCATCAAGAACCAGTGGATGTGATCAATCTGAGGACTGAAGAGGATCGTAAAGAAGTCAAAGTTGGAACTGCTTTGGGGCAAGAGATAAAAGATGAGTTGGTCCGCTTGTTGCAAGAGTTTGTAGTTGTGTTTGCATTGTCGTATCAGGATATGCCCGGACTTGACACAGATATTGTTATGCACAAGTTGCCGCTAAAGCCCGAATTTTCGCCTGTGAAACAAAGACCGAGGAGAACGCATCCAGAGATGGCTACGAAGATTCGGGACGAGGTCAAGAAGCGCCGGTTTTCTTGTTTGTGATATCCGATCGGATTGCCAACATTGTACCTGTCCCCAAGAAGGATGGAAAAGTTCGGATGTGTGTAGACTACCGAGACTTGAACAGAGCCAGCCCGAAGGATGATTTTCCTTTACCTCACATTGATGTCTTAGTTGATAGCACGGCTCAGTCTTCTGTGTTTTCTTTCATGGATGGTTTCTCAGGATATAATCAGATCAAGATGGATCCCGCAGATATGTTGAAGACGACGCTACCACCCTGGGGCACCTTCTATTACAAGGTCATGCCGCTCGGTTGAAGAATGCAGGGCAACTTATCAGAGAGCCATGGTAGCCCTTTTCCATAACATGATGCATAAAGAAATTGAAGTGTACGTGGATGATATGATTGCCAAGTCTCAGACTGAAGAGGAGCACATTGTTCACCTCAGAAAGCTGTTTGACAGATTGATGAAGTACAAACTTCGTTTGAATCCTAACAAGTGCACTTTTGGAGTCCGATCCGGGAAACTACTTGGATTCATAGTCAGCCAACGAGGTATCGAAGTGGACCCATATAAGGTAAAGGCTATTCAAGATATGCCTGCACCAAGAACGGAGAAGGAAATTCATGGTTTCTTGGGACACTTGAACTACATTTCCCGGTTCATCTCACATTTGACAGCTACTTGCGAACCTTTGTTCAAGTTGTTAAAGAAAGATCAGGCCATTATATGGAATGATGATTGTCAGCAAGCATTTGATAAGATTAAGGATTACTTGCAAGAACCACCAATCTTGATACCGCCTGTGCCCGAAAAACCTCTTATATTGTACCTTACTGTACTTGAAGGATCCATGGGTTGCATTCTAGGACAACATGACGAAACGGGAAGAAAAGAGCATGCAATCTATTACTTGAGTAAGAAGTTCACGGAGTGTGAAAGTCGGTACTCTTTGTTAGAAAAAACTTGTTGTGCCTTGGCATGGGCTGCTCGTCGGTCGAGGCAGTACATGATGTGTCACACTACCATGCTGATATCCAAGATGGACCCTATTAAGTATATCTTCGAGAAACCAGCGTTGGTCGGAAGGATTGCATGTTGGCAAGTGTTACTATCTGAATATGATATTCAATATGTAACCCCGAAAGCTATCAAGGGAAGTGTGGTATCAGAGTATCTCGTTCACCAGCCCATGGAGGACTATCAACCAATGAAATTTGATTTCCCAGATGAAGATGTCATGTTTATCAGAGATTGTAACATTCCTGGACCAGAAGAAGGACCTGAATTAGGATCCTCGTGGACGCTTGTGTTTGATGGCGCATCTAATGCAGTAGGTCATGGAATCGGGGCAATCATTACTTCTCCAACAGGTTTTCATATTCCCTTCATTGCCAAAATTTGTTTCGACTGCACCAACAACATGGCAGAATATGAGGCTTGCATCTTTGGGATTGAAGCAGCCATTGATTTAAGGATCAAAACTTGAAGTTTATGGAGATTCAACACTGCCATTTGCCGTGTCAAAGGAGAGTGGGAAACTCGTAATGAAAAGTTAATCCCGTACAGAGATCATGTCTTGAAGCTGATACTGTATTTTGACGAGATCATTTTCCATCATATTCCTAGAGAGGAAAATCAGTTAGCTGATTCCTTGGCCACATTGTCTTCGATGTTCAAGGACAAATGGGCTAATGAAGCGCCTTCTATCACTATCGAGCGTCTGGACGAACCTGGTTATTGTATGACGATTGACGGAGAAACTGATGGTAAACCCTGGTTCTATGATATCTAGCAATACATAGAGAAAGGCGAGTACCCGGAAGGGGCATCAATCACTGATAAGAAGACTTTGAGGAAGTTGTCTACTAACTTTTTCTTAAGTGGTGGGGTGCTATACAAGGGGAATTTTGATTTGGTCTTGCTCAGATACGTGGATAGACATGAAGCAGATAAACTCATCAAAGAAATTCATGAAAGTTCTTTTGGTGGTCACGCAAATGGGCATGCAATGGCGAAAAAGATTCTTAGGGCTGGTTACTACTGGATGACTGTAATACGATGGGAGAACTGACTTTGAGATTTATTTTGCTTTTTATCGCAAATGTTGCGGATAGCAAGAGTCGCCACCGACTTTTCTTTTATCCAATTAAAGGAAGGTGAAAAGAATGTAAAAGACCTTCGTTAGATTCTCGAGTAAGGGAGAAGGTTATGAAAAGGGAAGGTATTAGCACCTTTCCATCCGTAGTTATCTACGGCTCTTAGTTGCTTCTAGCTCATCTTTAAAAATTGCTTTCGTGTGTTTGACAAAAATGTTTTGAAAAGGCATTTCGCTTTGACTTTGTAATGATTCATGTAGGAATGTATACAAAGTGTTCGAAATGTTTCGCTTTGAAAAAGAGGTTGAACTTTGACAAAAGTGTGAGGTGAAAAGTATTTTGATAGAGCAAGCAACTAAAAGTCTTATTACCTACTCAAAATGGTCGCTTTGTTGTTTTACGCCCTTTAGAATAACGCTATCCATACCATTAGTTGGTAGGTAACCTTATTCGTTGGATGTAGAAGGACATTCAAGGGACATTGCATGGTCATAGAAGGCAACTTGTAGGAAGTATCCTAGCACATTCAAGGGACGATCATCACTTTCGTAGGCAACAATCGAGGGACGAGATCATGTTTTCAGAGGCCACGAGGGACCCATGATCTTGATTCAAGGGACTATGATGATATGTTTGTAGGCAACGGTGCTAGGATACCTCTACGCTCGAGGGACTTGACCATTTATTCGAAAGGCAACGAGAGAATTACCCTAAGGGGTGCATGTGAAGAAAGTGTGTTAAATTCAAATATATTATCTTGGAATTAGAAGTGATCTACGCTCGCTTTTATCTTGCCATACATGCCTAATTACTAGCGCTTATAGGGTGCGTAAAGTAAATTGCGTAAAGTAAAGGTCCCACGCTATTACATGGCTTTGGGGCTATATAATAGGAGTGCGGAAAGTAAAAGTAGAAAATGTAAATCTACGCTATTACATGATAAAACTTTGACCTATACATCTTTTCTAGAATTGTTAGTGCGGAATAATAAATAGATAATCGTAATAAGAAGAAAATGTTAGCAAAATGTTTTGGAAATTAGTAGAAAACGCTTTTTAGGTTAGTAATGATAATTAGATGATAGAGTAATTTTTGGGAATTTTCCTGATTGGTTTTGATGAAGAAAAATAATTAAAAATCAATTTAATGGTTAATTAACAATTAATTAAAATATGCATGCAAAAATATTAATTTTAATGTCAAAATTAAATAAACATTTTTCGATTAAAATGCAAAAGAAAATATTTTGGTGATTTTTAATGCATGAGAAAATTGTTTGAAAAGAAATTAAATTAAATAAGAAAAATAAGAAAAGAAAAGAAAAATATGTTAGTTTGCAAAGGTGTTAAAAAATATTGCTGGAGCCAGGAATCGAACCAGGGACCTCCTTCCCATACGCGCGCTGCCTTACCACTGAGCCAAACTGCATATTGTGTTAGTGACATGGAATAAAATAATTATAAGCGAAATTAATTTCTGAAAATCCAAACAAAAACACGCGCCAAGAACACCATCGTCCCCATTTGAATTTTTGAACTTTTACCTATGGATTTGGTTCGTAGCTAAAACATATAGCGACGGATTCGTTCGTCACTATAGCACCTGCAATTTTCCAAAATTCATAAGACGCAATATAAATTTAAAGTAAGGTCATGGTTCAATTGCAATCAAGCTCCTGATCACGAATATGTCTATAGTTTTGGCCAATTTTACTTGGATCGATGGATCCCAATTTGAAGCTTTGAAACCCTAGTAATGGCATATCACGATCCTGGTGTCTAAACTCAAATCGATCTATACAGAAACATTCCAAACATCAAAACGAACAAGAATATGCAATCAAAATGTATTTATAATGCACGAATCATAGAAAACGAAATTGGATAAAAGTTGTGCAAACCGTGAGTGCAATTTCGTGATTCTTGATGTTTTTGTGATCTGTAAGGGTCTCGAACGGATCAGTGAACCTCCAGGAATCGATTGCAAGGCTTGGAACCGTCTCGAATCAAGCAAAACCAAGGCTGCCAATTGCTTGAATGTCACGTATTTTTGAGCTTTGTTAGGTTCTTAGAGGCGAATTTTCGCCCTTGTTCATGTGAATGCATTGTGTACTTATAGTGGATGGATTTAGGTCAAGAATCATGAGGAAATAATGTACCAATCAATGAGAAAATATTTGATTTGGTATAAAACCAAATATTGCCTTTTTGATCAAATTTCAATCAATTTCTTGCCAATTAATGCCAATTTCGAATTTTCCACTTGTGTGGATTGCTTGGACCTCAAGAATGAGAGAAAATCCAATTTGCATTTAATTTTGATTTTCTACCTTTATTTTAATATAATTGGCTTTTAAATGATTAAAATCCAAATTAAATAGAAAATAAAAGATAAAATTCGTGGCCTTGGGCTTGAGGTTCCAAATTAATGAGGAAGAAGTTTGAACCAAGAAAAGTTAGGCCCATTTGTAAAATTTTGGCTTTTGACAAGTATTTCTTTAGGCATCGCCTTCAAAATGCCTAACTTGTGCAAGGTGTATCTTGCTCAATTTTTAACATTTTTGGGTGTTCTTGGACTTTTTAAAAAGCTCTAGATGTCCTCTAAACAAAATATTTAGTTTCATCTCAATTGAAGTTTCCATTCTCAATAAAACTTCTTTACAAAAAGTTGACTTTTTGTTGACTTTGAAAAGGACCCGTAATGGTTTGATCCGTATCTTCCAAATGAAGCACTTTCTGACCAAGCTTGTGAGACGTGAAGTTGTAGAGAATTGAATTATCTTCAAAATAGGAGGTGGTGGAAATTTTTTTGATAAAGTATGAGAAAGTTATGCCTGGTCAAAGTTCTGTTGACTTTTGTCTGAGAAAGCCCAATTTAGAAACTTTGACTTTTGATCAATTCTTGATTTTTCTTGATGAATCATGATCAACCCTTGATCAAATGATGAATTTTACTTCAAAATATGGATATTGACCAAAAATTATGAAGTTTGACTGTATGTTGACCACAGTTGACTTTTTGTCCAATACAACTAATTTTCAACCATCTGAGCAATTGTTTGAGGAAACTTGACTTGTAAAGCTTGAAACTTGACATGGAGATTCTTTGAAGCATATGATGAGGCATGATGACCACTGGAAATGTTGGAAGTCCATCTTGATCTAAGGATAGCCAAACCCTAGTTTGGGTTGGTTGCTTAGGAGAGGGTTTGTTTGGTCAACCCTTGTGAAATCCTTGAGTATGGATATGAGAAATGTCTTGAGAAGTAGGAGGGCAAATTTTGGGGTATGACAATTACCATGGAAACTGACTGCGTTGTCTATGCATTGAGATGTCATATGTGTCAGATTCATGCTGATAAGATGCATGTGCCGCCTCACCGAATTTCTTGACCTCTATGGCCATTCTCTATGTGGGGAATTGATATGATTGGAATGATTGAACCGAAAGCTTCTAATGGACATCGCTTCATACTCGTTGCCATAGACTATTTCACCAAGTGGGTTGAGGCTGCTTCATATGCGAATGTGACACGATAAGTAGTTACCCGGTTTATCAAAAATAATATAATTTGTCGCTATGGTACTCCTAGCAAGATTATCACTGACAATGGGACAAATCTGAACATCAAGATGATGAAGGAATTGTGCGACACCTTCAAGATTGAGCATCACAACTCGTCGCCTTTACGCATCAAGATGAATGGTGTTGTTGAAGCAGCTAACAAGAATATTAAGAAGATCCTTCAAAAGATGGTGAAGACGTATAAGGATTGGCATGAGATGTTGCCTTTCGCTTTGCACGGGTACAGAACATCTATTCGCACTTCGACAGGAGCGACACCTTACTCTCTCGTTAATGGTATGGAGGCGATTCTATAGAAGTTGAGATTCCTTCCTCGTAGTTCGATGGAAACGGAATTAGAAGATGCAGAATGGGTTCAGAACAGGTACGACCAACTCAATCTGATTGAAGAAAAGAGGTTGACAGTAATTTGTCATGGCCAACTTTACCAGAAAAGAATCAAGAGGGCTTTTGACAAGAAGGTACGTCCCCGCGAGTTCAAAGTGGGCAAATTGGTGCTAAAGAGGATAATCTCTCCACACAGAGACCCTCGTGGGAAATGGGTGCCGAACTATGAAGAGCCGTATGTGGTAAAGAAGGTTTTCTCGGGAGAAGCTCTTATTCTCACCAACATGGACGGAGAAGATTTGGCCCACGCTATCAACTCAGACGCGGTCAAGAAGTATTATGTCTAAAAATAAAATAAAAAAAATTAAGCCTGGTAAGCTGAAAACCCGAAAGGGCGGCTTAAGCAAAAAAGGGTAAATGTCCCGGTGAACCAAATTTGAAGAGAAGATGGTTCACGCAAAAGTTAGGGAATGTGTAAAGACATAATTCGCAGCAGTGCTCGTGTCACAATAGAAGCTTAGATGGAAGGGATCACTCAACCACCATCTTCGTATGAAGTGATAAAGAATAGCAATGAGGGGAATAGCATGTTTATGGTTCAATGAAGTTCGGCAATTTCGTTGTTGTTTAAGAAAATGTATAGACTTACTCTTTCCTGTATGTTCCTCCTAAAGGAATGTGCATCTTTATGTATAAACTTTATGATTGAGTTGTTCCTATCATATGTTGAATAAAAGAATTGTTCAGTTAAACTTTGTTTCTCCTTTTTATCTTTTCTGCATGTTTAGCTTAATGTCACTGCTGTTTTAGATAAAAATTAAAATCATTAAAAATGGTGAAATAATAAAGCTTTTGAAACTTGAAATTATTTTGATTTACGGAATGTCGGGGAATGATTGACTTTCTAAGTATTGTGCCTGTCCCTCTGAATTGGAAGTACCTCCGTACTCATCATGGTGTTTATGAGGAATCAGACGTTATCTTTCCTTTGAGAAACTCTTGTGGTAGCAATCGTGGTTTGGGTTATGGTCGTTGCCCTTCGATCGATCTCTAGTGGTGTCGGGAGTTCAATTGATAAACCAATACATCAACCAGTATATTCACGCATCGCTCATTCATTCATTCATGTCATATCACAAGATATTCATGCATAAACCTCCGTAACTGGATCCGCTCGTAATGAAGTTGAACGCAGCGCCAAAGACTATTTCTCAAATGACAATTTAGTTTTTTCTCCAAAGGCAAGTTGAACGCTGGTTGAAAAATAAGTCAAAGTGATGTCAACTCTCGTTAAGAGTCTTCTCCAAAGAAGTGATTAATCATCCCTAGTGAACTCTTGTGTCAACAGGATCGTCCAATTGGATTCCCCCAGTGACATTTTCTGCATCAAACATAAAAAAACATCATGCATATCATACTCATGCATTAGCTCTGGCTAATTCTTTTGCAGGGTTTTTCAGCTGAAACTGTAAATATCCTCGTAAGGATCAAATTGAAGGAATAGTTCCCAAACGGCAGAATTATCCTCTTTTCTACAACACAAGTGGTACACTTGTATGGATCTTAACAACTGATGGTTTCTCCAATCGATATTTCTTCCCCAGCGAAACAGTTGTCTCTTTCAGATGAACTTTAATGTCCATAAATTATCAACCGGGAATCCCCAGTGAAGTTTTCCACACGGTTTTCTTACGGAGTTTCCCCAACGAAGCTTAATTTACTCGCAAGTGAGTCTCCTTCAGAAAGGATTATTACAACATTATTCTTGGTATTTTCAAGAATTCTTTCAGACAAGAATCTACTCAACAAATTCTATTGGCAGCGACTTCTGCAATTTTGTTCTCTCGAAATGTTTTAAAACTACGTGAACTTCGTGTGTTTATTTCCCAATAACTTTTCAAATACTCAACAAATAAATATCCACTCGGTAGGATTTTTATTCAATCTCAGGATATTTCTCCAACTCGGACGTTGATCCATATATCCACTTGCTACAACACATTGTCTATACAATGCCGGCAAATTGAAGCTCATTACCCTAGAAGTTTTTCACTTGTGCCGAACTGATTCTTCTATCACCGTAAAGCTATCTCGCATACAAGTTGAAGATCTTGTCAACTCGGAAGTTGTTCAACATGTCTTTACATGTTCTTTGAGATTTCATCAGCAGAAATGTCGGAAACAAAGATTTACCTACTTTATAAACATCTATATCACACCAGTGTGCTGGATATTGATTTGTTTATCCCCAGAGAAGTGTATTCTCGGGTGCGCTACTGAATTTGTTCTGCTGGTAACTCGGAAGTTGCATGGTCAAGACATTCAACATGCCATGGCACCTCGCACCTTCGTGCACAACAATTCTGATATTGTTCTAGCCATATATCTTCAAGGTCTCCGCGAATATTAATCTATGACAAATTCTCGATCATATCTTCGTAAAGTTTGCGGGTATTCTTTAACTCTTTGGGATCTTCAGACAATTTCTCAAATCAAATCTTCTTTGGGATCTTTAGACAATTTCTCAATTATCTTCTTCGGGATTTTCTGTTAAATTCTCGATCTTATCTTCGTTAAGGTTTGCGGGTATTCTTTAACTCTTTGGAATTTTCTAACAAATTCTCAATCATATCGAATCTTTAATTTATCTTATTTATTTTCGCTTAAGAAGTGTGGTTCGCTTCTCAAAGCATTTTCGTTAAGACATCCTGTGATGGCTTAATCTATTATTTCTTTTCGCTTGAGAAGTTCGGTTTTCTTCTCATAGTATTTTCATTAAAACTTACTGTTGTTTCTCATTTTGGTTACTCGGCTATCCCCAGTGTTGTCGAGATCCCCTGGTATTCTTCATTTGTTACTGTTGCTGTTAAATCTTCTGTTGGTGTTTAACAAGTTTTTTTTCTCCTCAGGCGTCTCTTCCTTGGCTCTATAGTCAAGATATCTTATCTGCTTCCTTTTGTGGCATTGGTTTTCCGCAGGGCAAATTTTTGTTTCAGTATTCAATCCTCTTCCACCTTGAACGTTCGAAAGCTGTCAATCTTTCTCACTTATCAGGTTTAAGATGATTGAATAGGGGCAACTGTCGCGCCCCAAAATTTACCCTACCATCATCCAATTTCACCCTCATTTGGCTCGTAGGTTTTATTCAGGTCAAGATTGTGTTTGTTCATGTTTTAAGCTATCTGGGTCCATCTCATAGGATAAGCAATCTAGAGGTTTGGTTTGTGGTTCATATTTGATCACATGTTTTTACAAGGGTTTTGGTGCTCGCTCCTTCGGAAAGGGAATTTGAAATAAATCATTGAATTAGGGTTTGAAATCATTATCGTTATAGATTTCTTTCTCGTCATGTTACAATGTTTTTATGCACCGTAATTCTTGAGAATCAAGTGATTAGAATTTCCATTCGATCCAATTATGGTGTGCGAGGAATCATCTTTCTGAGATGTTATCAAAGGTGATTCAATTGTTTGAAGGTTGGAAAGTTTAGATTTATGTCCAATATCATGTTATCAATTCGTGCTCAAGAATTTAAGACATTGAGGTTAAAGTCAAGAGAATCCATGTGCAATTGAATCTTTGATTTAAAGAGCATGTTGTTACCATTATCATTTAAGAGTTTTAAGTTCTTGAAGCAAATGTTGCAAATTGGTACAATTGAGAAATTTCTTCAAGTTTTAATCGAATGAAGACAATTTGACATACAAATTGATACATGATATGTTGAATTACAAATTTAATTTTAATGTCAATCAAGATTTCAATATACTTTCAATATTAATTTTATTGGAATCAAGTCCAAATGTGAGGAGATTTTTCTATTTGACATTTCAAAGTTGAATCTTAAAGGATTGTAAAACTTTAATTTATCTAGAGAATTTTCCATTGTGTTACAAAGAGAATTTAAGCTTATATTCAAAATTCATATGAATGACATTCAAACCAATTTCAAAGGACTTCCAAGTTTACAAGTATGTAATGATTATGTTACAAGGTTCCTACAATTTACAAAGAAACTAAGTTCGGAGATTTTACAATGCAAATTCAAACGATTCCTAATCTAATCTTAAGATTGCTAGTGAGTTCTTCGATACTTCTCACAAGGCTTCTAATTCCTATGCTTCATTTGCTTTTTCATGGTGAATCTTCCATCTTTGAGCCATCCCCATCATTCAATGTTACATGAAACAAGAAAGAAAAATATGGTTAGCAATTATAATCAAGAAGTTAAACAAGCATTTCCAAAGTTTCTATTCAAACTCATCATTAGGGTTTGTGTTAAGGAATCAGGTTAAGGGTTTTTTGATCATGTTCAAGCAACAAAGCCTCAGAACTTTAAAGTTCATTCATCGGCCACAACCTCCTATTGCAAATCACAAACAAGGTTTGGTTCACAAAAAGAGGTGTGAAGAGGAAAATCAGAAAATAACATCATATTTCCAAGGCAGCAAGCAAAGTAAAGTTTCAGCCCAAAAAAAAAAGATTATCAACAGAGCAGTGTAGCAGGAGCAGAGCAACCAAAATGCCAAGACAGTAAAGCTCAATGGAAAAGTAATAGCAGGTTTATGGCCAAAGGTATTAGAACAAGGCAATATAGGCAACAGAGCAGCAGGGCTAGAATCAGATAAAGCAGAAATGATAGTTCCAAAATAGTTCAAAACTTAGTTCTACCAAGACATAAAGCTAGCAACAAGCAACATTGTTGAAGGGACCAGAAATACACGATATCCAAAACCAACAAAAACCAGAAGAAAAATACGAAGCCAGCAAGCAAGCAACATTGTTCCCAATAGAAACCATCACCAAAACCAAAAGAAACCATTCCAAACCAGAAAAAACCAAGAACAGATACGATAAACCAAACAAACACCATTGTTCCCAAACACCAGTAAGCCATAAACCGAAACACTAAAACCCTAACTCTAATCATCATCTTCCTAAAAACTCAAACCCTTCAGAAAGTATATTTTTCAGAAATCAAGTTTCTAAACTGAGAAAGAAGAAGAGGAGAAAAAAGCTTAGAACAATCTCACCAGAAACATCTCAGAGGCGTCATCTTCATCACAATTAAGGGTAAGATCCGTCACCGTCACCATCGAAACCTTAGGGTTTCGAAAACCCCTTTTTTTATTCCGGCCATATCATTTACCATTTGCAAATCCAAACATCAAATCAAGCATTAGAAGTATAAAACGAGCAGGAAAACGAAAGAAGCAAGTGAATTGGAACATATCGCCGCCACGAGCCGCCATCTACCGCCACGAAGGGTGATTTCCGGCGAGTTCCATGAAAGGGGGAACAGAGAGCCATCGCGAGAAGTAAGAACAGAGAGCAATCGAGAGAGACGAGAGGGTTTCTGTGAGAGAGAGGGTCTCTTTGAGTGAGAGAGGTCGCGAGAGAGATGATGAGAGGTCACGAGAGAGATAACGTGAGAGGGTGAGGAATCGAGAGAGAAGCAGATTAGTTTCTGTTTGTTTTTCTTTCTTTTTAATCATGTTTAATCCTTTTTTAAGTTAATGTTAGTTTTAGGATTTAGTTTAAACTATTTTATTTTTTTAAATAATTTATTTTAAAGAAAAACATAGTTTAGTGTTATTTTAAACTATTTTTAGGATTAGTATCTTTTGTTAGTTAATTAGCAAATAATAATAAGTTAATATATGGTTTAATAAGATATTTAGCTTAAGTTTTTTTGGTTAGTCATGGTGGTGACACTTGTCACCACCCTTAGTTAAGAATTTTTTTATTTATTATTAATATGCTATCTTCTTGATACCCCTGCCATCTCGCCGTCCGTTTGCCTCAAAATTTTTTATTGGTCTCCTGATCAAGCGGTCAAATTTAAATTTCTATGACGCGTTTTCTCCTGGTACTCCATACGGGTTTTTTCCGAAGGCTTATTGGGCCCTTTATTTGGGCTCAAGAATGTTATCTCTGGATTTCTTTTCGCATCTTCCAGATTGATTCATACAGGCTAATTCTAAACTCTCATCTTTTAATTTATTTTATTTTATGCAAATGACTTAATTTTTTGTTCGATGTATTAAATAATAATTAGTTATGATAGTTTTTATTTGATAATTTATCGATTAAACTATTAGTTGATTTTTTATCAAATAGAAAAAATCTATTCTAATAATTATTTAAACTTCTGATTGTATTGTGTGATAATGGTTTATTTATTCGCTTATACTATATTTATTCACCATTGTACACTTTGCACGCATCGATATAAAATTAATCCGATCTTTCTTTGATTGGCTCATAAGCCAATTTCTTAAAGGGTCTCATAGTTGGGGATGGGCATGGCCATCCTCACGAGATTAATTAAAGCCCTTGTTGCTTTAATTAATCATAACCCAGAAACATTATTGGTCCATATACCAATTTTCGATGTACTAGGGTCTCATGGTTGGGGATAGGAGCACCTATCCTCACGAGATTAATTAAGTCCATATACTTAAAACACTTTCAAAAGATCAATTTACTTAATTGAACTTGTTTTCCTAAATTGATTTTCAAAAGAACATTTGGATGGGGTTTGTTTAAATTGTTAGATGATAGCCTAACAGTTTAAACAAATTTGAAGTTTTTTAGTTTGTTAGATGATAGCCTAATAAGCTAAAAAACTTCTACCCATGTTTTATTAAATAAAAACATAGTGTTGTGACATTCGGTTAAACTGTTGGATGATAGCCCGACGATTTAATTGAATTTAAAGTATTTGGGTTGTTAGATGATAGCCTAATGATTTAAATACTTTTATTCGCACACTTAATAAGCGTGAACTTTGTTTCACTTCATTATTTTCATAATAAATATTTTGGATGAGAGATGATTGGTTGAACTTGCTCGCCAATTTTGAGTACTTGAATCATTAGATGATAGCCTAATGTTTCAATATTTGTCATCCACAACTTAAAATCAACTCAATTCACTCAAACTCTTTTATCGCTCATATGTGATCATCAAACTCTTTTCTAACAAAGAGTGTGCAATAGCCATTTTAAATACGAATAAGGACTTAAGTTTTCAAACAAACTACACAAGTCCAAGTTCAAGCATTTGAAATGTCTAATGCATGATTTTTCTTATAAAATCAATACAACCAATTTAAAACATTTTTGAGAAGAACTACGGAGTTTTGACTTTCCCATTGCACAAGGGAATACGTAGGCACACAGTTTCAAACCGTGCCAAACTCAAAATAATAATAAACAAACCCTCGTCTCCTTTTTATTCATAACTTAGCAAGAAACACACGCACAAACACTTAGAACTAAACGAGTCCCATCGAGTACGATGGATGTAAGAGGTGCTGATACCTTTCTCTTACATAACCGACTCTCAATTCCATTTTTTTTGGTCGTACACCGCCTTATCCGCATCTGTGGGGTTTTATCTATATTTTCCCGTTATTTTTAGAACAAATAAAATTAGGTGGCGATTTCACTATTGTTTTCGAAAATTAAATGATTTTTTTGAAAAATGAGTTGCTTCGCAAATTTTCATTCAATAAAATTATTGGAATTTTGCATTTAAGTGTTGTTTTCATTCTTTTCTTTTACTTTACTACCCCTTCAAAAGCTATGTGTTCTTACACACACCCACGTGATACACTGCAGATTCACTTCGAGTCTCGTTGACAACAGCATTGCTATTGCTAAATATGACTTTGATAATCTGATCTACCAAGCCGAAGACGAAGGTGAGGAAGATTGTGAAATGCCAAGAGAACTTGTCAGATTGTTACAACAAGAAGAACAGGTTATACAGCCACACGAAGAGCCAGTCGAGGTTGTGAATCTAGGTACTGATGAAGACAGAAAAGAAATCAAGATAGGAGCAGGTCTTGAGAACAGTATCAAAGAGAGATTAGTCCAGATGTTACGAGACTATATCGAGGTTTTTGCTTAGTCCTACGAAGACATGCCAGGTCTAGACATAGACATTGTGCACCGACACCGAAAAAGAAGGTTTTCTCCCAAGAAAGGTATGTCTGTCAGATGCGCCTAAGATGTCCGAGAAAATAAAAGTCAAGTTATGAAACAATTCAACGCCGTTTCCTAGCCGCTACTTTTATCCACAATGAGTTGCAAATGTGGTACCATCCAAGAAAGATGGCAAAGTACGGATGTGTGTGTGTCATACCCCAAAATTTGCCCTCCATCTTCTCAGAAGATTTCATACATCTATGCTCAAGGATTCCTCAAGAGTTGATCAAACAAACTCTCTCCTAGACAATCAACCCAAACTGTGGTTTGGTATCTCTCAAGGCAAGATGGACTTCCAACATCTCCAATGGCCTTCATGCCTCCTCATATGCTTCAAAGATTCTCCATGTCAAGTTTCAAGCCTCACAAGTCAAGTTTCCTCGTGCAATTGCTCGATGGTTGAAAATCACATTGGACAAAAGTCAACTATGGTCAACATACAACAAAACTTCGATTTTTGGTCAACATCCTCATTTTGAAGTTACATTCATCATTTGATCAAGGGTTGATCATGATTCATCAAGAAAACTCAAGATTTGCTCAAAAGTCAAACTTTCTAAATTAGGGTTTCTAGATGAAAAGTCAACTGAACTTTGACTGATCATAACTTTCTCATACTTTCTCAGAAATTTTCCCATCAAAGCTCATTTTGAAGGAAATTCAATTCTCTACAACTTCATGTCTCACAAGAATGTCCAAAAAATGCTTCATTTGAGAGGTATAGCTCAAGACATTACAGGTCATTTTCAAAGTCAACAAAAAGTCAACTTTTTGATTTGAAGATATATTGAGCATGGTAACTCCAATTGAGATGAGACCAAAGAAATTGTTTAGAGGACTCTTAGAGCTTTCCAAAAAGTCCAAGAACACTCAAAAATGTGCAAAATTGAGCAAGTTACACCATCCACAAGTTGGAAAATTTTGGAAGAATGCACAAAGAGAGATACTTCAAAAAATCAAATCTTTTGCAAATGGGCCTACTTTTTCTTCATCCTAACTTGTTCCTCATGCAATTAGGAATGTCCAAGCCCAATGCCACGAATTTTTGATTTATTTTTCTATTTAATTTGTAATTTATTCATTTAAATGCAAATTAAATCTTAAAATAAATTATAAAATCAAAATTAATTGGAAGATTGATTTTTATTGCTTTCTTGTGATCCAATCAACCCATAAATGCCAGCAATTTCGAAATTAGATCAAATTTGGCAAGATTGGATTGAAATTGGACAAAAGTTTGAAAATTTGATTTCATGAAAATATCAAAATTAATTTCCATTGAATATTGATCAAATCTTTCCAAATTCAATCCCAAATCCATCCAGCATATATACTTGATGCATCTCAACTGCAAGGAACGGAAAATTGCTCTACAAACCCTATTCCAAAGTTCAAAAATCCGTGTGTTTGAAGCAACTGGTAACCCTAGTTTTGCTTCGATTCAACCCATTCCAAGCCGTCCATTGCATTCCTTGAGGTCTTTAGAGTCGATCCAGACTCTTACATCGTTCAAAACCATCAAGAATCAAGCAATCCCAGTTTCGGTTTGTTCTTATTTTTCCAAATTCGATTATCAATATTCATGCATTATTAACTTGTTTTGATTGTTTGTTTGTGCTTAGAATCAAGTTTTCAAACTTTCTGGGCAAGCCAATTGAGTTTCCATGGCCGGGAACGTATGTTACCATGATTAGGGTTCCTGGTATCGAATTAGGGTTTCTCTATACAAGAAAAATTGGCCAGCAAGACCTATACCATTAAACTCGGGATGACCCGAGGAATCGAACCATGCTTTCAAATGTAATTTATATTATGTGTGCTGCATTTTTGATATTAGCCAGGGACATAGCGTCGAAGAAAAGCCGACGCAAGCTTTTGAAAATTCAAAACGAAAGAGATGAAGTCTGGCGCGAAGGAGGAGGCAATGGCGAAGCAACGCGTGTATTCCACTTACTCCAATTTCCAAACAGTAGCGCGTGTTGGCTCAGTTGGTCAGCGTGTTGGTTTTCAGAGTTTGAGGCCAATGACTCCAGTTCGATCCCTGGCCATGACATTCTTTTTACAAGTTTGCAAATTTGTATTTTCTAACATATTTTCCTATTTCTTTTTTATTTAATATTTTTGCATCATTTTAATTCTTTTCATATTTTTATTTTATGCATTAAAAATCACCAAAAAATATTTTCTCTTTTACATTTATATTCTAAAAATCTTTATTTAATTTATAAAATTAAAAAATATAATTTTGCATGCATATTTATTTTTATTTATATTTTTGCATTTAATTCACTTTTAATTGCATTTTAATTATTAAATCCTTTCTAAAAAATCCCCAAAAATTATTTTAATATATTTATCTTATTTCCAGATATAATAATTTTCTCATATTAAAATTGCATTTTTCTAACGTTTTATCTTATTCGATTTCATCATATTTTTCGATCTCTTATTCTTTCACAGTGTTGTCCGATTCGACGATTTTCTTTATCATTTTATCATTCTATTTTTCCAATAATGTAATTGCTCATGGGATGTAATAGTTAAATTTAGGACTTTATTTTCCGCATTTTAAATTATGTATCGCCTAAAGCCATGTAATAGCGTAGGTTTATCTTTCCGCTTTTACATTCCGCACCCTTATCAATTGCTAGTAATTAGGCGTGTATGGCAAGATAATAATTGGGCATAGCTCACACTAATCTTCAAGATAAAATATCTGAATTCAACACACTTCTATCACACACGCACCCCTTAGGGTAATTCTCTCTCGATGCCTTTCGATTTCAAATGGTCATGTCCCTCGAACGTAGAGGTATTCTAGCACCGTTGCCTTCCAAACAAATCATCATAGTCCCTTCGATACAAAGATCATAAGACCCACGATGTCGCCTCCGAATACATGATCTTGACCTCGATTGTCGCCACGAAAATGATGATAGTCCCTTCGAATGTGCTAGGATACTTCCTACAAGTTGCCTTCGATGACCATCCGATGTCCCTTCGAATGTCCCGCTTACATCCAACGAATGGAGCTACCTACTAACTAATGGTATGGCTAGCGCTGTTCTAAAGGAACATAGAAGTACGAAAACAACCAATTCTGAGTGGGTAATAAGTCTCCTAGTTGCTTGCTCTATCAAATGCTTTTCACACCACACACTTTTTTTTCAAAGTTCAAATTCTTTTCAAAACAAAAACATTTCCGAACACTTTGTATACACTCCTACATGAGTCATTACAAAGTCAAAGCGAAATGCCTTTTCAAAACATTTTGTCAAACACACGTAAAGCAATTTTAAAAAGTTATCTAAGAGCAACTAAGAGCCCGTAGAATAAATCATGATGGAAAGGGGTGCTAATACCTTCCCTTTTCATAACCATTCTCCGAACTCGTAATCTAACGAAGGTCTTTTTTCTTACTTTTACCTTCCTTAATTGATAAAAATAAAAGTCGGTGGCGACTCTTGCTATCCGCACATTTGGATACAAAATCCTACAAAGTCGGTTCACCGTATCACGTAATCGGCGACTACTGGGACTACACCCTAAAAGAGAGAATTGCCTTAGGGATTTCTAGATAACTTTATTGCTTTTTGATTGACTTGTATGCTTTATCTTTAAGGGTTGCTTGGTATTATATTGTTGGGGATCCTACACCCGATCCGGTTTCCTTTTAGGTAAGTAGCATTAGATCATCGCGACCGCTAGACGATAACTACGCGGTCAACATGATGGCTACGTTAGCGTGACACTTTGGTTGTCCCGATACTCTTCATTCCCAAGTTGAAGATAGTATTTGGCTTCGTGGTGTCATCAAGCGCTAACTAAACTTTTAGAACCTTAATTGACCCATCTTGGCCATTAGAAGGTAGTGAGATGGCCGGCTTTGGTGTAGACCGAGGTTGGTTGATACCGATGCTACGCCATTGAGATTAGACTTTGGGACATTTTCGATCGACCACTTGGTCAGATTGAAATAAGCGCCACGAGAAAGATCCGTGATATGAGATTCCTAGAACCCTTATTATTATAGGACAGATGAACCAAATCAAACTTTTGGTAGGGTAATCACCTATACCTCATGCAAGCCTTAACCCTAGGCTCATTGTGTGAATTGTTTGTGTGCTAAACATGACATCATGACATCATTCGCATTGCATATCATTTCTAACTATTTCAAGGACCTAGGGATTTATCTTTGCTCTGCTTTTGTAGGGATTATGGCTTCTAGAAAGACTATCCGAATCAACTTCATGGGTATCCCTTCTCAACTCAAAGATTGGTTTCAAATTCCACCATGCTCGGCCCATCAAAAGACATGGTTATCTACTTGATTTGGTTATCTCCGGTTTTGAAGAAGATATGATGCATGTCCTATTCCAGCTTCTTTGATCCAAACACCATTGCTTTATATTCCCATTATCATTGGTTCCTACCTTGAAGAGTTCTCTAAGCTACTGGGATACCTATTCTTGATCAAATGCCATTCACCGGTTTAGAAAAGGTTCCTAAGCACGAAGACATCGATCCGCCTTACATCTTAAGCGCCGATATTGAAGCCAATTGGGAAACTAGAAGTGGAGTTAAGGGTTTACTTTCCAAATTCCTAATTAAGAAAGCCCAAGAATTCTCAAAGTTATGAGTTTCCATGCATTTGAAAACATTGTGGCCTTGCTAATTTATGGTTTGGTTCTGTTTCCTAACTCGATCAATTCATAGATGTCAATGCCATCAGTTATTTCTTACCCGCAATCTCGTGCCTACCTTACTTGGAGACATCCTACATTCTCTCCACACTGCACTACTAAGCGACAAGGAACTCTCATGTGTTGTGTCCTGCTACTTTCAAGGTGGTTTATTTCGCACCTTCCTCCATCGCTTTTGAAGAACGAACAAAGGTCGAGATGGTCTCAAACCTTTGAAGACTTGAAGAGATCCCGATTCAACTAAAAGAAGAAAGGGATACCTTTGAAGCTCAAGTTATGCAAGTGAGAAGAAAGTTCTAGAGTTGACCAAGCTACTTCATGAGGAGCGAAACATCAACGCTACATCGGCACCAAGAGGAAGCGCCATGGGAGACTTAGAGCTTTAGGATGTTTATGTTTCTTTTATTGTTTTGAACTATCTCTTGTACTTAAAAAGAAAAGAATAATGAAAAAGTACTAATAAATGTTTGTTCATTGCTTGTTTAACAAATTTAAATCTCTAAGGTCCTTGAAAACATTGCATTGCATTCGCATAAACATTGCATATCATAGCATAACATTGCATCACTGTACATTGAGATTGGTTTTCTCATTTGCTCGCTATTTATTTTAGCGTAAATGGCTCTTGAACAGATCGTCAAAGATCTCCGTGCTCGTAATGCTCGGGCCAAGCAGATGTTCACCAACTTGGTCCAAGGCCAAGAAGATTTGAAGAAGCTCATCAACAAGAAGAAGAAGGTTGTTGGTCTCCTCAACATGGGTAGACGTTTCAAAGGGGGTCCAAAAGTGGTCAGTCGGATCGAGCTCTCTGAGGGAAGTGTCCATACCGAGGGGAGTACCAAGGGTGATGAAGGTGATCAGCGTGAGCTAAAGAAAGGGGGAGAGGACCACTCTGATGAAGATGACAAGTACAAACAACTTGAAGACCGTCTGAATGCTGTGGAAAACCTGAAGATGTCTCGGCTGAACTTTGATGATCTGAGCCTTGTTCCTGGTGTTGTGATTCCTCCCAAGTTCAAAGTTCCAACTTTTGCTAAGTATGATGGCATGTCTTGCCCTAAGCTGCATTTGAAGTCCTATGTCCAGAAGATCAATCCCCACACCGATGATGTAAAGTCAGGATGCACTATTTTCAAGAGAGTTTGTCCGAACCCGCTTGGAATGGTACTATCACCTAGAGAATGACCGTATCCGTACTTGGAGTGATTTGATGCTTTCTGATGATGAGTACAATGTCGAATTGACACCCACTCGCATGCAACTACAAAGCATGTCTATGGGTCGTGACGAGAAGTTCAAGGAGTATGCTCGTAAGTGGAGAGATCTAGCAGAGTTCAACCACCCTTGTCCAATAGGGAGTTGGTTGATATGTTTATGGGAACACCGACAGCCCGTTCTTCAATCATCCGATTGGAAATTCTTCATCCGGATTCACCGAAATGATATTGACAAAGTAGCGCATTGAAGTCGGTATCAAGAGTGGGAAGATTCATGTAGAGTCATCTTCAAATGCCAAGAGATCTTTGGTGGTAAGAAAGAAGCTAATGCCGTGTATGGTCGAAAAGCCGAGCCAAGACCGACCGTGCTCAACTGTGGGGCCAGGATCTCCAATCCTACATCAAGACAACAGACAACGCGTGAGCGTAACGCGCCACGAAGACAGCTTTAAGATCAACATGCCTTTGTCGCAGCCTTGCAACACATGTTGAACGCAGTCGATAACCTTGAGGGATCCTCCTCGAATGTCAACACTTCCTCTCCGAAATACAATCCTAATGCTAAGTGTGCTTACCATTCCAATAGCCAGTGACATCGACAATTGTTGGGCTCAAGAACAAGATTCAAGATATGATTGAAGCTAAGCAGATCGAGTTTGATCCTCCGCTGAGACTCGAATGTGATCAACGCGCCTATGCCTAACCATGACAAGAGTTCCAATGTCATTGGTGATGATACTTACATTTTCAACATAGATGACTTGACCATCCTCCGATGACCGTTAAGAAGAATTTGTTGCAAGCGGTGTCAATCCAGATGCCCGAGAATTGTCGTTGGTGCCCATCCGCACTGATGGTTGTGCTTGGTTGAGAAGACGTGTTCAAGGCATGATGGATAACCGTGAGATACTATTTCGAAACCACCGTGCGTGTCGTGTGAAGAAATGTCTAAGTTGAAGATTGACAATGCGAATGAAACAGATCATCTGGGGATACCTTGGGGCAGCCAAGTGGAAAATATGATTACATGGTGAAGTACACGCTCTCGAGAGTTACAAGATTCCTATTGAAGATGTTAAGGCGACCGGATGGGGTGATTTCTCAAGACCATGCCGATGTTAACACATTAAGAATTTCCTCACGATCCCGTGCCTAGAGTGGCACCTCTTATTATCACTTCTCCAAGGCCGCCCATATTCCTCCGACAAAGCTATCCTTGGAACTATGGAGTCGATGTTTACTATCATGGCGCCAAGCAAGACCCTCCGACCATTGAAGATCTTATCAAGTTTCTATTCCCGACATTGACAACATCACCGGATCAAGTAAGGTGACCAGAACCGGAAGGGTATTCTCTCCAGAGATCTCTCCTCCAAAAGACACTGCGACTCCAACTCGCATTCCAGCTACTCAATCAATATCCCCAGCTAGAGGAAAGAACCAAGACTCATCCCGCTCAACCGTAGTACCAAAGGAAGTTATCAAGACACCTCCAAACAAGAAATGGAGGAAATTCAAGATCATCAAGAAGAGTGATTACAATGTTGTGGAACACAGACAGACTCATCCAAGATCTCCATGCTTGCTCGCTTTTGTGCTCCGAGGCTCATGCTAATGCCTTGGTGAAGTTTCTGAAGAATGCTCACGTGCCGCAAGACACTACTACCGATCAATTTGAAGTTTGTATTGCTAGCCCGGCTGCCAACAACGGCCTAGGCTTCTCTCGATGTCGATTTGACTCCGCCGAAAGAAACACAACAAAGCCTTGCACATCTCTGAATGCAAGGGCACACTGCCTCATGTCTTAATAGATACCGGCTCGCTCAATATCTTATCAAGATCGCTTTTGATCGACTTGATGTCGAAGGGTTGGTTCTCGAGACCCGACATTATCGTGAGAGCTTTTGATGGTTCTAAGCGAACAAGATTGAGAGCTCATCATTGTAAAGTCGGTTCCCGCACTTTTGATTCCACTTTTGTCATGGACATCCGTCCTTATTCTTGCCTACTTGGACGCCTTGGATACATGGGCAAAGGCTACTCTACCTTGCATCGTAAACCAAATACCCGGTGAAGGGAAGGTTGTTACAGATGTGGTGAAGAAGAGTATATGGTCACCATCTACAATCATTCCGCTATCTCGAGATGGAGGGTGAATTCTTCGAGACTCGTCAAGCTTTTGAAACGATACCCAGTCATGCCTGTTGACTCTCCATCACCCTCAAGATGCTAAAGTTCCGCCTAAGATGGCCTCATTGAAAGATGCTCAAGCCGCTGTTGAAGGAAAGAGTACTATTTGGGGTCAGCCCCGACTTTCCTTTCAAATCGACAAGACCGGTTTAGGCTTCACCATCAAGGGTCGAAGATGATACGCGAACGTGCCGCCAACTTCCTTTCCGCATCACCAAAGTGGAATCCATGCTATAGAAGACAACGACAACAACTTCGACATCGCAAGTGGATCTTCCCAACTCTGATCAAGGGCTCAAGAATTGAAGATCAAGACGCCATACCAATCTCCTTTAGTCGAGTAATTGCTCTTGTTTTGTTTTGTTTTTCGATTTCTTTATGTTTTGAACAATAAACTTTGAAAGCCTAGTGCCTTGCCCGGCATCGTGGCTCGCTTATGAGGGTTATTATCTGTCGCTTATGATTTTCATTCAATAAATTCGTGGACTTTTGCATTCAATTGTTTGTTTTCTTTCTTTACTTTATCACCCCTTCAAAAGCTATGTGTTTCTTACACACACCCACGTGATACACCAGAATCACTCCGAATCTCGTTAATAACTATGCTAGTGCTAAATATGACTTCGATAATCCGATCTACCAAGCCAAGACGAAAGTGAGGAAGATTGTGAAGTGCCAGAGAACTTCCAGATCACAGCAAGAAGAAGCGAGTTATACACCCACACGAAGAGCAAGTTGAGGTTGTGAATTTGGTACCGACGAAGACGTAAAAGAGATCAAGATAGGAGCGGTCTTGAGAACAAAGTGTTAAAGAAAGGTTGGTTCAGATGCTACGAGACTATGTTGAGGTTTTTGCTTGGTCATACGAAGACATGCGGTTTAGACATTGATATTGTGGTACACCGATTGCCGACAAAAGAGGGTTTTCTCCCAAGAAATGTAGGTTCGTCGATGCGCCCGAGATGTCGAGAAGATCAAAGCGAGGTTATGAAGCCTCAATGCGGTTTCTTAGCTACCTCCTATCCTCAAAGGTTGCTAATGTGGTACCCGTGCCCAAGAAAGATGGTAAAGTACGAATGTGTGGATTACGTAGATCCGAACAAAGCGAGTCCGAAAGACGATTTCCACTTCCTCATATTGATGTTCTAGTTGACAACACCGCCAAAGATAAGGTTTTCCTTCATGGATGGTTTCTCCTACAATCGATCAAAATGGCTCCAAGACATGGAGAAGACTACTTTTGTTACACAGTGGGGCACTTTCGCATAAGGTTATGCCGTCGATCGAAGAACGCAGCGCCACTTATCGTGCTATGGTGACATTGTTTCATGACATGATTCATCACGAGATAGAGGTCTACATTGACGACATGATAGCTCGATCACAGACTGAAGAAGAACATCTTGATCATTTGCAGAAACAGTTTGATAGGATGAAGAAGCATGTTGAGACTTAATCCTAACAAGTGCACCTTTGGAGTCAGATCCGGAAAACTCCTAGGGTTTGTTGTCAGTGGTAAAGGTATTGAAGTTGATCCCGCCAAGGTTAAAGCTATTCAAGAGATGCCAGCTCCCCGCACCGAGAAGGAAGTCAGAGGTTTCTTGGGCCGATTGAACTACATTGCCAGATTCATTGCACACCTAACCGCTACTTGTGAGCCAATCTTCAAGTTACTTAAGAAAGATCAAGTAGTAGAATGGAACGACGATTGCCGATCGCTTTTGACAAAATCAAGGAGTACCTACTAATCCTCCTATCCCGATGTCACCGCCAAGGAAGACCTCTCATCATGTACTTGATAGTTAGAGAACTCAATGGGGTGTGTTGGGGCAACATGACGAGTCTGGTCGAAAAGAGCATGCAATATACTACCTTAGCAAAAGTTTACCGATCGTGAAACAAGATACTCATGAGAAAACTTGCAACGCTTTGGCTGCTCACGACTAAGACAAGATATGTTGACTCACACTACCTTGTTGATTTCAAAATGGATCCGATAAAATACATCTTTGAGAAACCAGCTTCTCCGAAGAATAGCAAGATGGCAAATGATCTTGACCGAATATGACATCCAAGACACTTCTCGAAAGCGATCAAAGGAAGTGTAGTAGCCGATCATTTGGCTCATCAAGCCGTAGATGACTATCGCCTATGCGTCAATTTCCGACGAAGATGTTTTACTAGTTACAGATTGAAGAACTGTGCCCGACGAAGGACCGAACAAGGATCCCGATGGACCATGGTCTTTGATGGAGCCTCAAACGCACTCGGCAATGGCATTGGCGCCATCATTACATCCCCACAAAGGACATACGCCTTTCACCGCCAGATTATGTTTCATTGCACCAACAACATGGCCGAATATGAAGCGTGCATCATGGGTATCAAAGTCTGTTGACTTAAGAATCAAGTTCTTACAAGTGTATGGAGACTCGCCTTTGGTGATCACGATAAAAGGTGGGATACGAAGCATCCGAATCTCATTCCGTATCGAGAGCATGTTCGAGTTTGATTCCCTATCAAGAGATTACTTTTGATCATATTCCACGAGAAGATCGGCGACGCATTGGCTACTATGTCGCCTATGTTCAAGGTCGATGGGACAACGAGGCTCCCGGATCATCATTGAGAAGTTCGACGAACCAGATATTGTTATGAGCTTGACGCAGAAGAGAAACCTTGGTATTACGATGTGAAGAGGTATCTTGAGACTCGTGAATATCCGCAGGGCATCCGTCAATGATAAGAAGTTCATGAGAAGATTCGCCCAAATTCTTCTCAAAGAACGACATCTTATACAAGCGCAACCACGACTTGTGCTTACTCTACTGTAGACCGGAAACAAAGAATACACATCATGGAAGAGTTACATGAAGGCGATTTGGTACCCACTCCGGGACACACCATGGCTAAAAAGATTTTGAGAACAAAGTTACTATTGGTCCACCATGGAAGCCGATTGTCACCGCCGATCTTGTCACAAATGCCGATTTATGCCGACAAAGTACACGCATTCCAAGATCTCCGAATGTTCTAACTTCTCCTTGGCCTTTGCAATGTGGGGCATTGACATGATTGGAGAAATTAAGCCCACAACTTCCAATGGACATCGTTTCATCCTTGTGGCAATCGATTACTTTACCAAATGGGTGAAACCTCGTATGCATCATACCAAGAATGTTGTGGCTCGATTCATCAAACATAATCTTATCTCGGATGGCACTCCGAAAGGATTATCACGTATAACGGTTCCAATCTCAACAATAAGATGATCACCGAACTCACGCAATTCAAGATCAAGCATCACAATTCATCTCCTTATCGGCCTAAGATGAACGGCGCAGTGGAAGCCGCCAACAAAAACATTAAGAAGATTATACTGAAGATGAGTGTGACTTACAAGGATTGGCATGAGATGTTACCATTTGCTCTTCATGGTTATCGCACTACAAAGACGAACATCAACAACCCCTTCTCTCTTGTATACGGTATGGAAGCCGTCTTACCCATCGAGGTTCGGATACCCTCAACCGAGTCCTCCGAGGCGAGTTAGGCGAAGACGATTGGATCCGCATCGCCTTGACCGATTAATTTGATTGATGAGAAACGACTCATCCATCCGCCATGGATGATTTATCGAAACGAATGATCGAGCATTTAACAAGAAGGTCAAGCACCTAGTCTACCAAGTCGGTGACCTAGTAGTCAAGCGCATCATTCTTCCACAAGGTGATCCTGGGCAAATGGACTCCCCCACGAGGGACCGTTTGTAGTCAAGATGATTTTTCGGAGCTATGATACTTAGCACCATGGATGGTGAAGACTTCCCACACCGTGAACGCAGACATAGTCAAAAATACTACGATAAAAGAGACCCGCTAGGTCGACGCCTAGGCAAAAATAAGATCTGGCGAACCAAAAGGTTCGGGCAAAATTAAGGATATATACAAAACATGTACACCGCAAGTCGAAAACCCGAAAAGGCGGCTTGGGCAAAAAGGGTATCCCAGAGATCGAAACCCGAAGGGCGGTCTAGGAAAAAGTTAGGGATTTAAGCGCACGACTATGTCTCTTCCGATCATCCGCCCATACTACTATCAAGATTCAAGGTTCGAATGGCGAAGATCAATTCACTCACTTTCTCGACAAGAAGGAGATGAGATAGTCGAAATATATGAGTACTAGCATAGTTGGAACTTAACGAGATTGTTTCCGCATAGCTTTTTACCTTTCCTGTGTACCAACTACTTGGCCATACGCCATCTTTCAAATAAACGCAAATTCTTTCTCTTTACAATTCTTGTTGTTGTCGTTTGCAATAAGTCCAACGTTTGTTTTGAATGATTATATGCATTTGACAATAAGAATCTATTCGCAAACATGCGAAAAGTGAACATACAAAAGTACTTACTACAGGTTCCAGGAATTGGGATGACGACGAAAGTCACCAAATAGTTCCCCACAGAGCATAGAGGTGTCACTCACAACACACCTTCCCCAGCAGAGTATATGTTAATCCACGAGCAGTGATTCCACTCAACCGAGCAATGTTACATCAGTCTCAGCAAGAACACTTCACCCCAATAAGATGTTTATCCCGGTATCTCTCATTCCCTTTTCCCCGGTATCCAGACTCGAAACTTGGTCAGATAGTGCATCGGAGGAAACTACATTTTATCCCCCAGCCAGAGATTACAACGGGCTCCAGACTCTTCTAACACGGTCTCTCAACAACCATCAAATATTCTCCGGCGAGATCTACGCTCAGAATCCCCAGTAGAGCGCCTCTTAAAAATCCTCAGCAGGATCTACATACAAGGTCCCCAACAGATCGCCTTCCAGATTCTCCTCAGCAGGGTCTATGAGATCTCCAACAACGAGTTTCTCAAATCTCTACCTTCCTCAACAATATCTAGGCCCAAGACTTGGTCAGATAGTGCATCGGAGGAATCCAGGATATCTTTCTTCTCCTTCAAAAGCGGGGTTCTCACCTACACAATTCCCCAAGCAGAAGTCAGAAATCTTCAAACAGAATATCCGCATCTTCTTCAAGATGGATATGTTTTGAAATATCACAACATTCATCATTCATACATTTCTCATAAAGTCATAATTCATGCATATGTCATTCATACGCTGCCATGCATCATACCCTGCATAAAACTAACGAATATTCTATCAAAGTTTCTCTTGTTTTCTCCAAACAGTAATACTGACGCAAACAGTCCAGATTAAGCCCCGAATCGACGGGAAAACTATCTGAAAGACCGTCCTGGGTTGTCCTCCGACGACTGGTCCAGGATTAAGCCCCGAACCGACGGGAAAACTATCTGAAAGACCGCCCTTGGTTGTCCTCCGACGATCGGTTCAGGTTAAGCCCGAACCGACGGAAAACTATCCGAAGACCACCGGTTATCCTCCGATAACAGCAATGGATCAACACCGATGCACAACAAGGAAGCTATCCACAT
This sequence comes from Vicia sativa, assembly GCA_021764765.1. Taxonomy (NCBI): domain Eukaryota; kingdom Viridiplantae; phylum Streptophyta; class Magnoliopsida; order Fabales; family Fabaceae; genus Vicia; species Vicia sativa. The sequence goes on from CM038797.1 coordinate 29,858,311, forward strand.
TTTTGCCAACTACAATCTCCTCGAGTAATCAAGACGAAGATTTATTCGATTCCTTATTATCAACAAAGAACTCAGTAGTCTAGCGACTCGGCTTGCCTTGGATGGCATCTTAAGCCCATCTCCGACTACTTGTCAATATTTCTTCACTTTCAGAATGCTGCATATATGGTTAAAAATCAATACAAACCAATAACTTCATTTAAAGTGAACACGAAGTCTAACGTATGACTCCCCTCGGATGGCATCTTAAGCCCATCTCCTCTCCGTTCCAGGAACATCTACAGAGTCTAACATACGACTCACTCCCCAGCATCGACCTTTCCGGATGGCATCTTAAGACCATCTCCGTCAGCTCCCCTATTAACAACCTCGAGTCTAGTGTATGACTCGTTCCCCAGCGAAGTCTCCAACTTCTCCAAATGGCATCTGTAAGCCCATTCCCGCATCGTCAGCCAATAGCGAGTGCAAATTTTCAGGTGTACTCGAGTGTTCAATCATCTTCTACCTTCAGGTCACGAAAGACAAGCATGTCAATCTAACCCTCCAGTACAAGAAGATTGAACAGGGGCAGCTGTCATACCCCAAAATTTGCCCTCCATCTTCTCAGAAGATTTCATACATCTATGCTCAAGGATTCCTCAAGAGTTGATCAAACAAACTCTCTCCTAGACAATCAACCCAAACCAGGGTTTGGTATCTCTCAAGGCAAGATGGACTTCTAACAACTCCAATGGCCTTCATGCCTCCTCATATGCTTCAAAGATTCTCCATGTCAAGTTTCAAGCCTCACAAGTCAAGTTTCCTCAGGCAATTGCTCAGATGGTTGAAAATCAATTGTATTGGACAAAAAGTCAACTGTGGTCAACATACAGACAAAACTTCTGATTTTTGGTCAACATCCTCATTTTGAAGTTACATTCATCATTTGATCAAGGGTTGATCATGATTCATCAAGAAAACTCAAGATTTGCTCAAAAGTCAAACTTTCTAAATTAGGGTTTCTAGATGAAAAGTCAACTGAACTTTGACTGATCATAACTTTCTCATACTTTCTCAGAAATTTTCCCTCCAAATCTCATTTTGAAGGAAATTCAATTCTCTACAACTTCATGTCTCACAAGAATGTCCAAAAAATGCTTCATTTGAGAGGTATAGCTCAAGACATTACAGGTCATTTTCAAAGTCAACAAAAAGTCAACTTTTTGATTTGAAGATATATTGAGCATGGTAACTCCAATTGAGATGAGACCAAAGAAATTGTTTAGAGGACTCTTAGAGCTTTCCAAAAAGTCCAAGAACACTCAAAAATGTGCAAAATTGAGCAAGTTACACCATCCACAAGTTGGAAAATTTTGGAAGAATGCACAAAGAGAGATACTTCAAAAAATCAAATCTTTTGCAAATGGGCCTACTTTTTCTTCATCCTAACTTGTTCCTCATGCAATTAGGAATGTCCAAGCCCAATGCCACGAATTTTTGATTTATTTTTCTATTTAATTTGTAATTTATTCATTTAAATGCAAATTAAATCTTAAAATAAATTATAAAATCAAAATTAATTGGAAGATTGATTTTTATTGCTTTCTTGTGATCCAATCAACCCATAAATGCCAGCAATTTCGAAATTAGATCAAATTTGGCAAGATTGGATTGAAATTGGACAAAAGTTTGAAAATTTGATTTCATGAAAATATCAAAATTAATTTCCATTGAATATTGATCAAATCTTTCCAAATTCAATCCCAAATCCATCCAGCATATATACTTGATGCATCTCAACTGCAAGGAACGGAAAATTGCTCTACAAACCCTATTCCAAAGTTCAAAAATCCGTGTGTTTGAAGCAACTGGGTAACCCTAGTTTTGCTTCGATTCAACCCATTCCAAGCCGTCCATTGCATTCCTTGAGGTCTTTAGAGTCGATCCAGACTCTTACATCGTTCAAAACCATCAAGAATCAAGCAATCCCAGTTTCGGTTTGTTCTTATTTTTCCAAATTCGATTATCAATATTCATGCATTATTAACTTGTTTTGATTGTTTGTTTGTGCTTAGAATCAAGTTTTCAAACTTTCTGGGCAAGCCAATTGAGTTTCCATGGCCGGGAACGTATGTTACCATGATTAGGGTTCCTGGTATCGAATTAGGGTTTCTCTATACAAGAAAAATTGGCCAGCAAGACCTATACCATTAAACTCGGGATGACCCGAGGAATCGAACCATGCTTTCAAATGTAATTTATATTATGTGTGCTGCATTTTTGATATTAGCCAGGGACATAGCGTCGAAGAAAAGCCGACGCAAGCTTTTGAAAATTCAAAACGAAAGAGATGAAGTCTGGCGCGAAGGAGGAGGCAATGGCGAAGCAACGCGTGTATTCCACTTACTCCAATTTCCAAACAGTAGCGCGTGTTGGCTCAGTTGGTCAGCGTGTTGGTTTTCAGAGTTTGAGGCCAATGACTCCAGTTCGATCCCTGGCCATGACATTCTTTTTACAAGTTTGCAAATTTGTATTTTCTAACATATTTTCCTATTTCTTTTTTATTTAATATTTTTGCATCATTTTAATTCTTTTCATATTTTTATTTTATGCATTAAAAATCACCAAAAAATATTTTCTCTTTTACATTTATATTCTAAAAATCTTTATTTAATTTATAAGATTAAAAAATATAATTTTGCATGCATATTTATTTTTGTTTATATTTTTGCATTTAATTCACTTTTAATTGCATTTTAATTATTAAATCCTTTCTAAAAAATCCCCAAAACTTATTTTAATATATTTATCTTATTTCCAGCATATAATAATTTTCTCATATTAAAATTGCATTTTTTCTAACGTTTTATCTTATTCCGATTTCATCATATTTTCCGATCTCTTATTCTTTCACAGGTTGCTCCGATTCAGACGATTTTCTCTTTATCATTTTATCATTTTATTTTTCCAATAATGTAATTGCTCATGGGATGTAATAGTTAAATTTAGGACTTTATTTTCCGCATTTTAAATTATGTATCTGCCCCAAAGCCATGTAATAGCGTAGGTTTATCTTTCCGCACCTTTACATTTCCGCTTTTACATTCCGCATTTTTACTTTCCGCACCCTTATCAATTGCTAGTAATTAGGCGTGTATGGCAAGATAATAATTGGGCATAGCTCACACTAATCTTCAAGATAAAATATCTGAATCAACACACTTCTATCACACACGCACCCCTTAGGGTAATTCTCTCTCGATGCCTTTCGATTTCAAATGGTCATGTCCCTCGAACGTAGATGTATTCTAGCACCGTTGCCTTCCAAACAAATCATCATAGTCCCTTCGATACAAAGATCATAAGACCCACGATGTCGCCTCCGAATACATGATCTTGACCCTCGATTGTCGCCTACGAAAAATGATGATGGTCCCTTCGAATGTGCTAGGATACTTCCTACAAGTTGCCTTCGATGACCATCCGATGTCCCTTCGAATGTCCCGCTTACATCCAACGAATGGAGCTACCTACTAACTAATGGTATGGCTAGCGCTGTTCTAAAGGAACATAGAAGTACGAAAACGACCAATTCTGAGTGGGTAATAAGTCTCCTAGTTGCTTGCTCTATCAAATGCTTTTCACACCACACACTTTTTTTTCAAAGTTCAAATTCTTTTCAAAACAAAAACATTTCCGAACACTTTGTATACACTCCTACATGAGTCATTACAAAGTCAAAGCGAAATGCCTTTTTCAAAACATTTTTGTCAAACACACAGAAAGCAATTTTAAAAAAGTTATCTAAGAGCAACTAAGAGCCCGTAGAATAAATCATGGATGGAAAGGGTGCTAATACCTTCCTTTTCATAACCATTCTCCCGAACTCAGAATCTAACGAAGGTCTTTTTATGTTACTTTTACCTTCCCTTAATTGGATAAAAATAAAATTTGGTGGCGACTCTTGCTATCCGCACATTTGGATACAAAAATCCTACGAAGTCAGTTCACCGTATCACAGTGTGGACTACAGAGATCTGAACAGAGCAAGTCCGAAAGACGATTTTCCATTTCGTCATATTGATGTTCTAGTCGACAATACCTCTCAACATAAGGTCTTCTCCTTCATGGATGGTTTCTCCGGTTACAACCAGATCAAAATGGCTCCTAAAGACATGGAAAAGACTACTTTCGTTACACAGTGGGGCACATTCTGCTACAAGGTCATGCCGTTCGGCCTGAAGAACGTTGGCGCCACATATCAACGTCCCATGGTGGCATTATTTCATGACATGATTCATCACGAGATAGAGGTCTACGTCGACGACATGATAGCTCGATCACAGACTAAAGAAGAACATCTCGATCATTTGCGGAAACTGTTTGATAGATTGAAGAAGTACAGACTAAGACTTAATCCCAACAAGTGCACCTTTAGAGTCAGATCCGGTAAGCTCCTGGAGTTTGTTGTTAGTGGTAAAGGTATTGAAGTTGACCCCGCCAAGGTTAAAGCTATCCAAGAAATTCCAGCGCCCCACATCGAGAAAGAAGTCAGAGGTTTCTTAGGACAATTGAACTACATTGCCAGGTTCGTTGCACATCTCACTGCTACTTGTGAGCCAATCTTCAAACTAATGAAGAAAGATCAAGTAGTGGAATGGAACGACGATTGCCAAACAACTTTTGACAAAATCAAGGAGTATCTGCAGAATCCTCCTATCCTGATGACCGTCTTTCAAAGGAAGACCTCTTATCATGTACTTGACAATATTAGAGAATTCAATGGGGGTGTGTGTTGGGGCAACATGACGAGTCTGGTCGAAAAGAGTATGCAATATACTACCTTAACAAAAATTTTACCGACTGTGAAACAAGATACTCACAATGAGAAAACTTGCGATGCTTTGGCTGTCGCCGACTAAGATAGTATATGTTGACTCACACTACCTTGTTGATCTCCAAGATGGATCCGATAAAATACATATTGAAAACCTGCTCTCTCCGGAAGAATAGCAAGATGGCAAATGATCTTGACCGAATACGACATCCAGTACACTACTCAAAAGGCGATCAAAGGAAGTGTAGTAGCCGATCATTTGGCTCATCAAGCCGTAGATGACTATCAGTCTATGCAGTTTGAGTTTCCAGATGAAAATGTTTTACTAGTTACTGATTGCGAAGAACCAGGACCAGAAGAAGGACCTGAACTAGGATCCCGATGGACCATGGTCTTTGATGGAGCCTCAAACGCACTTGGCATTGGCATTGGCGCCATCATTACATCTCCTACAGGAGGACACACTCCTTTCACCACCAAATTATGTTTCAACTGCACTAACAACATGGCCGAATACGAAGCGTGCATCATGGGTATTAAAGCTGCTATCGATCTGAATCTCATTCCGTATCGGGAGCATGTTTTGAGTCTGATCCCCTACTTCGAAGAGATCACATTCGATCATATTCCACGAGAAGAGAATCAGTTCGCAGACGCATTAGCTACTATTTCCTCGATGTTCAAGGTCAGATGGGACAACGAAGCTCCTCAAATCATCATCGAAAAGTTTGACGAACCAACATACTGTTGTGAACTTGATACAGAAGAGAAACCTTGGTTCTACGAAGTGAAGAGGTATCTTGAGACTCAAGAATATCCCGTAGGGGCATCTGTCAATGAAAAGAAGTTCTTAAGAATATTCGCATCCAAATTCTTTCTCAGCAACGACATCTTATACAAGCACAATCACGACTTGTGCTTACTCCGCTGTGTAGATCAGAAATTTGCAGAACGGATCATGGAAGAATTACACGAAGGCGGATTCGGTACCCACTCCAGTGGACATACAATGGCTAAGAAAATTCTGAGAATAGGTTACTATTGGTCCACCATGGAAGCTGATTGTCACCGCTATGCTCGTTCTTGTCACAAATGCCAGATATATGCAGACAAAGTGCACGTACCTCCAGTACCATTGAATGTTCTGACCGCTCCTTGGCCTTTCGCAATGTGGGGCATTGACATGATTGGAGAAATCAAACCCACTACCTCCAACGGACACCGTTTCATCCTTGTGGCGATTGACTATTTCACCAAGTGGGTAGAAGCAACCTCGTTCGCATCTGTTGCCAAGAATGTTGTGGCTCGATTCATCAAGCATAATCTTATCTGTCGGTACAGCATTCCTGAAAGGATTATCACAGATAACGGTACCAACCTCAACAATAAAATGATCACCAAACTCTACACGCAGTTCAAGATCAAGCATCACAACTCTTCTCCATATCGGCCTAAAATGAACGGTGCAGTGGAAGCCGCCAACAAGAATATCTAGAAGATCATACAGAAGATGACGGTGACTTACAAGGATTTGCACGAGATGTTTCCATTTGCTCTCCATGGTTACCGCACTACAGTACGAACATCTACAGGGGAAACCCCCTTCTCTCTCGTATACGGTATGGAAGCAGTCCTACCAATCGAGGTTTAGGTACCCTTAACCAAAGTCCTCCAGGACGCAGAGCTAGGCGAAGACGAATGGATCTAGACTCGCCTCGATCAGATCAACTTGATCGACGAAAAATGACTCGCATCCATTTGCCATGGACAGATTTACCAGAAGCGAATGATCAGAGCATTCAAGAAGAAAGTCAAGCACCGAGCCTACCAAGTCGGTGATCTAGTAGTCAAGCGCATCATTCTTCCACAAGGTGATTCCAGGGGCAAATGGACTCCCACCTACGAGGGACCATTTGTAGTCAAAACAGTATTTTCTGGCGGAGCTATGTTACTTAGCACCATGGATGGAGAAGACTTCCCACACCCTGTGAACGCGGACATAGTCAAAAAATACTACGCATGAACGAGACTCGCTAGGTCGACTGACCTAGGCAAAAATAAGGGCATCCTGGCGAACTAAAAGGGTTCGGGAAAAAGTTAAGGATATATACAAAAATGTACACCCGACAAGTCGAAAACCTGGAAAGTCGACTTGGGCAAAAAAAGGGTATCCCGGTAGACTGAAAACCCGAAAGAGCAGTCTAGGCAAAAGTTAGGGATTTAAGCGTACGACTATGTCTCGTCCAGATCATCTACCTACAGACTACTACTATTGGCATTAAAATGGCGAAAATCAATTCACTCACTTTCTACTGACAGCAAGGAGATGAGATAGTCGAAATATAAGAGCACTAGCATTATTGAAACTCAACGAGATTATTTCCGCATCACTTTTACTTTTATTCGTTTCTTGTATACAAACTGCTTGGCTATACGCCACCTTTCAAAATTAATGCAAATTCTTCCTTTTACAGTGTTAACCTTTATTGTTTTTTGCATAAAGTCCAATGATTGCTTTGAATGATTATATGCATTTGACAATAAACATCTGTTCACAAACGTACGAAAAGAGAACGAACAAAAAGTAATTACTACAAACTCTAGGAATTGATATGACCACTGAAGTCACCAATACGTTCCCAGATACTTTCATAAGAGCTCGAACCCCACAGAGCCGTCGCTCTCTACAAAACTTCTCCGACGAAGTACTAGTCTCCTCCCACTAGTGTTCCCACACTTCGAGCTTCATCACATTAGTCCCAGAGTAGTGATCTTAATCAACTTTGTCTCGTTACATCAGTTTCCGAGCAGTAATAGTTTATCTCATATACATAGAGATATTTATCCCCAGCAGAATATCTCCTGATGATTGTCACTCCCTGGCAGCAGCAATATCCAGACTCAAATCTTGGTCAGATAATGCATCAGAGGAAACCGACATCTCTCTTATTCCCCAGTCAGAGGTATCGACAAAACTCAGGTTCGTCACCTCAAAAGATTCTTCGAGCCTCGTCAGCTTTTACGTCCTTACCAGCTTTGCCATGTTACGTTAGTCTCCAAGCAGTAATCAGATATCTGCCAACAAGATCTACGCACAAGCTCCCCAGCAGAGTATTTCCCAATGATTATTACCCAGAATCGAAACTTGGTCAGATAGTGCATCGGAGGAATCATAAACATCTCTTTCCCTTCCAAGTCGGGGTTTTCAACAACTTCATCCCTAAGCAGACGTCAAAATCTCCAGCGAAACGATTGTATTTTCCTCAAGATGGATATGTTTTGAAATACCACAACATCTACATTCATGCATTATTCATAAAAATCATAACATGTGCACATATCATTCACGAACATTGTCATATGATTTCACGCATAACAATCTACATAGGACTAACCATATCCTGTCGAGATTTATTTCCCTAACAGGTAAAAGCTATTTTCCAAGTGGAAGGTCAAAGATTAATACCCGAAGCAAGACGGGAGAACTATCTGAACAACCACGAAAATCGCTTCCAGACAACAGGTCAAAGATTAATACCCGAAGCAAGACGGGAGAACTATCTGAAAGACCATACAAATTGTCTTCAGGCAACGAACATTGGATTAACACCCGAAGCGAGACGGGGAAGCTATCTAGATTCTGCCAAATATCCAACTCGAGAATAGCCAAGACGTAGGCTTATTCTGACTCTCTCTTATTATCAACAGTAACTACAGAGTCTAGCATACGACTCAGTTGCCCCAGATGGCATCTTTAAGCCCATCTCCAAATACTTGTCGACTTCTCTCCACCTCCAGAATGCTGCATATTTGGTTAAAAATCAATACGTGCCAATAATCTCATTCAAAGACGATCGTGAAGTCTAGCGTACGACTCAACATCAGCTGCCCCGGATGGCATCTTAAGCCCATCTCCGTCGCCTCTTCTGCTCGAAAAACCCCTATAGAGTCTAACGTATGGCTCATTCCCTAGCATCAGTCTCTCCCGGATGGCATCTTAAGCCCATCTCCGTGTTTTCTTCTATTTTCGAAAACACCTACGGAGCTTAGCGTACGACTCAGTCTCTCTTGATGGCATCTTAAGCCCATCTCAGATGTTTCTCCTATTCAAACGAAGTTTGCGAGTCTAGCATACGACTCACTCTCCAACTCAGCTTCTCCAAATTGCATCTATAAGCCCATTCCAGCACATCATCAACCAACAACGAGTGCAAATTTTCAGGTGTACTCGAGTGTTCAATCATCTTCTTACCTTCAGGTCACGAAAGGCAAGCATGCCAATCTAACCCTTCCAGTACAAGAAGATTGAACAGGGGCAACTGTTATACCCCAAAATTTGCCCTCCCACTTCTCAAGACATTTCACATATCCATACTTAAGGATTTCACAAGGGTCGACCAGGCAAACCCTCTCCTAAGTAATTAACCCAAACTAGGGAATTGCCATTCTCAAGTCAAGATGGACATCAAACATTTCAAGTGATCATCTTGCCCCATTATATGCTTCAAAGAATCTCCATGTCAAGTTTCCAAATTTTACAAGTCGGTTTGCTCGCATAATTGCTCAGATGGTTGAAAAACAGTTGTATTGGACAAAAAGTCAACTGTGGTTAACATACAGTCAAACTTCATAATTTTTGGTTAACATCAATATTTTGAAGTAATATTCATCCTTTGATCAAGGGTTGACCATGATTCATCAAGAAAAGTCAAGAATTGATCAAAAGTCAAAGTTTCTAAATTAGGCTTTCTCAGACAAAAGTCAACAGAACTTTGACCAGACATAACTTTCATATATTTTATCAGAAATGTTTCCACCACGACTCATTTTGAAGAGAATTCAATTCTCTACAACTTCATGTCTCACAAGCTTGGGCAGAAAATGCTTCATTTGGAAGTTATGGGTCAAAACATTACAAGTCATTTTAAAAGTCAACAAAAAGTCATCTTTTTGCAAAGAAGTTTTCATGAGCATGGAAACTGCAATGAAGATGAAACCAAAAGGGTTGATTAGAAGACATCTTGAGCTTTCTACAAAGTCCATGAACACCCAAAAATGTTAAAAATTGAACAAGATACACCTTGTGCAAGTTGAGCATTTTTGTGGAGGTGCACAAAGAGAAATACATTGCAAAAGCCAAAAATTTCCAAATGGGCCTAAGATCTTATGATTTTAACTTGATCATGAGATCATCCATGACTACTATGCAGCATGTCACGGCCTCTACCTCATTTATTTATTTATTTTTGAATTTAATAGCTTAAATTTAAATTTAATTAAATAAAATGCAAAAATAAAAGATAAGGCAAGATGGGCTAGATATTTACATGGCTTGGGGTCCAAGATAGCTCATTGCAAGCTGTCAATTTCGTTCAATGACATTGAGGGAAGATTGAACATATTTGGAAAGATTTTATGAAATTTATCAAATCAAATATTCTCCATTTATGGAGAATATTTTCTCTCAATGTCTTAACCTAATTCCATCCATCTATAAATACACGGCTTTCTTACAAGTTCAGAGGACTTGGGAGACATCTGTTACACAGATTGGTAGCCTAATACAAACCCTAGAATTTTCTCAAAAATTCTCTCAAAGTTGGCAAATTCGTATTCTACTTTCCAGCCACTTTCAATCACTTTTGAGCATTCCATTGTGATCCCGAGGTAAGTTTGAGTAAGTATACATCATCATACATAATCATAACACGTTGAAACATGCCATATGAGTTGCTCCGATTTGCATTTTTTCATGAAATCGTGTTTTATGTTTGAGTGTGTTTTGCTTCCAACTAATGCTTTTAATGTGTTCATGGCATGATATAGAATAGGTCTGGGCAATCGTTTGAGGTTTTCCATGGTTTAATCACTAGTTGCCATTGTTAGGGAAGAAATTGGAAGAACTTCGTATTTGTAGTTCTAGGCCGATTCAAAACAAACTAACACCACCATTAGATTCGTAGCATCCTGTTTATTGGATCTGGATTGTTTTGGATTGCGTTTTCATTGATTTTTCAGGTTTTTAGTGTTGGAGCCAACCGGAGAAGACGGCCAGAGCATCGCTCCGGTGCTTCTGACTCGGAGACTTCTAACCCATACTTATTTATGGGTCCAGAAGAATGAATGGATGTATCACCGCCCCAGCGGTTCACCTTGTGCGCACTATGTCACTTTCTCTATCACGTTGCGGGTTCAAACCCCACCTTTTACAAATATTTTCCTTTTTGGCCCCAGCCGGATTGCCGAAATCACGCCTAAACTCTAGTTTCGGCTCTCCCAAGTGTCCACTTCTGGGCGCCACAAGCATCAGAAGCTCCCGCTTCCGAGCCTCCAGCAGCAGAACATGCCCAGAAGCTCCAGCTTCTAGACTCCAGAACAAGGCGCCACGCCTAGAAATGCCTATTTCTGGACTCATCTCCAGCAGAAAGCCCCAGAAGTGCTTACTTCTGGGCGTCTCCAGGCCAGAAAATCCCCAGAAATTCCAATTTATGGGCACCTCCAACGTAAGAATCCCCCAGAAGTGCTTACTTATGGGCACGGTCAGCAAGAGGCTTCCCAGAAGCTCCAGCTTCTGGGAGAGTTTCATCCAGAACCACTCTGACCCTCTTCTCTTATTTTTCCATTTTTCTTCGTTTAGTTTAATTTCTTTTCAAATATTTTTCTAACACATTAGAAATCACAAAAACTATTTTCTTTTTGCATTTAGATCAGAAAAATACTTATTTAATTTTTAGCATAAAAAATTATATTTTTGCATGCATATTTTAATGGTTAATTAATCAAAAAATTGATTTTTAATTATTTTTCCTTACTAAAATCAATCTTGAAAAATCCCAAAAAAATATTTTTCCATCTATTTAGGTTTACTAACCTTGAAACTTTTTTTCCTAACTCAAAAATATTTTTTCACTAACATATTTTCTATTATTTGCAATTCGTTTCTTTTTTCGATTATTATGTATCTGCTTCCAGGTTGTAATAGTTTAGGTTAATTTTCTTATTCTTTTTCAATATTATGTAACTGCTCATGGGATGTAATAGCTTAATTAGGATTTACTTTCCGCACTCTTATATTATGTAACTGCCCCAAAGCCATGTAATAGCGTAGGATTTACTTTCCGCACTTTACTTTCCGTAATTTACTTTCCGCACCCACATAAACTGCTAGTAACTAGGCGTGTATGGCAAGATAAAAACGAATGTAGATCACTTCTAATTTCAAGATAAATTATCTGAATTTAACACACTTTCTTCACACATACACCCCCTAGAGTATTCTCTCTCGTTGCCTTTCGAATACATGGTCAAGTCCCTCGAACGTAGAGGTATCCTAACACCATTGCCTACAAACATATCATCATGGTCCCTTCGAATCAAAGATCATAGTCCCTCGATGTTGCCTACGAATACATGATCTAGTCCCTCGATTGTTGCCTACGAAAAGTGATGATCGTCCCTACGAATGTGCTAGGATACTCCTACAAGTTGCCTTCTCTGACCATCCGATGTCCCTTAGAATGTCCCTCTTACATCCAACGAATAGGGTTACCTACCAACTAATGGTATGGATAGCACTATTCTAAAGGAAAGTAAAATAACACGGAAACAACCGTTCTGAGTAGGTAATAGAATTTTAGTTGCTTGCTCTATCGAAATACTCTTCACACCTCACACTATTACAAAATTCCTTTTCTAAAAATGAAACATTTCCGAACACTTCGTATACATTCCAGCGTGAATCATTACGAAGTCAAAGCGAAATGCCTTTTTCAAAACATTTTCAAACACACACACAGAAAGCAAATTTTAAAGATGAGCTAAAGCAACTAAGAGCCCATAGATAACTACGGATGAAAAGGGTGCTAATACGTTCCCTTTTCATAACCTTCTCCCTTACTCAGAATCTAACGAAGGTCTTTTCCTGTTCTTTTCACCTTCCCTTAATTGGATAAAAGAAAAGTCGGTGGCGACTCTTGCTATCTGCAACATTTGCGATCAAACGCAAAACAATCCAAAGTCAGTTCTCCCACCGTATTACAGCATAGCTCGGAATCTTTTGCATAAAAAGAAGGCAAAGGGGACGGGGTCGCCAAATGGAACTGGTGGCTCCTCTAAGAATGGTCCGGGGAAGTCGTCTACGAGCTTGGTGGTTCTGTCTCCTCACGTGACCCCTCGAAGAACAAGAGGGTGCGAGGTGAAGGGCCCGTGAATCTGTCCGGGGAGAAAGGTAAAGGGAAATTTGATCTTCCTCCTTGCTGGCACGACCATGCTTATTTAGAGAACATGAGCATCGTTATGCCTCAGGCTGAATCTTTTTTGCTGGAGGAGATGGACCAACCGTAAAAAAGGGCAGCTCTTGCTAAAGATGCGGGCGCGTGGGTGCGTGTTTTCGAAATGTCGGCTGCTTATTCCAAACTTGGCCAATCTCCCTAGGTTGAGCTTTGGGAACTCAGGGACAAATTAAAGGAAGCAAAGGAACTTGCCAAGATCCGGGAAGACGCTCGAGAAAAGTTATCCTCCGAGCTCAAGCAGGCAATCAAGGAACGTGATGCAGATAGAAAAGATAAGCAGCAGCTGGCCAATAAAGTTGCTCGGCTGAAGGCTGACTATTCCCCAACTAAGGGGGAGCCGGAAGACTTAGCGGGGTTGAGGACCCGGGAAGATCTTGTTGAGCGCGTGCGGATGACTTATGATGATGCTGAGGATGCTTTAATGGGAAGTTTTGAAAATGCTGTGGCCCAGATGCGGGCCCTTAACCCAGGTGTGAAGCTGGTGACTGAAGGGATGGGAGTCCATTTTTACGTTGAATACGGTGAGATAAAGAAGCCCGACTTCTTCGACGAAATGATTGTGAACGAGACTTTGTCGACCCTTGGAGATGGTCAGCCTGCGGAGTGATTACATCTTGTTATTTTTATTATGTTTGTTACGGGCGTGGCCCATTTATGTAATGAAAAATTTCGACCTTTGTTGGTTGTTTTTGATTAATTTTGTTATGTTGGGGTGGAGGCTCCATTGTAACTCCAAGAAAAATCCGGTCCTTGTGGCTGTAATTATTTTGTGTTATTTATTCGTTGCATGCATACGATACTTTGTATTTCGGGGAGGGAATGATCGTTATCAGTGTATGACCTCTAATAGTGTGGGGAAACTAATCAAAGTGGGCCAGTTCATAGCTGGGCTTGGTCCGGAACTCGGGCTTTGATTGAAAGCCCAAGGTCGGTGGCGTGAACGTCCATTCGCAAGTAGGGTGTTCTGCTGGGCGAGGTACTTAGACGATGGGGCTTATTTGAGTCCCCTGTGTCGAGGCAGAGATCTATCTCATTGGATTAGTGGAGCAAGTATCTCTTTATGTGCCATGATGTCACACAACGTTGGTACCGGGGCGAGCGTGTGAAGTCGAGCTATAAGCACCTGGATGGTTTCCTGAGGTGTGTCGACCGTTAGTGTTTTAACTATAGTATTGTTTGAGTTTTTCAGCATTAAATGACTGAGTAAGTTGTTCCCCTTGTAAATTTTCTAAGTAGTAGGCCCCCGTTCCAGTTTTGGCGTAGACACGGTAGGGACCTTCCCAGTTTGCTGCGAGCTTCCCTTCGGTGGAGCTCTTAAGATTTCGCTTAAGGATTAAGCTTCCGACGTCTAATTCGCGGGGAATGACTTTGGTGTCGTATCAGAGGGCTATTCTTTGTTTGAGCGATGCTTCCCTAAGGGCATCCCCCGTTCGTATCTCTTCGACCAAGTCGAGTTCTTCCCTTAAGGATTGGCCGTTCATCTCCACATCGAGGGGAGATTCGGTTCATCTTGATGACTCGAAAATTTCTATTGGAATGACTGCTTCGGTTCCATAGGCGAGCCGAAATGGGGTTTCCCCGGTAGACGAGCGGAGAGTTGTTCGGTAGACCCATAGTACGTTGTGTAATTCTTCGACCCATTTCTTCTTCGATTCGTTCAATCTTCACATGAGTCTGCGCAGTATGACCCTGTTAGTGGATTCGGCCTGCCCGTTCGTTTGCGGGTGTTCGACCGAGGTGAAATGTTGTATGTTTCCCAGATGGGCGACAGAGTCTTGAAAGTTTTTATCGATGAACTGTGTCCCATTGTCGCTGACTATGGCTTGTGCAATGCCGAACTGAGCTAATATGTTTCTTTTGTAGAAATGTAGGATGTTCTGGGCAGTGACTTTGGCCAATGCTTCGGCCTCTATCCACTTGGTGAAGTAGTCGACACCCACTATTAAATATTTATTCTGGCATGCTCCCAGGATGAATGGTCCGAGGATGTCGAGCCTCCACCATGAAAAAGGCCACGGAGAAGAGAGGGACTTGAGCTCGCTCGGGGGAGCTAGGTGCATGTGTCCATGTCATTGACACTTGTCACATTTATTTACGTGTTCCTTGGCGTCGATCTACATGGTCGGCCAATAGTAACCGGCCCGGAGGGCTTTTCGGGCTAGCGATTTCCCCCTAGGTGTTGGGAGTTGATGCCCTTATATATTTCTTTCAATATGTGTGGCACATTTGTTTCTTCGACTTATTTGAGGAGGGGGTGGAGAATCCCCTTATGTAGAGTTTTCCATCGAGGATGACATACATGTGAGCCCTTCGCCTGATGATGCTTGCTTCCTTGGAGTCGTCAGGAAGGGTCCCGTCGGTCAGATATTTGCCGATGGGCCCCATCCAGGAGGTGCCCTATTCAATGATGAGTATGTCGTGATCGGGACGACCTTTCTCTATGCAAATCGAGGGAGTATCTCCTAGATCACTGACTTGTTCCCTCCTTTAGTCCTCGTATTGGAGAGCTTGGATAGAACGTCTGCCCGAGTATTATGTTCTCGAGGGATATGATGTGTCTCAACTGAAGTGATCTTTTTTAGGTGGTTTTGGATGAGGGTCCAATATTCAACCAGTTAGTCTTTTTTGACTTGATATTCTCCCCGAACTTGGGAGGCTATGAGCTGCAAATCTGTGAGGATTTTGACTTCTCTTGCTCCCATGTCCTCGACGAGGCAGAGGCTGGCGAGGAAAGCTTCGTAGTCTGCTTGATTGTTGGAAGTAGGGAATGAGAGGGATAGGGATACCTCGATGACGATTCCTTCTCTGTTTTCCAGGATTATACCTGCTCCGCTTCCTGATGAGCTATCGGCACTGTCGACGAATATGGTGTATTTGTCAGTTCCTTCTTGGAGCATTGGAAAAGTCTTTTCGGCCACGAAGTCTGCCAGGACTTGTGCTTTGAGGGCTTTCTTGTTTTCGTATTTGATGTCGAATTCGGACTGCTCTAATGACCATTTGAGCATTCTGCCGGCCATGTCTGGTCGACCTAATAGTTGTTTGATGGGCTGGTCCGTTCGAACTATAACGGTGTGTGCTAAAAAGTAGTGGCAGAGCTTTCTCGAGGTGTTGACCAGTGAGAGGGAGATTTTTTCGATTTGCTGGTACCTCAGTTCGGGCCCCTTCAAGGCCTTGGTTGTGAAATATATAGGTTTCTGTCCTTCTCGTGTTTCTCTAATGAGCGCGGCGCTAACGGACTCAGTGGTCACAGCCAAATACAGATATAGTGTCTCTTCTTTATCGGGTCGAGATAACACGGGTGGTTGGGACATTGTTTACTTTATATGAGTTAAGGCATGCTCTCATTCCTCGGTCCATTCAAACGCAGCTTCCTTTCTCAGCAGTTTGAAAAATGGGAGTGCGTGCTGGGCCGATCTTGCGACGAACCGGGATAGCATCCCATTAAGGACTTGGATGGATTTTTTGGATTTTGGAGTGGGCAACTCCGAGAACGCCTGACATTTTTCGAGATTGGCTTTTATCCCACGCTCAGTGAGATAAAAACCAAGGAATTTTTCGGCCCGGACTCCGAAGGTGCACTTTTCGGGGTGAACCTCATTTTAACACTTCTGGCTTGGTTGAAGACCTTCTTGAGGTGTCGGGCATGATCGACCTCCTCTTGGGATTTTACAATCATGTCATCCATGTACACCTTGAGCATGTCTCTAATTTCGCCTTTAAAGACTTTATTCATCATTCATTGGTATGTTGCGCCGACATTTTTCAGACCGAAGGATATCAGGTTGTAGTGGTAGTTTCCCGATTCGGTCATGAAGGTCGTATAGATTTTATTTTTTTTGGCCATTGTCATTTGGTTATATCCCGGATAGGCGTCTATAAACGAAAGTAACTAAAAACCTATGGAGTTGTCAACGATTTTATCGATATTCGGAAGGGCGTAGCGTCTTTTGGACATGCCTTATTAAGATTAGAGAAATCAATGCACATGCGCCATTTTCCATTATTCTTTTTTACAAGTACAGGGTTGGATAACCACGTAGTGTATCAGGCTTATGTTACAAAATTAGCCTTTAGAAGGTCCCTAACAGCTTGCTCGGCAGCCTAGCTTTTTTCTGGGGCTGCTTTCGCCTCCACCATGCTACGACCTTAAGGGCGGGATCAATGGTAAGGTGGTGACATGCGACCTCGGGGTCAAGGCCGAGTATTTCGGCTACGCTCCATACGAAGAGGTCTGCATTCTCCTTTAAGCATATTATAAGTTGTTCTGAGCCAATTCCGGGAGGTATACTTCAATCTTGACTCCTTTGTTGGGGTCGTCACCCAATGGAACGAGTTCGAAGTCCCTGTCCGGGATTGGACGCATGTTTTGCTCTCAAGATGCTCATGGATTTTTGGAAGCGGGTAAATCTTCTTCGACCATGGGGGCTTTTCCTTTACTCTTCTTCTTCTCGGCTAAGTCCTCTGGCTCCAGACGGCTGTCTAGGTCGATAGTATTGACTTGAGGAAGGGGCTCGAGCTTGTGAGAGCTCTCTGGAAGGTCGATTCTACCCTTGGCCTGGGGTTGCAGGTTGATGGAGTCTTGGCCTTTTGTTGATGCCTTGAAACATCTTCGGGCTGCCTAGATGTCTCCGTGCAACGTTGCCACCCTCCCGCTTGCTGTGTAGTATTTCATCTTCAAGTGCACCGTGGACGGTACATCAATCATCTCGGAGAGAGTGGCCGATCGAGAATACATTGATATAGAGACGGACAATCAACGACCAAAAATTGTGTTTTGATCGATCTACCGGTCTCTTCGGCCCCAAAAGTTACAATAAACTTGACATATACCCATGGCTTCGCGGTGGAGCCGTCGAATCCTTGTAAATCTGCACCGAGGTAGGGAGTCAGGTGGGTTTTGTTGAGCTGTAACGTCTTGAAGAGTTGAGTGTACATGATATCAGTCGAACTTCCCAGGTCGACTAATATGCGCCTGACATCGAAGTTGGCCATCCGAGCACGTATAAGTAGAGGGATACTTGCATTGGGGGCGCCCCCAGGTAGCTCCTCCTTATAGAATGCCAGTGGATGAGACTTGCCTTGGATTTTGTCGAGGGTGGCACCCAGATCCGAACTCGTCCTGACGAGGTTTTCAAATCTTCTCTTGATTGATCCGATGGAGTTCTTGGTGAACCCTCCACCAGAGATGACCATGGCCATTGGGAAAGATTCCTAAGGGCTGTGAGCGGCAAAGTATGCCGGGGTAATATCGAAATCGGGGAAGAAGAAGTCTTCCGACCTAAATATTCTCATTTTTACGTGCATAAAAGACTTCTCAGCGAGATTTTCTTCCTCGACCTTGCTGGACGAGGGGGTTACTTCTTTTGCAGATTCCTTTTTCTTGTACTGTTTGAGTGTCCGTCTTTGATCAGGATCACAATTGCATCCTTTAGGTGGATACAGTCCTTCATCACGTGTCCGTGACCTTGGTGAAATCTGCAATATTTAGTCTTATCTACCCCTGTTTTGGCCGAGGTTTGTCGAGGAAAGCGTACTCCCCCATGTATGAACTCAGAGTTTGCACAATCGGTCAAGATACTCTCCCGAGAAATGGTGAGGGGAGTGTAGTCACTGAATCGACCCACCGGCCCCTTGTGGTCTCATGAGTCGTGGGGTTTGTATTCCCGTCTTCTTTCTCCTCCCCGACAAGACGTCGAGGGATGTTCATTATTGGAGCTCTTGAATTTTTCCCTATGTCGGGTGTCGCGAGCAGAGTTTGCAGCTTCTTTTTCCTCATACTAGATGTATGCTTGGGCCTTCAGGAGGAAAACATCCAATGTGGAGGGTGTTTCGATGCCTACGGCCTTCGCGAAGTCGCTATGAGGGCGTAGTCCTCTTTCGAGGAGATATTTTTTCATATCATCCGTCGTCGAGACTTGGACGACTTCTTGATTGAACCTCTCGATATACGCTCAGAGAGATTCCTCTTTTCCCTGAATGATGGCTTCCAGGGATGCCTATGACTTTGGGTGGAGTCGAGAGGCGGTGAAATGTCTAGAGAATAGTCTCCCCAGGTGCTTCCAGAATGTGACCGATCTGTCGGGCAGGTTTTTATACGACACCATAGCCCATTTCCTCAAGGTTGTTGGAAACAGGCGGAATTTGATGGCCCCACGAACTCCTCGATAATCGAACAAGGCATCGAGGTTCTCGATATGTTCGTCAGGGTCAGTGGTACTGTCGTATTGGCCGAGGCAGAGAGGTTTCTCTAGGCCGGATCGAATATGAATATCCATGATAGCCCGACAATGAGGACCGTGATGCTCGTCTTCATCGCTCTGGTCGGGAGAGAAGGAGATAGAACGATTGTTTCTCTTGTGGTGAGGGGAGAGTTCTCTCTCCTATCTTGATTTGGGTGATGGGGAACGATCGCAAGGGTGACATGATTCGTTCTTTTTCTTCTTGTGCGAGGGAGATCCCCGATTTTTCCAAGGTAGGGTATGTCCCCTCTTTTTTGGAATATGTCGGTCGAGATAATCTTCTTTCAACGCAGGTCTTCTTGGTGAGGAACTACGGGAAACAACTGTTTTAGGTTTCTAAGGTGGAGACGAGGGGCGGTTCCTTTCTAGAGCCTCGATGCGCTGGCCTTGCTGGAGGAGGAGACTGTTAGTTTGATTGAGGGCGGATATAATAACATCTAGAGTTGGATCCGCGTTAATCGACAGTGGTGCCGAGGGTTGAAAGATGATGGAGTCATCGACTTGATTCTTGGTTTTCTAGTCATCCAAGAGGAAATCTTGGTCGACAACATCTTCAGAATCTGGGGATGCGGTCCTACCATCCCTGTGATCAATGGTGTCCTCTAGAAGAGGATAGGAAATAGTCTTGTCCGTTTTCCAGGCAAGTGAGAGAACGGTCTTGTGGGAAAGAAGTTGATCGTCGAAATAGGCCATCTCGTGAGGAGTTTCGAGAGTATCTTTGATCTTCTGGTATTGGGATAATGAATGAAGGAGGGGAAGATAGTTCCCACAGACGGCGCCACTGATCTGAATAAGTGATCAGAATCGGAGATGGTCGGAACGATAGATGGTCCTTCGAGCAAGTAGATATTGAGGAGGGGGTGATGTACCTACAAGACACTCCGATGCTAAAGTAAGCAAATGATCAAGATAAAGGTAAGAGAATATTAGGGTTGTTAGGGTAAAAATGTGATACCTTGCCCTCAAAGATATGAGGGTTTATATAATGGACATAGGAGGATTCTCATTGGTTGCTATATATGGGCCGAGATATGAGGGTCTGCAAATATAGTCGTTTGGGATAAATAGGTCAAAACTGAGCGACTATGCTTGCAACTAGTCGTTGTGTCGAGCAGGAGGGACATGACGGGCATAGCTCCGGACATTGTAAGCATTGATTCCACCCGACGAATGTCGGGCAAGGGACTTTGCGTGGTGGGAGATCCCGTCGTTCGTCGCGCTCAGCAAGTCTGAGGACCTCGATCGGAGACTCGAGTCTTGAGGGGATGATGCTTCTTGACGAGCATTCGGGAAGTTCAAAACATAATGCTTGAGACAATGCCATGTTGATATTTGTAAACTGTCTTCTTGGCGCATTCTGCCTACGCACCTTGTCTTATTGAGGTTGGACTGGTGTGGGATTTGAGATCATGACAGCCCCCACAGATTGATGGTGATCACCTTTGTCACGGTTCTTCTGACCATACACATCATTGGCTTCTTTCTTCCCACCAAAAGATCTCTTCGCAGTATTTGAAGATGTTTCGACTTGAATCTTTCCGCTCTTGATTCCAGCTTCAATACGTTCGCCTGTCAATATCAGCTCGGTGAATCCGACTAAAGAGTTTCCAGTCAGATGATTGAAGATTGGGTCTGTCAGCATTCCCATGAACATGTCAACCAATTCCCTATTAGACAAGGGTGGTTGGAATTTGCCTGCTAGATCTCTCCATTTCTCGGCGTATTCTTTGAACTTCTCATCACGGCTTATAGACATATTCTGCAGTTGCATGCGGGTTGGTGCCAATTCATCATTGTACTGGTATTATTTCTAGAAAGCATTTGCCAAATCATTCCGGTTATGAATGTGAGTATTCTCTAGCTGATAATACCACTCTAATTATGCTCCAGACAGACTCTCTTGAAAGAAATGCATCCACAACTTTCTGTCAGTAGTGTGGGGTTGAATCTTCTGAACATAGGACTTCAGATGAAGTTTTGGACAGGAAACACCATCATATTTGGAAAAATTAGGAACTTTGAACTTGCGCGGAATGACCTTCCCTGGAACCAGGCTTAAATCATCAAAATTTAGTCCTAACATTTTCAGATTTTCCACAACATTCAGATAATCTTTAAGTTGCTTATACTTTTCGTTGTTAGGAGGATACTACTCGCACATATAGTCATCTCCTTCTTCTTCTTGAGACCCATGATGGCTTCCTTCATCGGCCTTGACGCTTCCTTCGGTTTCATAGCTCTTGTCTGAAGACTCAAGTTGTCTGACTACTTTGACTAGACCTCTGTGCTTTCTTCCTAGGTTGATAATGCCAACAATCTTTTTTTTTTTTGGTGATGAGCTTTTTCAGATCTTTCTGACTTTTGGCCAAATTGGTGAACATCTCCTAGAACTGAGTGTTCTGAGCCTGGAGATCTTTAACAGTTTGTTCAAGAGCCATTTCTGCTGAAATAAACAGTGAGAGAATAAGAAAATCGGTCTTTAAAGTACCTGTCATGAAATGTTATGCTATGATATGAAATGTTATGCAATGCAATATTTTCAAGGACCTTAGGAATTTAAATTTGGTAAACAAGCAGGAAACAAACTTTTTATTAGTCTAATTAGGAATACAAGTATAAAAAATGAAATTCCTGGTGCTTAGGCCTCCCATGGGTGCTTCCTCTTTGTGTTGACATAGACATTACTGCTCTGTTCCTCGTGAAGTTGCTTCGTCAGCTCTAATACTCTTTTCTCGCTTGCATAGAACTGAGCTTCGAAGGTATCCCTTTCTTTTTTGAGTTGAATCCAGGATTTCTTCAATTCTTCAAAATTAGTAGGCATGTCTGGATGAAGAATAGTGTAAGATTCATCGCCTTCAATAATAGGTTCCATAATGACCGGTAGAATAGTAGCATATGACATCATGAGATTTTGAGCGCAAGCTCTCACCCATTTGAGGTAAGATTCCCAAGGAATGGAATTTCTTGCGCCAAGATTTTTGTATCAGTTTTCTTCGCTATGCCCTAAGCATGCATAAATCTTCGGCGATATCCTTGGATATTGTTGTTGTAGTCAAACAAAATGCCTTGGATAATCATGTCACGAGAACCATCTCTTCGAGCATAACCAAACTGACGTAGCGCTAAGCAAGGGTTGTAAGTGATACCTCCCTTTATGCCAAGGAGTGGTACATTAGGGAATTCTCCATAACGCTCAATTAAAGTGAAGTCCTTTTGAGAGTAGAGATATCGATGAATATCTGAATTAGAGAGTGACATCAACCTTTGAGACCACTTCAGACCTTGTTCATTCTTCATCACTGGTCGAGGAAGGTGCGAAATAAACCACCTGGATAATAACGGTGTGCAACACATAAGAGTTCCTTGTCTTTTCATAGTACGAGTGTGTAGAGAATGCAAAATATCTCCAAGAAAAATAGGCACATGATTATGAGTGAGGAATATCTTGATGGCGTTTACGTCTATGAACTGATCTGGATTAGGAAATAGCACCAAACCATAGATTAGGAAAGCCAAAACGTCTTTGAAAGCGTGGAAACTCACAGCCTTTAGGAATTCTCGAGCTTTCTTTATCAGAACCTTAGAAAACAAGCCCTTAATTCCACTTCTTGTCTCCCAATTGTCTTCAATGTCTGACCACTTTAGATGTAACGCTGATGCGATGTCTTCAAACTTCAGAACTTTTTCTGAACCGGTGAAAGGTATCTGATCAAGAATTGGTATCCGAAGTAGCTTAGAGAACTCTTCCATTGTAGGTACCAACTGATAGTCTGGGAAAGTAAAGCAATGATGCTTCAGATCAAAGAACTAGAATACGACGCTCATCATATCTTCTTCAAAACTGGAGGTAACACAGTCAAGTAGATAACCATGCCTCTTGATGAACTGGGCCTGATCGAGAATTTCTGAGACTAACTCCTTGAGTTAGGAAGGTATACCCATAAAGTTGATTCAGATAGTCTTCCTGGAAGTCATAACCCTACAACAAAGAGCATAGATAAATCCCTAGGTCCTTGAAATGGTTAGAAATGATACGATGTTATGATGTCATGTTTAAATAGCACACACAAGCAATTCACACAATAGCCCTAGGTTTAAGGCTTACATGAGGTATATGTATCTACCTTACCGGAGTTTAAGTTGGTTCAACCTATCCTATAATAGTAACCGAGTTCTAGGAATCTCATATCACAGATCTTTCTCACAGGCTTTATTTCAATATGACTACCAATTGGTCGACCGAAACATCCCAAAAGTCAAATCTCAATGAGCGTAGCATCGAGTATCAACCAACCTCAGTATGCACCGAAGCCGGCTATCTCAATACCTTTTAATGGCTAAGATGGGTCAACTAGGGTTCTAAAAGTTTAGTTAATGCTGATGACACCATACAGATGCCAAATATTTTCTCAACTGAACATGAGGAACATCAGGACATCCAAAGTGTCGCACTAACCGTAGGCATCATTTTAACCGTTTCGGTCTATGCCTGACAATCGCGATGATCTATTGCTACTTACCTAAGGAAACCTGGATTCGGGTGTAGGATCCCCCATAAATATAATACCCAGGCAACCCTTAAAAACAAAGTAGACCAAGAAAACAGAAAGCAATAAAGTGATCTAAAGCCCTAAGGTAGCCTCTCTTTAGGTAGTGTCCCCGACAGAGTCGCTAGTTCTGTAACACCGTGGGAGCACTGACTTGTTTGTTTTGCATTTTATCGCAAATGTTGCGGATAGCAAGAGTCGCCATTGACTTTTCTTTTATCTATTAAAGGGAAGGTGAAAAGAACAGGAAAAGACCTTCGTTAGATTCTGAGTACAGGTGGCAATTATTAAGAGGGAATGTGTTAGTACTCTTTCCATCCGTAGTTATCTACGGTCTCTTAATTGCTTAGCTCACTTTTGAAAACATGCTTTCTGTGTTTGTGTGGTTTGAAACGTATTTTTGAAAAGTATTTGAAAAATATTTCGCTTTGACTTCGCAATGATTCTCGTTGAAATGTATACGAAGTGTTTGGAAATATTTGTTTGGAAAAATGTTTAACTTTGTAATGATTATCGTTGGAATGTATACAAAGCGTTTTGAAAGATTGTTTGAAAATAAGTGTGAGGTGTGAAAAGTATCTTGATTGATTGGAGCAAGCAATAGAGTCTTATTTACCTACTCTGATTGGTCGGTTCTTGTTATTTTTCCTTCTCCTTTAGAATAAGGCTATCCATACCATTAGTTGGTAGGTAACTTTATCCGTTGGATGTAAAGGGACAATCGTAGGGTCATCGTATGGTCATTGAAGGCAACATTGTAAGGATACCTTAGCAAATTCGTAGGGATGATCATCACTTATTTGTAGGCAACAACCGAGGGACGAGATCATATATTCGTAGGCAACATCGAGGGTCATCGAGGGACTATGATCTTTGTGATGATTTTGAATCGAGGGACTTTGCTAATGGTACCCATACGTTTGAGGGACATGACCATTGTATTCATAAGGCAACAAGAGAGGATACCTTAAGGGGTGCAAGTGTGAAAAGTGTGTTAAGATCAGATATTTACCTTCGAATTAGGGTTATTCTAAGATTGATTTTAATCTTTCCATACAAACCCTAGTTAGAATACATCTAAGCAGTTTAATATTCGCAGGAAAATAAAGTGCGAAAAGTAAATGTCCTACGCGATTACATGGCTTTGGGGCAGATACATAATAGAGGTGCGGAAAGTAAAGGCAAAAAATAAATCTATGTTATTACAATCGATTTCTAGAATTGTAAATTGCGAAATAATAAGTAAACAATAGAAAAAAATGTTAGTAAAATCTTTTAATGATAGGAAAGAACATCTAAATCCTAATTGTAAAAGAAAAATATTTTTTTGATATTTTTTGAAATCGATTTTAGTTAATAAAACCTAATTCTAAGTTAATTAATAATTAATTGTGAAAAATAATTTAAATCATGAGAAAAATAAATTATTTTTATGTCAAAGATTAATTAAATGTTTAATTAACCTAATTCTGAAATTAAATTATTTGTTGGGTTTTTGAAAGTAGTTTAAATTAATTTTGAAAGAAAAATTAAATAAGTTAGAAAATTAAAATAAAAATAGAAAATGTGAAAGAAATAAGTGGTAAAAAATTAGTTTGGCCCTGGAAGGAGTTGAACCCATGCCCTTGAGGTCATTGACACAAAACCTTGCCATCTGAGCCAACTGCACATGGTGTTAGTGTAATGGAAGGAAATATATATAATAAAAATATAATTTAAAATATATATTTAAAAATATGAAACGCGCGCGAAGGGGGTCGTCTTCCCCAATTTGATTTTTCCAGAGCCTATACCGACGACCAGTTCGTAGGTAAAGCTTTTACCTACGAATTTTGTCCGTAGCCACATCACATGCAAATCAAACATCAAGAAATACACAATATAAATGAGTTATGAGGACATGGATTGACTGGGTTTGATCTCCTGATTAGTTTCGTCCAATTTTATCTACTTTAGAAAGCCGTAATTTGAAGTTATGAACCCTAGCAATGGTGAATGCTTCGTTTTGCACCTAAGCTTCAATCAAACCATCCAGAAAGCATTGAAACTTCATCACAAACACAAATATATGGTTAAACTCAATTAAATATGCATGACAATATGAAATTGAAATTGAAACAAGAGTGTATAAACCGTGATCGTGTTTTTACGTTTTTGGATGTATGGATGACTTGTGAATGTCTGGAATGAATCAGAGAGGCTTAAGGAACATGATGGAATGCTTTGTTTGGCTTGAATTGATCCAAAACCTAGTCTTCTAGGTAGCTTGCAAGTCACAGATATTTTAGACTTAGCTAGGGTTCTTGGCTGCAAATTTTCATCTCCTTGTGATCTGAACATGTTAAGTACTTATAGAGGATGGAAAATAGGTCAAGAGATGTGAAGAATATATATTGCATTGAATGGAAAATATTTTATTTTTTCAATCTTTCAAATTTGCATCCAAAGCTTCCAATTTTGTCTCAATCTCATGCCAATCAAATATCTTTGAAATTGACAGCTCTTATTGAGTATCTTGGACTTCAAGAATGCTGAATAATAGGCCTTGCACTTATTGATTTGATTTTTGCATTTTATTTTAATTAAAATTGGATTTAAATGAATAAATTCCAAAATAAATAAAATAAAATCAAGGGAGGCATGCAAATGGGCTTAGGAGTCATGGATGATCTTAGGAACAAGTTTTGATCACAAAAACGTAGGCCCATTTAGAAGAAATTTGATTTTGTTAAGTATTTCTCTTCACACACTTCTTCAAATTTCCCAAACTTGCATAAGTCGTATCTTGCTCAATTTTCAACTTTATGAAGTGTTCTTGGACTTTTTAGAAATCTCAAGATTCTCTCTAAACACTAATTTTGGTTTCATCTTCATTGAAGCTTCCATGCTCATGTAAATTTCTTTTGAAAAAGATGGCTTTTTGTTGACTTTTAGAAGGACCTATAATGTTTTGATCCATAACTCTCAAATGAAGCATTTTTGGCCAAAGCTTGTGAGACACAAAGTTGTAGAGAATTAAATTCTCTTCCAAATGAGCTTTGGTGGAAATTTTTTGATAAAGTATGTGAAAGTTATGCTTGGTCAAAGTTCTGTTGACTTTTTGTCAAGAAACCCTAATTTAGAAACTTTGACTTTTGATCAAATCTTGAATTTTTTTGATGAATCATGATCAACCCTTCATAAAATTATGAATGTAACTTCAAAATCTTGATGCTGACAAAAAATGATGAGTTTTTACTATATATTGACCACAATTGACTTTTTGTCCAATACAACTAATTTTCAACCATTTGAGCAATTGATTGAGCAAAATTGAGCCGTGAGGCTTGAAACTTGAAATGGTGATACCCTGAGACATATGAGGAGGTATGATGATCAATCGAGGAAATAGAACTCATCCTTGACTAGAGAGAATCAAAATCCTAGTTGTGGGTTGATTGCTTATGAGAGGGTTCATCTGGCCAACCCTTGAGAATTTCTTGAGAATGGAGATGTGGATTGTTTTGAGAAATAGGAGGGAAAATTTTGGGGTATAACAAGTAATGAAAAGTAAATAACACACCAGAATTCTCAACCTAGTTCGATGCAACTCTCCTACAGGGGCATACCAAGCCAGGGATAAAGTCCACTATAATAGTATTAATTTCAAGATAAAATTAGTCCCAAGTTTACAACTTCTCACTTAATCACTACCCGTGCTAACTTTCTATCTAAGATTCACCTAGATATGAGGCCCTCATCAATCCCTCATCAATCATAGACAACGATTAGATACAAACATAGGAAGACACACTTCCATGACAACACAACGAAAGACTCACTTCCATGACAATACCTAGCCAAGACTATTGACTAAGAACACAAATTGGAGTCGCTTACAAGTTTCCTCCAAGAATAATACCCACTCTTGCTTCACAACTCTGTAATAAATCCTACTCTCATGTCGAGTGGATTGCATCTTCCCTAATGATTACATCTTTACTAATTTCGGTTGGTACATTTATTAGGTTACAAAGACTTCTATTTATAACCTATATTCCAACAAGATTTGGGCTTCTAATCATAGTTCACCAGCTGTTGCAACTTAGTAGAAACTTCTGCTACAAAATAGATCTTCAAGAAAAACTTTCTTAATTTGTCTCCCTAATTAGAAAGTCAATATTCTTCAATTTATTTCTTGATTCTTCTTGATCTATAAAACAGTTCCACATAGGATAATATAATATCCTTAAATAATATTCTGCCATTGTGAGTTAACAGAATAAACACACTAGTTCACCTCAGGTGCGATGTCGAATAAACTTGCATAGGACATCTTGTCTGACATGTTGCTCCAGATGTTGAAACATTTCAACTCAACATGTTTCTGCATAGAATATAACTTCTTGCTCAACCTTTTCTTCTTAGTAAGATAACAAATCCTATCTAACATATTGTTGATCTTATTTGTTTTACAAAAATTAATGCCAATCCTAAAAAATAGAGAATTAACAATCTTCCCCTTTGGTAAAACAAATTGTAACACGGTGGGAGAACTGATTTGTTTGTTTTGCGTTTTATCGCAAATGTTGCGGATAGCAAGAGTCGCCACCGAATTTTTTTTTATCCAATTAAGGGAAGGCGAAAATAACAGGAAAAGACCTTCGTTAGATTCTGAGTACGGGAGGCAGTTATGGAAAGGAAGGTATTAGTAACCTTTCCATCCGTAGTTATCTACGGGCTCTTAACTGCTTAGCTCACTTTCAAATTTGCTTTCTGTATGTGTGTTTGAAAATTAGTTTTTGAGAGGCATTTCTCTATGACTTCGTAATGATTCTCACTGGAATGTATACGAAGTGTTTGGAAATGTTTTTTTTTTTAAAAAGTATTTAACTTTGTAATGATTCATGCTGGAATGTATACAAAGTGTTTGAAAAGTTACGAAAATAGTGTGAGGTGTGAAAAGTATTTTTGAATTGATTGGAGCAAGCAAAAGAGTCTTATTACCTACTCAGAATGGTCATTTCGATGTTATTTTCTTTCCTTTAGGGTAAGGCTATCCATACCGTTAGTTGGTAGGTAATCTTATTTGTTGGATGTAAAGGGATGTTCGAAGGGTCATCGTATGGTCATAGAAGGAAACATGTAGAGATACCTTAGCATATTTGTAGGGACGATCATCACTTTCGTAGGCAACAACCGAGGAATGAGATCATGTATTCGTAGGCAACAATCGAGGGTCATCGAGGGACTATGATCTTTGATTCGAAGGGACTGTGATGATATTGTTTGTAGGCAACTGTGCTAAGATATCCCTACGTTCGAGGGACATGACCATGTTTTATTTGTAAGGCAACGAGAGAGGATACCCTTAGGTGTGAGTGAGTGCAAAAGTGTGTTGTATTCAGATATATTAGTCTTGAATTAGAGGTGACCTAGGGTTGATTTTATCTTGCCATACAATCCGATAAGCTTGCAGATAAATATGTACAGAAATTAAAGTGCGGAAAGTAGAAGTGGGGAAAGTATGACCTAGGGTCCTACGCTATTACATGGCCTAGGGTCCTACGCTATTACATGGCTTCGAGGCAGATACATAATAAGGAGTGCGGAAAGTAAAACCCTAATTATCTATTACATCCCATGAGCAGTTACATAATAGTGAAAAAGAGTGAGGAATTTAAATCCTAGCTGTTCGTCCTGTAAGCAACAATAATCAGACAAAAGATATCGCGAGAAAGATCGAATTGGAAACAAGAGTAAATTATGTTAGTAGAAAATACGTTTTCATGTCAGAAAAATGTTGTTTTAGGGTTAGTCAACCTAATTAGATAAGAAAATATTTTTTGAGAAGTTTTGTGAATTGATTTTAATAGATAAAAATAGTTAAAGGTTAATTTGATGGTTAATTAACAATTAATTAAAATAAAAGTGAAAAATAAGATTTTTAATGTAAAAAATTAAATAAGCATTTTTCTGACCTAAATGCAAAAAGAAATAGTTTTTAGGGTTTCTTTGTTATATTAAATTTTTTTTTGAAAAGAAATAAAATAGAAAAGAAAATATGAAGAAAATAAGAAAAAATAAGGTTAGTTTGTAAAAGATGTAAAAATAATGGGGTAGCCAGGGATCGAACCCCTGCCCCATATGTTATATGCGCGCCTCCTTTACCAACTGAGCCAAGCTGTTTTTGTGTTAGTAATACAAAACGATAAGATTATAAGCGAAATTGAAAACTGAAAATAATTAAAATACAAAAACGCGCGCACGGGTTGTCTTCCCCGTTTGAATTTTCCAGGGTTTTAGCTACGTTTTTGGTTTGTAGCTAGAACCTTTAGTGACAGTTTTGTGCGTCACTACATCCTCGCAAAAATCACAAGTCACAAAATACACAATATAAATTTATTGTGAGGACGTGGGTCGACTTTGTTTGATCCTCTGAACAAGATGGTATTATTGGTTTCGTCCAATTTCACCTAGATTAGAAAACCCCAATTGGAGGTTTTAAACCCTAACAATGGCATCTCTTCGTACCTGCGTCTAAACTTCAATCAAACTATCCAGAAAGCATCGAAATAGCCATATAAATATGAATATGCAAACAAATTAAGTTGAAAGTGTATGAATTAACGAAACCGATTTTGAAATAGAAGGTGCAAACCGTGATCGTGTTCTTCTGATTCTGGACGTCTGGATGGCTTGTGAATGGCTGGAATGCTTCAGAGGACCTCCAGGAAGCTGTTTGAATGCTTGGGATGACCTGGATCAATCCAAAACTCTGGCTCCAAGTTGCTTGAATGACACGGTTTTTTGTAAATTTTCTAAGGTTCCTGGAGGCAAGAATTTTCATCCTTTGGCATAATGGAATTCATATGTATATATAATAGAATGAATTAGGTCAAGAATTGATGAGAAAATATATCCCATTCAATGAGAAAATATTTGATTTGTCAATCTCTTCAATTTG
Source organism: Vicia sativa (assembly GCA_021764765.1). NCBI lineage: Eukaryota > Viridiplantae > Streptophyta > Magnoliopsida > Fabales > Fabaceae > Vicia > Vicia sativa. The sequence goes on from CM038797.1 coordinate 29,889,150, forward strand.
CATCAAATGCTTCTAATCTTGTACCAATCTCATACCAATCATATATTTTCGAAATTTTGGCTATTTAATGAGTATCTTGGACCTCAAGAATGTCAAATATTGAGCCTTTCATTAATTGATTTAATTTTGCCATCTTATTTTAATTAAATTGACTTTAAATGAATAAAAAATCAAAATAAATAAAATAAAAAGCTCAAGGGCGTGACATTGGGCTTGGAGGTTAAAATTGAGATTAGAAACAAGTTTGAATCAAGAAAGGTTAGGCCCATTTAGAGAAAATTTGATTTTCTCAAGTATTTCTCTTCATGCACCTCCTCAAAAATTCCCAACTTGCACAAATTGTATCTTGCTTAATTTTCAACATTTTTGAGTGTTCTTGGACTTTTTAGAAATCTCAAGATGTCATTTAAACACCCTTTTTGGTTTTATCTTCATTAAAGTTTTCATGTTCATGAACACTTCTTAGCAAAAAGATGACTTTTTGTTGACATTTAAAAGGACCTGTAATATTTTGATCCATAACTTCCAAATGAAGAATTTTTGGCCAAAGCTTGTAAGACATGAAGTTTTAGAGAATTGGATTCCATTCACAATGAGCTTTGTTGGAAAATATTCTGATAAAGTATGTGAAAGTTATGCTTGGTCAAAGTTCTGTTGACTTTTGTCTGAAAAACCCTAATTTAGAAACTTTGACTTTTGATCAAATCTTGACTTTCCTTGAGGAATCATGGTCAACCCTTGATAAAATGATAAATATTACTTCAAAATATTGATGTTGACCAAAAATTATGAAGTTTGACTGTATGTTGACCACAATTGACTTTTTATCCAATACAACTGATTTTCAACCATCTGAGCAATTGGATGAGCAAATTTGACTTGTAAGGCTTGAAACTTGACATGGTGATCCCTTGAAGCATATGATGAGGTATGATGACCACTTGGATCCTTGGAAATTCATTCTGACTTGAGAGAATCAAAACTCTAGTTTGGATTGATTGCTTAGAAGAGGGTTTGTCTGGTCAACCCTTGTGAAATCCTTAAGTATGGAGATGTGAATTGTCTTGAAAAGTAGGAGGGGAAATTTTGGGGCATAACAGTTTCCCCTGTTCAATCTTCTTGTACCGGAAGGGTTAGATTGGTATGCTCGCCTTTCGTGACCTGAAGGTAGAAGATGATTGAACACTCGAGTACACCTGAAAATTTGCACTCGTTGGTATTTGGAATAAGATCGTCAGTTGACAATGTGCTGGAATGGGCTTATAGATGACATTTGGAGAAGCTAATGCTAGGGAGTGAGTCATATTCTAGACTTTGCGTTTGTTTTTTGGATGAGAGAAATTCGAAGATGGGCTTAAAGATGCCATCCGGGGTAGTTGGTAATAAGAGAGAGTCAGAATAAGCCTTTTGTCTTGGATATTTCTAAAATGAATAATTGTCAGCATGTGGATAGTTCTCCCGTCTTGTTTCGGGTATTAATCCATGGTCTGCTATTTATTGGTAAACCCGTCTGGTTTCGGGAGTTCATACCTCCAGATTTCTGTAGATTAGTCGCCCTGTCTTGTTTTAGGAATTGAACTACAACCTATTTTATTGGTAAACCCGTCTGGTTTCGGGAATTAATACCAGATTGGTCGCCTTGATAGTTTCCCCATCTTTTTTCGGGTGTTAATCTTTGACCTGTTGGCTGGAAATAATTTGCATGGTCGTTCAGATAGTTCTCCCGTCTTGTTTCGGGTATTAATCTTTGACCTTCCGGTTGGAAAATAGCTTTTACCTGTTGGGGAAATAAATCTTGACATGATATGGTTAGTTCTATGCAGATTATGATATATGCGAGTATATGACAATGTTCGTGAATGATATATGCACACGTTATGATTTTTATGGGTAATGTATGAAGGTAGATGTTGTATTTCAAAACATATCCATCTTGAAGAAGATAGGAACGTTCTGCTGGAGATCTTTGATTTCTTCTTGGGGATGAACTTGTTGAAAACCCTTACTTGGGATAAAGGAGATTTAGATTCCTCCGATGCACTATCTGACCAAGTTTCAAGTCTGGATATTACTACTGCTGGGGGAATGATAATCATTGAGAGATACTCAGCTGAGGATGAATATCTTGTGTATAGACCTTGCTAGGGGAAGATGTGGTATGGAATAACCTGTTATTACTTGGAGACTAATGTAATTGTTTGACGTGTTACTTCTCGGGGACCAATGTAACGTGATGACTTGAGAATGTAGATAAGTCTGATAGGATCACTGCTCGGGGACTGACGTGATGAATATAGAGGATCACCGCTTGGGGATTAACGTGATGAAGTTGAAGCTAACAAGATCACTTCTCGGGGACTAATGTGATGAAGATGATAGGTGTAACGCCAATTTTAATTAATATTATATTATATTAATATTTTCGAATTACCGATTGATATTTATTTTGCGACGAAAATATTTATATTAATCAATATATCTATTAATATATTTGGCGACGTTTCGTTCGGTCCGGTTTTTATTCCGTTCGATTTGGTAAAATATTATTCGGATCCGATATTTAATTCCCCGGAGTTATTTTAATTAATTGAATTAATAATATTATTAGTGTATTAATTATTAATTAAGTTAGGGGTGTGAGGACAAATTTGGTAGGATTGGGTTTTTCACCCTTGGCTAGTAAGACCACACTTTATAAAACCATTATTTTCCTCACTCTTTCCATTTTACAAACCAAAGCCAAACATAGAAGCATGAAGAGCAAAGAGGGTTTTGGGAGAAGAAGAAGAAGAAGAAGAAGAGCAAGGGCTTGAGGTTGGAGTTGTGGAATCATCAAGGATCAGCCAAGCTAGAGGTAAGGGGTTTGATTCTCCATCTCATATTGCTAGGTTTTGGTAGTTATATTTTGGATTTGGGAAAAAAATTAATAGGTTGATTTATGAGTTTGGTTGATTGATTGTTGAATAACATAGGTAGGTTGAGTTAGGAGTATATATTATTGGGTGTTTTATTGTTAGTTGTAGGAAATGGAAATGAAAAAGAAATAAACTGTAACTATGAAAAACCAGAAGAAAATTGTTTCCAAAACGCAGGGAAGAAGAAAGGTAATGGATGGAAGGTGGTGGCAAGGGGGAGGCGCCCATCTCCAAGTGTGGAGCGACCGTCCCCCTCCTTGAGGCACCCGCCTCACTTCCTTATGGCCCTTAGGGCGTCCGCCTCTTGTAGGTAAGGGGGTGCAACGAAAATTCCCATTTTTCTGTTTACTGTGTTTTGGTTTTCTGTGTTTTCTGCAGAATTGTTCCTGCATAATTTTCCATTGCCAGCTTCTGTTTCTGTTTAATCCTCTAAATCCATATACTACTAGTTAGTATTAATAAAATATAATTAGGACTTAAGTTAGCCGATTAAATTTGGAACCCGATTATGTTCCGATTTTCCGATTCCAGTAAATTCGACGACGGAGCAAGTTAGTCCGAATTCAACGAAAATTGACGTGCTAGCTAGTTCGACGTGTAGAACGTAGTGGTGAGGTTAGTTTTTCGAAATTACGAGTTTTTACGAAATGACCCGAAATAGGCCAAGTTACGGTTAACTTGAATCAGATTGGGTTTTAGTAGATTTAAGATACGTATGGACAATCCGATTGCGATGTTGACGATTATGATTAATGCCGGTTATTAGGAATGGCTTTCGCGACGATTATAGGTGTTTGACTATTTTTCCGTATTCGGAATTTAGTGAATAAATTGACAATAATGTGGTGTGATTAAACATAACGTTTGCGGCGATGTATTTATTAATGAATACTTGATAATATGTGATGCGATGATATAAGTCTTTGTACATGATGATGTGATGATTATATTGATGTTGTTAATAAATGCTTCCAATTTGTGAATGCATGACTTTACATGATGATGAATTATTGGTGATGTTTTGCATAATGCAATTATGATGCGACAATATATTTATCTTGATATGGATAAATTATGGCGATGTGGGCTTTATGCCAATTTTGATGAGCGATGATGATGTTTTTGTGTTGTGTTGTTTTATTGTCGAGTCACATATATTGCATTGGCGACGAGGGCTTTTATGCCAAGCGACGATGGGCTTTATGCCAAGTGTTCCTAATTATGGACAAAGCGACGGGTACCACATGCATAACATAGTCGGGTCTCATGGAGTCGGTTATGTTTATGTTTGAGTTGTTTGGCGTTGGGTTTTAACTGATTGATGATGTTGAATTGCGATGATATATGATGCTTTGTTGGTGATGATCTTTAGCATAAACATGAAATGAATATGATTTGATAATTTCATGATAACTATGCGGTGAATATAAACGATGAGTTTTGCGATGATTTAACTTGATGAAATGCTTAATGCAAATATGACGTGATGATGTTTGTGATAATGGGCTTTTATGCCAAAAGCGACGATGGGCTTTAGCCAATTTGTGATGATTTTATTTATATTGCTTATGTTATTAGCATTGTTTGGTGTTGTTGTTTGATGTTGTTGTTTATAGTTTAGTATGACGATTAAAGTAAGTGAGTTTTGATTATGTGTTGGAATTACACTTATTAATCTATACCCTTTATAATTCCGAAACTATATATATATATATATATATATATATATATATATATATACATATACTTTATCATGCCTTTAATTATATGTTTTGGAGTATCTCACCCTTTACTTGTTTCGCCGTTACCTTTATATTGGTAACGTACAGGTTATGAAGACGGAGTTTATAACTGCTATTAGTCGAGTCGGTGTCGCTCTGATACGTAGCACTCGGGGGAAATAATTATGTTGTCTTGTTGTTGTTCTTTTGTTGTTTTTCCTTTTGTAAATAAGAATCATACTTTTTGAAAATATGATTGGTTGAGGAAGTTTAATAAAGAGATGTTTTTATTTTTATGAATCACCTTATGTTTTCCGACGATGCTATGTATCCGAGATTTATACTTTAAAGCAAACTGTTTAAAGTGATTTGGTTTTGAAGGTGTGATGCCTCAGTATTGAATTTATGAAATTTTAATTTACCCTGATTTTTGCATATAAAACCTTGGGTAATATTGGGGTGTTACAGTAGGATCACTACTCGGGGAATAATGTGATGAATGTACAGGATCACTGCTCGGGGACTAATGTGATGAAGTTGATAGGATCACTGCTTGGGGACTAACGTGATGATGTTGAAATGTTTGAACACTGTTGGGAGTAGATGATAATGTAATACTTCTATGGAGAAGATTTGTCTTTGTAGGGAGAGCGATGGATCTGTGGGGATTGTAGAGATGATCCTGTGGAGGTATTTCTTGTGAAAGTGACTCTATGGGTATGTATTGGTGACTTTTAGTCGTCATCTCAATTCCTAGAGCCTGTCAGATGCATATTATCATTCAAAGAAATCATTGGACTTTATGAAAACAAAACAAAGAAAATTGGAACTGGAAAAGAGGAATTTGCATTAAATTTGAAAAATGGCCTATAGTCAGGAAGTTTGTATACAAGAGACAAATATTCTAGTAAGAGGAGATTGTCAGAATAGTAAAAAGCTATGTGGAAACAATCTTGTCGAGTTTCAACTATTCTATTGCTCATATATTTTCGACTATCTCATCTCCTTGCTGTCAAACGAAAGTGATTGAACTGATTTGCGCCATTCGAATCTTGAAGCTGATAGTAGTGTAGTATGTAAGTAGGTGATCTGGACGAGACATAGTCGTACGCTTAAATCCCTAACTTTTGCCTAGACCGCCCTTTCGGGTTTTCAGTCTACCAGGATACCCTTTTTTGCCCAAGCCCCCTTTGCAGTTTTTGACTTGCCGGGTGTACATTTTTGTATATATATCAGTAACTTTTTCCCGAACGTTTTTGGTTCTCCAGGATGCCCTTATTTTTGCCTAGGCCAGTCAACCTAGCGGGCCTCGTTTATGCATAGTATTTTTTGACCATGTCTGCATTCACAGGGTGCGAGAAGTCTTCTCTATCCATAGTGCTTAGTATCATAGCTCCGCCGGAAAATACCATTTTGACTACAAATGGTCCCTCATAGGTGGGAGTCCATTTGCCCCTGGGGTCACCTTATGGAAGAATGATGCGCTTGACTACTAGATCACTGACATGGTAGACTCGGTGCTTGACTTTTTTATTGAATGCTATGATCATTCTCTTCTGGTATATTTGTCCATGGTAGATGGCTGTGAGCCGTTTTTCGTCGATCAAGTTGATCCGGTCAAGGCGAGTCTGGACCCATTCGTCTTCGTCTAAATATGTTTCCTAGAGTACTCTGATTGAGGGTATCTGAACCTCGATAGGTAGGACTGCTTCCATACCATATACGAGAGAGAAGGGGGTTTCCCCTGTAGATATTCGTATTGTAGTGAAATAAGCGTGGAGAGAAAATGGCAACATCTCATACCAATCCTTATAGGTCACTGTCATCTTCTGTATGATCTTCTTGAGATTCTTGTTGGCGGCTTCCACTATGCTGTTCATTTTTTGCCAATATGGAGAAGAGTTGTGATGCTTAATCTTGAACTGCGTGTAGAGTTCGGTGATCATTTTGTTATTGAGATTGGTACCATTGTCCGTGATAATCCTTTCGGGGACGCCATACTGACAAATAAGATTATGCTTGATGAATCGAGCCACAACATTCTTGGTAACAGATGCGAACGAGGCTGCTTCTACCCATTTGGTAAAGTAATCAATAGAAACAAGGATGAAACAATGTCCATTGGAAGCGGTGGTTTTGATCTCTCCAATCATGTCAATGCCCCACATTGCGAAAGGCCACGGAGCGGTCCGAACATTCAATGGGACTAGAGGTATGTGCACTTTGTCTGCCTATATCTGGCATTTGTGACAAGATCGAGCATAGCGGTAACAATCAACTTCCATGGTGGACCAATAGTAACCTGCTCTTAGAATCTTCTTAGCCATTATATGTCCACTGGAGTGGGTGCCGAATGCTCCTTCATGTAATTCTTCCATGATTCGTTCCGCTGTTTTCTGATCTACACATCGGACTAAGCACAAGTCGTGATTGCGCTTGTATAAGATGTCGTTGCTGAGAAAGAATTTGGAGGCGAATCTTCTTAAGAACATCTTATCATTGACAGATGCCCCTGCGGGATATTCCTGAGCCTCAAGATACCTCTTCACTTCGTAGAACCAAGGTTTCTCTTCTATTCCTTCGGTATCAAGTTCACAACAGTATGCTGGTTCGTCTAGTCTTTTAATAGTAATTTGGGGAGCTTCGTTGTCCCATCTGACCTTGAACATAGATGACATGGTAGCTAATGCATCTGCCAACTGATTCTCTTCTCGCGGGATGTGATCAAAAGTGATTTCTTCGAAGTAAAGGATCAGATTCAACACATGCTCTCGATACGGAATAAGATTCGGATGCTTCGTATCCCAATCGCCTTTAATCTTACTGATCACCAAATGCCATCAATACCATTACCAAGTGCATTTGAGGCTCCATCAAAGACCATGGTCCATCGGGATCCTGGTTCAGGTCCTTCATCTGGTCCAGGTTCTTTGAAATCAGTGACTAACATAATATCCTCATCTGGAAACTTAGAATGCATAGACTGATAGTCATCTACGGATTGATGAGCCAAATGACCGGCTACTATACTTCCTTTGATCACCTTTTGAGTAGTATATTGGATGTCGTATTCGGTCAAGATTATTTGCCATCTTGCTATTCTTCCGGAGAGAGCAGGTTTCTCGAATATGTATTTTACCGGATCCATATTAGAGATCAACAAGGTAGTGTGAGTCATCATATACTGTCTTAGTCGGCGAGCAACCCAAACCAAAGAGTTGCAAGTTTTCTCAAGTTGTGAGTATCTTGTTTCACAGTCGGTAAACTTTTTGCCAAGGTAGTATATTGCATACTCTTTTCGACCAGACTCGTCATGTTGCCCCAACACACACCCCATTGAGTTCTCTAATACTGTTAAGTACATGATAAGAGAACTTTCTTTTACTGGTGGTATCAGGATAGGAGGATTTTGTAGGTACTCCTTGATTTTGTCAAAAGGTGTCTGGAAATCATCGTTCCTTGATTTCAAGAACTTGAAGATTGGCGCACAAGTAGCGGTTAGATGTGCAATTAATCTGGAAATGTAGTTTAGTCGTCCCAAGAAACCTCTGACTTCCTTCTCGGTACAGGGAGCTGGCATTTCTTAAATAGCTTTAACCTTGGCGGGGTCAACTTTAATACCTTTACCACTGACAACGTATCCCAGGAGTTTACCGGATTTGACTCCAAAGGTGCACTTGTTAGGATTAAGTCTTAGTCTGTATTTCTTCAGTCTATCAGACAACTTTCGCAAATGATCGAGATGTTCTTCTTTAGTTTGTGATCGAGCTATCATGTCGTTGACGTAGACCTCTATCTCGTGATGAATCATGTCACAGAATAAAGATACCATGGCACATTGATATGTGGCGCCAACGTTCTTCAGTCTGAACAACATGACTTTGTAACAGAATGTGCCCCACTGTGTAATGAAAGTAGTCTTTTCCATGTCTTCAGGAGCCATTTTGATCTGATTGTAATCGGAGAAACCATCCATGAAGGAGAAAACCTTGTGTTGAGCGGTGTTATCAACCAGGACATCAATATGTGGAAGTGGGAAATCGTCTTTTAGACTTGCTTTGTTCAGATCTCGGTAGTCCATACACATACATACTTTTCCATCCTTCTTAGGTACGGGCACGACGTTCGCAACCTGTTCGTGTTAAAAAGTGACGAACGAGGGAATCGAATCAGAATTCGAATCTCTGGCTCGAAACGATTTACTCTTTTGATTTGTTTTTAAAGATGCCGCGAGCATCAAGCTTTATTATTTCCAAAACAAGAAAAATGAGATGAAAAAGGGGAAAGCTGCAATACCCTCAATAAATAATGATATGCGGTGCGACTAGCGTGAACTAGACGCAACACATTGGGGAGAGATCTGAGCAAGGGGGTTTGTTATATAAAGGGAAAGATGTGGCACCATATATATATATATATATATATATATATATATATATATATATATATATATATAGTTATCTCTAGCCTTATTTATATATATGAATATTTTTGATATGTTTGTGTGTTTTAATTTGCTATTCTATTCCAGGCCTCTTTCTTGTTTGATGTCCAAGAGAAGGCTAAACTCAACGAGGAGTTCTTTTGAACGAAGCCCAAGTGGAGGCTAACTCATCAGGGGAGTTGTCTTATATGAAGCCTAAGCGGAGGCTAAACTCAACGGGTGAGTTGTCTTATATGAAGCCTAAGAGGAGGCTAACTCAATAAATGAGTTATCTTATACGAAGCCTAAGAGGAGGCTAACTCAATAAGTGTGTTATCTTATATGAAGCCTAAGAGGAGGCTAAAGGGAACCTAGTTGTTAGACTAGTTGTTATGTTATAACTGAACAATTATATGAACAAGTGTGTGATGTGTATTCACAGGAGTTTATGAAGGAAATATATAAACAAGTGTATAAAACAATAAATTAAAGCAAGTGTAACTTGAATATAGAAAGGTTTTTTTTGGGACTTATACCTTAAGGGAGGCCCATTGGTTTAAGAGCAGTTTCACCGAGAATAATGCTCCTCTTAATACCAATAGATCGATGTATAAACAAGCGGATGAAAACAAACGAACGAAGTTTGTTTATGCTTGAATATTTATAAAGATGATTGAATATGTACAAGGAAATGAATATGTACCCGAAAGGGTGGATATGTACAAGGAAATAAATATGTACATAGGAGGGTTGGGACTTACACCGTGAGGGAGGCCCATGATCAATTTGAAAGAAATTCAAGGAGAAACCTGGTTCGGTTTATCTTTTAAATCTAATTGATCATGGAAAAAAAGGTGTGTAAGTTTATTGAAAGGTTTTTTTTGAAAAGGTTTTGAAAATGATTTTGAAAAGTGAAGGATATTCACAAGAAGTTTTGAAAAAGATTAGGTTTGAAAATTGGAAAGAAAACAATTTTGAAAAGTATTAAAAATACTTAAAATGTATCATTTTTAACCTAATTAAAATATAATCAGAAAAGAAAATATTTTTGGATTTTTTTGACATAATCATAAAATAGGTATATTAAATGACAAGTGTAAAAAAAAGCATCTCAAAATGAGAAGTTTTGATTGGTTTTTGAAAATGTTGAAGTTTGTTAAAAAACTTAAGAAAATTAGTGATAAAAAAGAGTTTTTGGTCCTAAGGAGGTTTAAACTCAGGACATTTGGCTTAGAAGTGAAGAGTTTTTTCCACAAAGCCATGTGTTTGACATGTCATTTAATTACCTTGTTTTAAAGGAGTTTTGAAAAAATGAAATCTTTGAAAAAGTTCAGAAGTTGGATGCTTTTGAGGGGGGTCAGAAGCTTGCTGCTTCTGAAGGAAGTTAGAAGCGTGTTGCTTCTAGAGAGTGAGAAGTGTGTTGCTTCTGGAAGAGTCAGAAGAGTGTTGCTTCTGGAAGAGGTTAGAAGCGTGCTGCTTCTGAAGAGTGAGAAGCATGATGCTTCTGAAAGGGGTAGTCTCAGAAGTACTTCTGAAGGAAGTAGAAGCTAAATGCTTCTGGAGGGTGAGAAGCACTAGAAGTGCTTCTGAAGGCAGTAGAAGCTGAATGCTTCTGGAGGTGCTAGCATCAGAAGTACTTCTGAAGGGTTGAGCATTAGAAGCGCTTCAAAAGAAGCAAGCATCAGAACTGCTAAGACTTTTATTAAAAAAAAGGTCCCAGGGGGATTCGAACCCTGGGCCTTGAGGCGAGGCAAAGGACTAAGAGCGTGTTGGCTTGCCACTGGGGTGGCTGTTACAACCGGTTATGAAACAATAACCAATAAATTTAAAATAAACAAAGAATTTGAATTTTTCAATAATCAGAAAACGCGTGCATAGCTTCGTCTTCAACCTCCATATTTTTTTCTCCATGGATTCTTCATTTCTTAATGAAATTACATGATCCAAACATCAAACTTGTCCGGATTTTCACCAATAACATGAAGATAGCAATTAATTTCATTTATTTTAAGCTTAGAACTGTTAATTTTCGTATGAACACGAAGAACCCTAATTCTAAGTTTTGATTATGAAATCATGTATGAGTACAGTTTTAAACAATTGATTGAGGGTTATTACTCAGTGATAATGCAGAAACAAAATGGCCAGGCCTTTTTTGAACTGGAAATTGGAAATCAAAGAGTTCAAAGTTCAAGTTTCTTACCTCTCGAAACTAAAATCGGATTCCTTACTAGAGATGTTCTAGAGGTGTTTTGATGATTGCTACAACTTCAGTGATGATTATGGAAGGTGTTGATGTGCTTACCTTGGATTGAAATGGTCTGGATCATTCTGACCAAGTTCAACTACAGTCACTTGAAGTGAGAATCGAATTTGATGATTCTGAGTTTACAGTGATGAAAAGATGGTTTGGATCACTTCTATATGATGTATAGAAGGTGTTTGAAGTGAAAGTTGGGAAGATGCACGAGTGGATTGAGAATTTTTAAGCTATGGCTCAATATGTGCATATATGAGGTTTGGAAGTGTTTTCTGAGTTTGGCTAGTTCTTGGCCTAGCTTGAGGATTCTAACAACTTTCTAATCATGTTTAGAAAGTATTTGGAGCCTAAGATTGCTCAGAAATTGCAAGGCTTGAAATTTGCAAATTCTCCTACTTAGAAACTTGAAACTCGAAAAACAAGAAAGAAAGAAGGAAAGCTTGGATTATGATTGCTTTGGGGTGATTTTGAATGAATAAGTGAGCTCTATTTATAGGCCAAGAATTCTGAATGGTAAGTAGAGGAGATTGGCTTGAAATTGAACAATTTGCCTTCAAGGGCAAGAAAGACATTTTTGCCATAAATGCACATGGAATATTCCTTTAACCATGGTTAAAATCTCACTTGATCTTATCTCCCTCATAATTACTTCTCATCTGATTTTTATCAGCTCTAACCTATCTTAACTTGGTGACAAGGCTTCTAGAAGGAGGAATTTGTGAAAAATGACTTATAGTTCTTGAAAAATGACTTGTAATTCATGGTTATGGAGCTCTAAGTTTAAATTTCAAAACCCTAGCTACACAAAGTGTTTTTTTAAGTTCTTGGCTATTTTGGAAAGCTTGTAACATGATCTTCAACTTTCATGTTTTGAGTTTTTCTTGAATCAAAATGGATCTAGGTGAAAAATGGTCATGAAAGTAAGGAAAATGGATCTTGAATTCAAATCTTGACTTTTTGTTGACTTTTTCAGATTTCTTGATTTTTTATGATCATGATGGATTATTTGAAATGATTTTATGATTGAAAAATTTTGGATTTGAAAAAGTTGACCACAAGTCAAAGTTTTGACTTTTTGAACAGATGAATTTTCATCAGATGATTCAGAATTTGTCTGATGAAGAAACATGGATTTTGGAATGTTTTGAACCAAGAAATTAGGTCAAGATGTTGCATTGAGGATGTTAAGATTAATATTCAAGCAAATAGGTCATTCACTGAGCAGAAACTCAATGATTCACTATCTTCGATCAAAACCCTAATTGGTCGATTCAAGGTAGATCATGAGAAAAACATGGGAATCTAAAGATCAAATGTTGATGATTGATTAAGATAGATCAATTGAGGTGAGTGGAGACTCAAACCCTAATTGATCATATCTTGAATAGATGAAATTTTGATAAAACCCTAACTTTGACTTTAGGAGCACACACACGATCTATCTTGTTCTGAAACTGTTAGTGATGCAATGATGCATATGTGAATGATATAAGGTGGTATCTTAGGTCAAAAATTGGGGTATGACAGATGCCCCTATTTAAGTTTCTTTAACCTGATATGTGAAGATGAAAATCTTCGTCTCGATAGGTGTGAAGAGACTTAAATATCAGAATACGCAGATTTTGGACCTAAGATACCAAAAAATGCGAATGATGCAAAATGATTGCAGAAAGTTTACCCAAGAGGTATCAAAGAATGACATGCTGGGAATAATTGTGAGGATGTCTCAATCTGTCTAAGAAAGGAGAATCCTGTTTGTTGGGAAACAAGCATATGTTTCACTGGAAAAATAGATTCACAACGCAAGTGAATATCTGTTACGCTTTGGGAAACGAGGAGATTACCTTATGTCAGCCTTGTGACAATGTTTAAGGTAATTAAAGATGATATTACCAATTATCAGCCTCGTGATAATTTATGGTAATGAGTTTTGAAGATATTACCAATTATCAGCAAAGTGATAACTATAAAAGGTAATTCTTGAGAATTTTACTGAGTATTCAGCCTTGTGAGTAACAGATAATGATGGAAACAGATCTCGAATGAGTTTCTATTTTCACAGTTACAATCTTGCCAGGGATCTCTCTCTTGAGAAGGTGCGGGCATTTTGATTGTAAAGACACTGGTTTTTATTCAGACAGAAAGACAACTGCGGGGATTTCTTGAACTTTCGTGATTGGACTTGTTAAGAAGAACAATCGTTTTATGACGCGTTTCAAGATAAAAGGAAATAATAAGCTCGGATGACGAGGCTATTGCTTATTGTTTGCAGGTAGATTTTTTTTGTGAAATCTAGACCTGAATTGGTTTAGAGGCGAGGTTCTATCTAGGAATGAACTGGAAAGAAACGGTCAATCAAGACTTTGTACCCAATGAGGAATGATCTCGATTGAGGAACGAGAAAAAATGTATTTTTCTACTTGGGGATAATCTACTGGAGAGATGACACACCCACACTTGTTTTTTTTTTTTTTTGGGAATAAATGCAACCTAAACAAGTGATATTGGAGAAAACATTGAGAAATGCAAGAATGCATTAATGATGCAATTATGTATGGATGATGAATGTCATGAATGTCATATGCATACTGATGATACTTGACAAGACAACAAAAAGTATTTGGGAAAAGGACTATGTCACGGTTCAAACAAATACTCAAAGAAAATCAAAGAATGGTGTAGACGCATCGATGATGAATCTGAGTTGCATGCTTTAAACTGTTCTGGAAAAGGCATTTTACTGGCAACCGTGTTGGGGATTCTTTTTCGGATAAGAATACCGTCCTTTGATGATCTCTTTTGAGGAAAAGAAGAATTCTCAGCAGTTGTTTACTTTTTAGAGGTCGAAACACTCATGGAGAAAACGGTTGGAATTCTTTCTGTATTCATAGTTCAAAGGAAAATTTCGCTTTTATTTTAAAATTTTGAAGTAAAAATTCATTTAAAACTGTTTTTTAGTTTCAAAAGTGACTTTCACAAGAAAAAGCGTTATTTTGCAAAACAAAATAAATCAAGAATTGCAAACAAATGGGCTCAAGGCTCAAATTTTATTGATAGAATGGTAATCAGTCAAAGGCATGATTCCATGGACTATTTACAAAAGTTGGAAATGATAATTTATTGGGAAAAGGCTACATTGAAAGCAAATAACCACTATTATCCCTAACAACTTTGAGTTCCAACTGTGCTTGTTGCTTTAGAAGATTTGATTGAAGATCCGTTGATGGAAGATTCTTCAGATTGACGAAGTACGGGCTGATGCAGTTACGTTGTCATTGTGATCCTTAATTTTTGCCTAGATTGCCTTTTCAGGTTTTCAATCTATCAGGATAAACTTCTGTTTATTGTCTCTAATTTTGCTGGACCGCCTTTCGTGTTTTCATCCATCGAGACGCTATTTTGCCTAAGCCGCCTTTTCGCTTTTCGACTTACCGAATGTTCTTTTGTCTTTTTAGACAAAGTATTTCTTGACTGCATCAGCATTCACAGGATGCGGGAGTTCATCACCGTCCATGGTCATGAGAGTCATAGCACCGCCAGAGAAGCTTCTTTTGACGATGTATGGGCCTTCGTAATTAGGAGTCCATTTGCCCCTAGAATCTGGTTGAAAAGACAAAATATTTTTAAGCACGAGGTCGCCTTCTTGGAATTCACGAGGTCGAACCTTTTTGTCGAAGTCTTTCTTCATCCTTCTTTGATATAATTGTCCATGACACAGAGCGGAGAGACGTTTTTCTTCGATTAAGTTCAGCTGGTCGTATCTGCTTTGACACCATTCGGCCTCAGATAACTTAGCTTCCATGAGAACTCTCATTGATGGAATCTCCACTTCTACGGGGAGCACTGCTTCCATGCCGTATACTAGAGAAAAAGGAGTTGCCCCTGTCGAAGTACGAACGGAAGTACGATACCCATGTAGAGCAAATGGCAGCATTTCGTGCCAGTCTTTGTAAGTGATTACCATCTTCTGGACGATCTTTTTGATGTTCTTGTTGGCAGCTTCCACGGCGCCGTTCATCTTTGGTCGGCAAGGAGATGAGTTATGATGCTCAATCTTGAATTCCTCACACGGTTCTTTCATCATTTTGTTGTTCAAGTTTGATCCATTGTCTATAATGATCTTACTTAGAACTCCATATCAGCAAATGAGGTTGTTCTTAATGAACCTCACAACCACTATTCTTGTAACGTTGGTGTAAGATGCTGCTTCAACACATTTGGTGAAGTAATCAATAGCCACTAAAATGAAGCGATGTCCGTTTGACGCTTTTGATTCGATCATCCCAATCATGTCGATGCCCCACATGGAGAAAGGCCACGGAGAGGAGAGAACGTTGAGTAGAGTCGGTGGCACATGTAACGCCCCATTTTATTTAATATTATATTATATTAATATTTTTGAGTTACCGTTTGACGATTGTTTTGGCGACGAGAATATTTATATTAATCGATATATCTATTAATATATTTGGCGATGTTTTGTTCGGTCCAGTTTTTATTTCGTTCGGTTCGGTAAAATTTATTCGGACCGATATTTAATTCCCCTGAATTATTTTAATTAATTGAATTAAGAATATTATTAGATATTATTAGTGTGTTAATTAATAAGAATAGATAGGGGTGTGAGGATTAATTGTGTAGAATTGGGTATACACCCTTGGGTGCTTGTAAGAATACATTATAAACATTTTTCCTCATTTTCTTTCCATTCCAACACCAAAAGCAAAACATAGAAGCTTAGAAACATAGAGGGTATTGGAAGAAGAAGAAGAAGAGCAAGAGAAAGCTTGAGGATTGGGTTTGTTGAATCATCAAGAATCATCCAATCACTTGAGGTAAGGGGTTTGATTTTCCTTTCCATATAGTTAGGGTTTGATAGATATGTTGTGAATTTAGGAAAAATTGATAGGTTGATTCATGAGTTTTGGTTGGATGATTGTTGAAATAACTTAGAAAGGTTGAGTTAGGAGTGTGGATTATGGGTGTTTTATTTCTAAGCTAGTAAGAATAAGTTGCTAGAATGAAGAAAAATAAGAAAACTGCAAACTGTGAAAAAACCAGAAAAAAATTACACTGTCTGTATATCAGGGAAGAAGAAAACGAAATGGAGGATAAAACTAGGGGGAGGCGCCCACCTCACCATAAGGGGAGGCCATCTCCCTCCCCTAGGCGTCCGCCTCCCTCCAATTGAAAGCATGGGATGAGCGTCCCTTCATGCTGGGGGGTGGTTTTGGAAAGTTATCATTTTGCTGCGTATTCAGAGTTTTTTGTTTTTCTGCAATATCTGTTTTTCTGCATAATTTTTCAAATAGCTTCTGTTTCTTTCAATTCCCTTAATTCCACAAAGTAATAGTTTATATTAATAAAATATAATTATGACATAAGTTATCCGATTAAATTTGGAACCCGATTATGTTCCGATTTCCCGATCTCGGTAGTTTCGGCGACGGAGCAAGTTGCTCCGAATTCAACGAAAATTGACGTGCTAGGTAAGTTTGACGTGTAGAACGTAGTGGTGAGGTTAGTTTTTTGAAATTTCGAGTTTTTACAAAACGAACCGAAATAGGCCAAATTACGGTTAAATTGAATCGGATTGCGTTTTAGTCGATTTAAGACACGTATGGACAATCCGATTGCGATGTTGACGATTATGATTAATGCTGGTTATTAAGAATGGCTTTTGCGATGATTATTGGTGTTTTGACTATTTTTCCGTATTTGGAATTTGGTGAATTAATTGATAATGATGTGATGTGATTAAACATGATGTTTGCGACAGTGTATTTATTAATGAATACTTGATGATATGCGATGCGATGATAAGTTTATCTTGATGTGGATAAATATGGCGACGTGGACTTTATGTCAATTTTGATGAGCGATGATGATGTTTTATTGTGTTGTTTGTATTGTCGAGTCACTTACATTGCATTGGCGACGAGGGCTTTATGCCAAGCAACGATGGGCTTTATGCCAAATGTTCCTAATTATGGACAAAGCGACGAGTACCACATGCATAATGTAACACCCCAATATTACCCAATGTTTAATATACAAAAATCAGAGTAATTTAAAATTTCACAAATTCAATACTAAGGCATCACACCTTCAAAAACAACTCACTTTAAACTATTTACTTTAAAGTATAAATCTCGGATACATAGCATCGTCGAAAAACATAAATTGATTCAAAAACATCAAAACATCTTCTTTAATAAACTTCCTTAATAAATCATATTTTCATAAAGTATGATTCTTAATTACAAAAGGAAGAACAACAAAAGAACAACAACAAGACAACATAATATTTCCCCAGTGCTACGATCGTATAATCGACTAACTAATGAAGCTATAAACTCCGTCTTCATAACCTGCACGTTACCAATATAAAGGTAACGACGAAATAAGTAAAGGGTGAGATACTCCAAAACATATAATTAAAGGCATGATAAATATATATAGTTTTGGAATTATAAACGTTATAAATTAGTAAGTGCATTCCAACACCTATCTAACTATCACTTACTTTGATCGCCATTCTAAGTGTATAATCTACACTTAATCGCCTTAACCTCATCGGCACAAATCATCACAACAACACATAAACATCCGTCACCACGAAATCGTCACAAGCTAATACATCACTAATTAACACGACAGTCTTAAACAACAACATCAACCAACAACATTAAATAATGCTAATAACATAAGCAACATAAACAAATCATCACAAATTGGCTAAAGCCCCTCGTCGCTTTTGGCATAAAAGCTCATCGTCGCTTTTGGCATAAAAGCCCATCATCACAAACATCCTCACATCATATTTGCATTAAGCATTTCATCTAAATTAAATCGTCACAAAGTTCATCATTTATATTCATCGCCTAGTTATCATGAAATTATCAAGTTATATTCATTTCATGTTTATCATAAAGATCCTCACCAAACAAAATATGATATATCATCGCAATTTAACATCGTCAATTTAATTAAAACCCAACGCCAAACAACTCAAACATAAACATAACCGACTCCATGAGACACGACTATGTTATGCATGTGGTACCCGTCGCTTTGTCCATAAATAGGAACACTTGGCATAAAAGCCTGTCATAAAAGCCTCGTCGCTTGGCATAAAAGCCCATCGTCGCCAATGCAATGTATGTGACTCGACAATAAAACAACACAACACAAAAATATCATCGTCGCTCATCAAAATTGGCATAAAGCCCACGTCGCCATAATTCATCCAAAACAAGATAAATATATATCATCGCCTCATATTTGCATTATGCAAAACATCACCAATAATTCATTATTATCAAAAATCATGCATTCACAAATCAGAAGCATTTATTAACAACATCAATATAATCGTCACATCATCATGCACAAAGACATATATTATTGCATCGCAATTCATCAAGTATTCATTAATTAATACGTCGTCACAAACATTATATTTATCACACCACATCATTATCGATTCATTCACTAAATTCCGAATACGGAAAAATAGTCAAACCCCTATAATCGTCGCAAAAGCCATTCCTAATAACCGGTATTAATCATAATCATCAACGTCGTAATCGGATTGTCCATACGTGTCCTAAATCCACTATAATGAAATCCGATTCAATTTAACTATAATTAAGCCTATTTCGGATCGTTCCGTAAAAACTCGTATTTTCTAAAAACTAACCTCACCACTACGTTCTACACGTCGAACTTAGCTAGCACGTCAATTTTTGTTGAATTCGGAGCAACTTGCTCCGTCGTCAAATTTGCCGAAATCGGAAAATCATAACACAATCGGTTTCTAAAAGAAGTGGGAAAAATCAGAATTTTGGAGGCTACAGATGCATCAACACGGACCCCCGTGTGCATCAACACGGTCCATGTTGAAAAGCCATCAGAAAACACAAAAATCACCTAAATCAGTGAATCAACACGGGCACGCGTGTTAATCAACACGACCCATGTTGATTGGCCTGGCAGCAACATTCCTCGTTTCAAGGGATCAACACGGGCACCCATGTGCATCAACATGGGCACCCATGTGCATCAACACGGGCACCCGTGTGCATCAACACGGTCCGTGTTGATTGATCTGTGTAAAAACTCCATTTTTAACATTCCCAACTTCACTTTTTCCATTCCCATTGATTCTAATCATCATCAACTTCATAATCCCTACTCCTATTCCAACTCTTCTAATCTATTTCACTTAAACAATCAACCAACCAAACCCTATAAACCAACTATCAATTTTTCCCCAAATCCAAAACATAAATATCAAAACCTAACAATATGAGATGGAGAAATCAAACCCCTTACCTCTAGTGCTTGGATGATTCAAGATGATTCTACAACCCCAACCTCAAGCTTCCTCTCTTGCTCTCTTGCTCTTCTTCTTATTCTTCTTCTTCTTTCCAAAACCTTCTCTTTTTCTCTCTAAGACCAAGTTTGGTTTTATGTGATGAAAGATGGAAAGAAAAGGAAGGAAAATGGCTTTTATAATTACTAGCTTCCAAGTTCCCATGTTTGGTTTTGTGTTTTGAATGGAAGGAAAATGAGGAGAAATGGTTTATAATGTGTTCCTTACTAGCAACAAGGGTGAAAACCCAATTCTCATCAATTAATCCTCACATCCCCATCTATTCTTATAAATTAACACACTAATAATATCTACCAATATTATTAATTCAATCAATTAAAATAATTCCGGAGAATTAAATATCGGATCCGAATAATATTTTACCGGACCGAACGGAACGTCGCCCAATATATTAATAGATATATTGATTAATATAAATATCGATCGAAAATTCGAAAATATTAATATAATATAATATTAATTAAAAACGGGCGTTACACATAACATAGTCGTGTCTCATGGAGTCGGTTATGTTTCTGTTTGAGTTGTTTGGCGTTGGTTTTAATTGATGGATAATGTTGAATTGTGATGATATATGATACCTGTGTTGATACGAGTATAATGATTATGTGACGAAGTTAAAGTGTTAATTTTATACACTAAATGCTAATTTAAATTATGTGAGGTTTTGATATATGTTGACATACTCTTATTAACTTATATCATTTATAAATCCAAAACTATTTATATATTTTATCATGCCTTAATTATATGTTTTAGAGTATCTCACCCTTTACTTGTTTCGCCGTTGCCTTTATATTGGTAACGTGCAGGTGATCCACGAGGATGATGAGCATTAGCTCGAGTCTCTTTATTTTGAGTCGCTCTGCTCTGATTGTAGTAAGACTCGGGATTTGGGCGACGTTATTATTTTGATAGGATAGTTTATGTATACTATCTTATGATGTTATAACTTTATGTATTGATGATAACATGATGATATGTATATTTTGTGAACACATCCGTTGTACTGTGAATAGTCATATGTTTATATGATGAATTATGATATTGAAATTCCTGGCAGCAGATACTTGATGTCACAGAGAATGTTATGACACAAGATTCGACAATCGTGTTAGCAATTCACACAAGAATACGAGCAAGAATAACACAATAAGTTGTTCACCCAGCTCGGTTCAACAAACCTACATCCGGGGCTACCAAGCCGTGAGAAAGTTCACTATTAGCAGTATCAATTCGAAGACCCTACAGCCAACACACCAGTTGACAACCTTCTTACTTAATCACTACCCAATGACCCTTTTACCTAAGTCCTACTTAGATATGAGTTCCTACTCACTCCCCCTCAATCACCGCAGTGATATCAACCTATTGACTAATTGAATTGTGAAGACACACTTTAATAAAATATCTTGATCTTGCTTCAAAGCTTCAATCAAGAGACAAACACTCGTGCTTTAAAGCTTTGAGTGATAAACTACCCTTACAGCAAATCCTAGTCCAATGCACTTATCAATTGATAGTTGCTTGGCTCACAAGAGAAACTAGAATTACACAATACCAATCATAATCCTAACAAGACACAAACATAAGTCGATATCTCTTCAATACATTCCAAGGGCGACAGCTTGTAAGGGTTCTTTTCCTTTTATAGAAGCCCGAAACTTCGCCTTTATAAAGATAGCTAGGGTTCACTTAATTTACTCCTAAAACATGGTCTTTCCAACAACCAATTTAGGTTTAATTAAGTTTAACCTAGCAACCACGTGAGCATGCTTTCTAATAATAGAAAACAATATTTAGTACCAACAAACTTCCGAAAAATCTCAGAACAAACAGATTCTCGATCAGAATGTCACATCAATGTCATAACATCCGTTATAACATCACTGTCAGAATTTCAAAGACTTTAGCTTCCAGCTCTGTTTTTAACATCCTTAGTAGGATTTATCTTCAATCTCATGACATCCATCATGACATTGCTAAAGCCTAGTTTTACCAAAATTGATGCCAACTTAAAACACTAACAAACTCCCTTTGGCACATTTTTGGCTAAAACTACTAGACCTATCGAGTACAAAATGCAGACTAACAACCTAGTTCTAAATTTTCCTAAGCTTTCCTAAGTTTTAAGTAACTAGAACTTAGAGAAGATAAATTCTACCCATACAAAAGTCCCACAATTTCCCATATACAATTGCCCACAAAATTGTTAAACTGGTCATACAATTCCCCATAGCTTCCAAACAATAATACTTCCCAGATTTCTTCTCCCATTTTAGCCATAAAGGCCAAAGGAAACAATACAATTTCCCAAACAATTAACATAAAGGAGTATCGAAGGAAAAAGAAAATATTCAAGGGTTACACATCTCTCAACATAATTACATTCATCCAGAATACACACTTAAAAACAACAAAGGAAAAATTGACAGAATAAGAGCAAACAACAAGTAACAGCAGGCAACAGGGCATATAGGGACTAGCAACAACTCAGGTGCTCTCTTCTCCTGAAGAAGCACTGTGGAAGGAAGCTTCTTCAGATCCTTCTTTAGCAGCAGTTGTTTGATCAGCATCATCATCCATATCTTCACCAGGAGCATCACCAACAAGCCTTTCTTCCTCAACCTCTGTGTCTTCCTCTTTCTCAAGTGCAGAGATCAATTCTTCTATGGTCTGCTTTCTTGCTTCAAGTTCCCTGCATGTTTCTGTTAGCACTGCAATGACCTTTGCCTTCTGGGAAGTTGTCTTGACATTTGATGTCTCAGCAGATGTCATGACAATATCTGGAACATGCTTGCCTTGAAAGAGCTTGTAATGGAATCCAAGGGTAGTAGCTCTTTTGCATATTGAGTCTCTATCACCAAGAATGTCAGGATACTGATCAATTATGATTCCACACAGGAGGGAGGGAAATGCTATTGGTCCTTTTATAGCATAGCTGTCAGCATGTCTTAGGATCTGATAAAAAATGTAGCTTCCATAGTCAAACTTTGCTTTTGTTCCAACAAAGAAAGATGAACCTCCTGCCAGACTAATGGAGATGGTTGACTTGTGGTTTGTGGGAACCCAGTTGGCTGCACCAATCTTGTGTAGAATAGAAAATTTGACACTTAACTTGCTAGCAGTGATTTTTCCCTTCAGTGGCCAATGTTTTACTTGTTTTGCAGTAATTGTTTGACACACTTGATTATCAGTTTTCAAGCTCAGTTGAGCTTCCTCCGATCTCCCAAATACTTGTTGATTACTCTTGGGAAAACTTCACTTTTCTACCCCTAACAAACACGGTTTGAAAGTCTTGAACTTCCATCAAGACATCCATCGGATAGGTTTACAACAAACTCCTTCACCAAGCCTTCATAACAATTTGAGAACTTCACCACGCTCATTAACCCGGCTTCTTTGATCGATCAACCACTTCCTTGCATTCAAGGGCATCTTTATTCGCCTCCTCTCGGCAATTCTCTTCAAACTCACATACTTCCACCTATTAGCATTTTCAGGGTGGTGAAAGGAGATGTTGTCAATTGGAACTTCAGGGACAAGGGGCATTTTCCCAAGAGACAACCTTTTTCTTGAATGAATGTCAGAGACATTCTCTGTAACATCAAAGTCAGAATCATCCTGATCTGAGGGCTCAGGTGCTTTCCTTTTCCTTACTATTGAAGTGCTCTTTACTTCAGGGGTATCATTAACATTATTGACTTTGTCCTTCCCTTTGGAAGTTCCAAGCTTGTTGCCCTCACCAGATGTTCCTACAGCCTTCTTCTCAGCCCTAGGAGTCTTGCATCCAACTTCAGCTTTCTTCTCAAGAACAACATTTTTCTTCCCTTTCCTGTTCATAACCCTTCTGGCAATGCTGGGATTCACCTTGGCTATGAGGTCATTATCAGAAAACTCCTCATCTAGGTTGATGATATGAGAAACCATATTCTGATCGGTTTTCTTCTCAGGAGTATCTTCAAGAATACTGTCAGATATGTTATCAGCAGAGACCGTAAGAGTTATCGTACAATGATCCAAGATTTCTAGAGTTTCATCAGGGATCTCATTCACATTATCAGCAGGGGATTCCACTACATTATCATCTTCATACCTTGCAGGAACTGAAGCCAAAGGGTTTTCATCAACCTTGACAGGGGAGTCAACATTATCACCAGATGTCTTGACATTCTCATTGACATCTAGATCATCTGCCAAGCTGGGGCTAGCTGACTTATGATTCAGGGGAACTGAGATCCCAGGTACAGTTTTATTCCCATTTAGGATATCAGACACTATCCTAGCTATGGCCACATGCACTGACCTAGTCCCAGGAGAGGAGGATGATGGGATAGAAGTCTTACCAGAAGGAGATGCCTGTGCCCTTCTTGCATTTCTTGTGCGTAGCTTCTTGACTCTTTCTGGGTCAGTTGCCATGGTAACTGTGGAGTAATCAATGCTTCAGCTTGCATGTTTTCAGTTTTTGACCTAACTTCAGCCATTGAAGGAGATGAAGATCCTGATTGTTGGGATGATGACGAGGATGAAGACATTTTTCGCTGTTGGTTGTTGAGAGACTGAGAGCGAAGATGGCAAGGGATTTTAGAGTTTCTTTTAGATGAAGAAAGGGTGGTACTTCTTCGTAAGAAGAAACTTTTATATGTGGGAGTCTCTTCCTAATCTTGGACTTTTTAAAATGAGGATGAAAATACTTAAATAACCCACTTATGAGTAATTGAAAAAACAAGTCCATTTTATCCCTTGTTGTAAGCACATTTAATTGCTACAACTCCTCATATTGACACAATCCCAATTTGTCCCTTAAAGTCTTAAGCTGACTAACCTCAAGAACTTTTGTAACAATGTCACAGTACAAGGTCATGACATCCTGTACGACATTATACTCAATCTGTGTCTGCTTCATCCAGCCCACCCTAGAACAATTGCTATCAGCTGTTGAGAGTTCAGCTTCAACATTGTATAGGACCACATGGTTTTGCTTCTTGCTGATCCAAGGAATGACATTACTTCTCAAGGGACACATCCAATGTAAATCCTTTTCCACAAGCTTTGATCAACACCTTTTCCACTTGTTCTTTGGACACCTTCAAATGTGGAAGGGTAATAGTCCTAGTGTGGCTGCCATTCTTCATTGTGTCTGAGACTTCTTCAGATACTAAGTTATTACCATAGATGAAAGTCACCATGATATTTCCTCTTCTGCCAACGAGGATATCATCCAAGACTTTTCTCCTGTAATATTTGACAGTAAGACACTTGGTCAACCTCTCATTCCAGAACCTAGTACTTTGCTTCAAGATCAGAGGATCAAATGTCGGACATTGAGTGAAACATTCGATTTCTGTCCACCTTACAATTACCATAGATTTTCTCTTTTCCCATGTGGACTCTTGTAATCTTCTGACTTCTATGGAACCGATCCTTCTCATTCCTCTGAGGTGTGGCTAATCGCCTTTTGCCCCAACTTCACTTTCTCTTCATCTTTGTCTGCTGAGCACATAGATGACAGAGTGGGTTCTCGATTCCCAAAAGTAGCAGCTTGTCCTTTGATCCGACTCTCTCATAATCACCGCTTGTTCATCATTAATCACAAGACATTCGGCCTTAGTAAAGTTGACTATGAATCCCATATCACATAGTGACTTATGCTAATGAGATTTGCAACAAACCTTTTACCAAAGAAGATCCATCTGTGTTTGGAACCTGCACAGTTGAGTTTCCAACACCTTTGGTTTCTCCTTTAGCTCCATCCCCAAAGGTAACAAGGCTGGTAGAACGAGGCTTAACATCATTGAGAAGATTTTTGTCTCCACATATGCTTGGAACACCCACGTCAAAGTACCAATCTTCCTTGAAGGTACTCTAAGAGAAGACGTGCTATCGAGTGTAGTCTTCTTCTTCCACCGGTGAGAGTGTGATGCCTTGTTGGACTTGGGTTTCACATAAGGAACTTGATTAGGATACCCATGTAGCCTATAGCATGTGGACTTTATGTGACCAAACCTTCCACAATAATAA
This sequence comes from Vicia sativa, assembly GCA_021764765.1. NCBI lineage: Eukaryota > Viridiplantae > Streptophyta > Magnoliopsida > Fabales > Fabaceae > Vicia > Vicia sativa. Next base: position 29,914,888 of record CM038797.1, read on the forward strand.
CATCTCCATCTTTGAAACTTTTGGATCAGGTTTCTATGATTTTGATGTTGAATCCAATGTTGTGACATCTGCTTTGACATTGGTTCATTAGGTCTGTTCTTCCTTTTGTTATAGACAAACTTCTTAGTCTTCATATACCCTGTGGCAGACCTGTTCACAGGCTTGTGGTATGACATCTTCTTTGTCATTGACTTCCCAGGTTTGTTCCATTCCTGGTTATTTGCAAATCTCTTTGCAATACATAGCCCGAGCGACATTTCTCTGTTGTGGACACCGCTGACATTGTTTTCCTATGTCTCTTCTTCTTGATGTCACCAACAGTTGCTTTTCACCACATATCCTAGACCATGCTTATTTCGATTCTCATTCAAGTCAAGAATTTCTTCCAACTTATCAAGATCAGATGTCAACATTTTGACGACTTAGACATCGATCAAGTTTGAGTTCAAAGATAACAATATCACTATTGAGGTGATTTATAGTGGTCAGTGTTTTCCTCTTCTCACCTTCAACTTCACATTCTCGCCCAACTTCTCAATCGCCTTTTTGCTCCTCATTTTGCCGACATGCTTCACCATTTTTATACACGCTGTAGTTTTCAAGAAGCTCTTCAAATGTCACTTCCTCATCACTAGAATCCATATCCGAGTTGTACACCCGAGAGAGCAAAGGACAAGTTTGGCACCTTCTTCCTCGATTCACTTCAATCACCATCGACAAGTGACCCATTCCTTTCTTTTGTTTCTTTAGAAAGGTGGGACATTCAACTTTAATATGTCCAAATCCTTCATTCATGACATTGGACTTTCGCTGACTTCCTTTTTCCTCCGACTTGGATCTTCGGAGTCATAAGATCGCATGTCGATGGAATGTCCTTGACATTTGACCTTGACTTTGGATCAATCCTCCGATCAGTTTGTTGAACTGTCTTCCAAGCATGGCAATAGCTTCGATATCTTCTCTTCATCTTCCACCTTGCATCCTTCTTCGTTGGATACAAGTGCTATGCTTTTGTTTTTTATCAACGCTTCACCGATTCCCATCTCAAAAGTCATAAGGGATCCAATAAGTTCTTCAACCTTCAAGGTGTCGATGTCTTGAGCCTCTTCTATTGCGTTGACTTTCATTGCAAATCTCTTAGGCAAGGATCCGAATCTTTCTCACCTTCTTTCGACATCTTTTCACCAAGTGCTCCGAGGCATTGGTAATTTCAAAATATTCATGTGAAATTCATGAATATTCTCATCTTCCTTCATCTTCAAATTCTCAAATTTGGTAGTGAGCATCTGAAGTCTTGACATCTTCACCTTGGATGTTCCTCATGAGTAGTTCGAGAGTGTCTCAAACATTCTTGGCTAGCTCACATTGATGAACCATCAAGATATTCTCCAATACCATTGAATGTAGCATTCAATGCTTTAGAGTTCCCAGAGCTAGCTTTCCTCTTTACTCCATTCCTCCTCGTGTTTCAAGACAAGAGTGCCATCTTTCTCAAGCTTGGTGGGATGTTTCATCCTTTATCAAGAACTCCAAGCTTTAATGTCCACTGACCTTAAGAAGGCAACCATACGAGGCTTCTAGTAATCATAATTAGACCCATCCAGAATAGGTTGTCTTCCTCCAAATCCTCCTTCTTTATCCATTACGCCAGAAACTATTATCCCTAGATCTCACCCAGAAATAACAAGCAGGGTGCCTGCTCTGATGCCAATTGAAATTCCTGGCATAAAGCCCACGTCGCCATAATTCATCCAAAACAAGATAAATATATATCATCGCCTCATATTTGCATTATGCAAAACATCACCAATAATTCATTATTATCAAAAATCATGCATTCACAAATCAGAAGCATTTATTAACAACATCAATATAATCGTCACATCATCATGCACAAAGACATATATTATTGCATCGCAATTCATCAAGTATTCATTAATTAATACGTCGTCACAAACATTATATTTATCACACCACATCATTATCGATTCATTCACTAAATTCCGAATACGGAAAAATAGTCAAACCCCTATAATCGTCGCAAAAGCCATTCCTAATAACCGATATTAATCATAATCATCAACGTCGTAATCGGATTGTCCATACGTGTCCTAAATCCACTATAATGAAATCCGATTCAATTTAACTATAATTAAGCCTATTTCGGATCGTTCCGTAAAAACTCGTATTTTCTAAAAACTAACCTCACCACTACGTTCTACACGTCGAACTTAGCTAGCACGTCAATTTTTGTTGAATTCGGAGCAACTTGCTCCGTCGTCAAATTTGCCGAAATCGGAAAATCATAACACAATCGGTTTCTAAAAGAAGTGGGAAAAATCAGAATTTTGGAGGCTACAGATGCATCAACACGGACCCCCGTGTGCATCAACACGGTCCATGTTGAAAAGCCATCAGAAAACACAAAAATCACCTAAATCAGTGAATCAACACGGGCACGCGTGTTAATCAACACGACCCATGTTGATTGGCCTGGCAGCAACATTCCTCGTTTCAAGGGATCAACACGGGCACCCATGTGCATCAACACGGGCACCCGTGTGCATCAACACGGTCCGTGTTGATTGATCTGTGTAAAAACTCCATTTTTAACATTCCCAACTTCACTTTTTCCATTCCCATTGATTCTAATCATCATCAACTTCATAATCCCTACTCCTATTCCAACTCTTCTAATCTATTTCACTTAAACAATCAACCAACCAAACCCTATAAACCAACTATCAATTTTTCCCCAAATCCAAAACATAAATATCAAAACCTAACAATATGAGATGGAGAAATCAAACCCCTTACCTCTAGTGCTTGGATGATTCAAGATGATTCTACAACCCCAACCTCAAGCTTCCTCTCTTGCTCTCTTGCTCTTCTTCTTATTCTTCTTCTTCTTTCCAAAACCTTCTCTTTTTCTCTCTAAGACCAAGTTTGGTTTTATGTGATGAAAGATGGAAAGAAAAGGAAGGAAAATGGCTTTTATAATTACTAGCTTCCAAGTTCCCATGTTTGGTTTTGTGTTTTGAATGGAAGGAAAATGAGGAGAAATGGTTTATAATGTGTTCCTTACTAGCAACAAGGGTGAAAACCCAATTCTCATCAATTAATCCTCACATCCCCATCTATTCTTATAAATTAACACACTAATAATATCTACCAATATTATTAATTCAATCAATTAAAATAATTCCGGAGAATTAAATATCGGATCCGAATAATATTTTACCGGACCGAACGGAACGTCGCCCAATATATTAATAGATATATTGATTAATATAAATATCGATCGAAAATTCGAAAATATTAATATAATATAATATTAATTAAAAACGGGCGTTACACATAACATAGTCGTGTCTCATGGAGTCGGTTATGTTTCTGTTTGAGTTGTTTGGCGTTGGTTTTAATTGATGGATAATGTTGAATTGTGATGATATATGATACCTGTGTTGATACGAGTATAATGATTATGTGACGAAGTTAAAGTGTTAATTTTATACACTAAATGCTAATTTAAATTATGTGAGGTTTTGATATATGTTGACATACTCTTATTAACTTATATCATTTATAAATCCAAAACTATTTATATATTTTATCATGCCTTAATTATATGTTTTAGAGTATCTCACCCTTTACTTGTTTCGCCGTTGCCTTTATATTGGTAACGTGCAGGTGATCCACGAGGATGATGAGCATTAGCTCGAGTCTCTTTATTTTGAGTCGCTCTGCTCTGATTGTAGTAAGACTCGGGATTTGGGCGACGTTATTATTTTGATAGGATAGTTTATGTATACTATCTTATGATGTTATAACTTTATGTATTGATGATAACATGATGATATGTATATTTTGTGAACACATCCGTTGTACTGTGAATAGTCATATGTTTATATGATGAATTATGATAGCGATACTTGATGTCACAGAGAATGTTATGACACAAGATTCGACCGTGTTAGCAATTCACACAAGAAATACGTAGCGAATAACACAATAAGTTGTTCACCCAGTTCGGTTCAACAAACCTACATCCGGGGCTACCAAGCCGTGAGAAAGTTCACTATTAGCGTATCAATTGAAGACCCTACGACCAACACACCGCTTGACAACCTTCTTACTTAATCACTACCCAATGACCCTTTTACCTAAGTCCTACTTAGATATGAGTTCCTACCACTCCCCTCAATCACCGCAGTTGATATCAACCTATTGACTAATTGAATTGTGAAGACACACTTTAATAAAATATCTTGATCTTGCTTCAAAGCTTCAATCAAGAGACAAACACTGTGCTTTAAAGCTTTGAGTGATAAACTACCTTACAAAGAAATCCTAGTCCAATGCACTTATCAATTGATAGTTGCTTGGCTCACAAGAGAAACTAGAATTACACAATACCAACTGTACAAATCCTAACAGACACAAACATAAGTGATATCTCTTCAATACATTCCAAGGGCGCAAGACGTTGTAAGTGTTCTTTTCCTTTTATAGAAGCAGTCCTGAAACTTCTTTGGGCTTCCATAAAGATAGCTAGGTTCACTTAATTTACTCCTAAAAACATGGTCTTTCCAACAACCAATTTAGGTTTAATTAAGTTTAACCTAGCAGCCACGTGAGCATGCTTTCTAATAATAGAAAACAATATTTAGCACTCAACAAACTTCCGAAAAATCTCAGAACAAACAGATTCTCGTATCGTAATGTCACACCGAATGTCATAACATCCGTTATAACATCACCTCTTTTCTGCAATTTCAAAGATGACTTTAGCTTCCAAATGTCTTTTAACATCCTTAGCAGGTAGGATTTATCTTCAATCTCTGAATGTCATGACATCCATCATGACATTGCTAAAGCCTAGTTTTACCAAAATTGATGCCAACTTAAAACACTAACAGATATGAATTGGTATATCCGACTTTTGATGTTTGTGATGTGTATTATAATGCAAAGTGATGAAAACACGAATATGTGATGCCTTAATTTTTGTTGGATGAAATTTTGAACTCTGATTTTATTATTTATTCCGAGGGGTAGAATTGGGGTGTTACAGCACATGGGTCTTATCTGCGTAGATCTGGCACTTGTGACATCTCTTAACGTGTTTACATCAATCGGATTCCATTGTTATCCAATAGTATCCTGCTCTTAAGATTTTTCTGGACATTGCATGCCCTTTTGAATGGGTTCCAAAGGACCCTTCATGAAGTTCGTGAATTAACATATTTGCTTCGTGTCTATCCACGCATCTGAGCAAGACCATGTCGAAGTTTCTTTGGTATAGCACATCTCCATTCAAGAGGAAATTTCCAGAAAGTCTCCTTAGAGTTTTCTTATCTTTGTGCGATCCCCCGAGTGGGTACTCCTGATTTTGAAGGAAGCGTTTGATGTCGTGGAACCACGGTTTATCATTGATGACTGCTTCAGTTGCAAACACATATGCAGGTCTTTCAAGGCGTCTGATGTTGATTTTGGGCATATCGTTCCAATGGTTGACTTTCAACATGGAAGATAGAGTAGTCATTTCCTTTTGGTAAGTTGTGCCTGCATTCTTTAATCCAAACGACATTACTTTGTAGCAAAATATGCCCCATGGCGTGATGAAAGAAGTCTTCTCCATGTCTTTGGGAGCCATTCTGATCTGATTATAGCCAGAGAAACCATCCATGAAGGAAAAGACATTGAACTTAGCAGTGTTATCCACCAGCATGTCGATATGCGGTAGTGGGAAATCGTCTTTTGGACTAGCTCAGAGGTGATGAGGAAACCTTCGTCGAGCTGCTTTTGAACCTCCTTTTTAATTTTGTCAGCCATATCTGGGTGAATCCTTCTCAGTCTTTGTTTAACTGGCGAACATTCCGGTTTTAATGGCAAGTGATGCTCTATGATGTTGGTATCCAACCCTGGCATGTCCTGGTAGGACCAAGCAAACACATCGACATATTCTTTGAGAAGATCTATCAATCTGCCCTTGACATCGTTGTCGAGTAAAGCTCTGATGTTCACTTCTTTTCTGCTTTCCTCAGAACCTAAGTTGATTGTTTCCAAAGGTTCTTTGTGAGGCTGAATGATTCTTTCCTCGTGCTTAAGTAGTCGGCAAATATCATCCGGGATCTCTTCTTCATCCTCTTCTTCGGCGTCGAACACAGGGAATTCAAAGTCGAGAGAGAGCGTAGAGTTTTTGCGTTCAATGGATTTGTTCATTGTTAACCTGCATGTTTGATTTATGTTCGATTTTTTTAAAAAAAAGTTAATGTGAAAGTGTATGCAGATTATTATTTTTTGAAGCTGTTTGTTTTTATTTCTAGAAAAAAGGGTAAAAAACGAAAAACAAACACAAAATGTGGGAATCAAAACAACGCTTTATTTATGTTCACAATATGAAACAGAGCCCTAAATACAAACTCATTTGTCTTGGGAAAGACAAAGAGAAATTACTTAAAAGCTAACCCTATAAAACATCTCTCTGCCTTGGGCGGGGCGAGAGTTCAAAACAAAAGCGAAATAAACTACTTAGGACAATGAATATCAGTCTGAACCTTAACGGCTTTCCAATAGTGTCGAACTCCTTGGAAGACTAGATATTCTGGTAGTTTTCCCTTTGAATTATGTTCCGTGTTGACATTGATCGTTGGTCGAACAGGTTTTGAAGACTCTGGTCGGTTGACCTTGCCTTTTGTACTGCTGAGGCGATCTTCTTTTGCTTGATTGACAGGTCGAGGAGCATAGAATGCAGCATATGCGCTTTCAAGTGGAATGTATTCTGGATTCTTGGGATATACTTCCCAATCCTCTAGATGAAGAGACTCATTATCAGAGACACTTTCCAAAGCATTTTCAGAATTGTCTTCTCGATCCTCTCCAAAAATTGCATTAACCTCGGGATAATCAAAATCTGGTTTAACAACCCCGGCAGGCGTATCGAAGCATAGATTTTCATTTGTGATCTCAGATTGATGATGAGATCGAGAAGACATGTATGCCTCTTCTGGTTGACTGAGATATTCAGGAGGATCGTCCCATCTAGTTGGTTGGATGTCTTCGATTCTAATTCTTGAACTTTCAGGAGCAGTATATCTCACCATAAAGTCATATTTTCCGCTTGGTTCTCCCAAGGTATCCCAAATCTCAGGTGGGATAGGTGGAATTTCATCTTCATCATTTTGCAGGAACATGCCTTCAAATTTGTCTGAAGGAGGATAGAATGGTGCATGCGATTTTTCCTGGGACACATATTCAGAGTTATCAAGATAAGTGTTCCATTCTTCGGATCTGGAGAGGTTGTCTTCATTTCCTTCATCAACAAGGACATTGACCTCTTGAGGAATTGGGTTTAGGAAACCTCCGCTGTGGAATAATTCTTTTATCGGACGAAGAGTTTCATCCCTTTCATTGGCTTTTGGAAGCACTGGAGCAAATCCGAGCCCTGTTTTGGTTTCGTTGTTGACAGGATTTATCAATTACCGTTCTTCACTATCTACGCTGCTTCTTTGTAAGAGGAGATAGATGATCTGTTTTTCTTTGTAGATTCATCTTATAACGAAAGTCCTTGGAACTGTATCCCTTCAACATTGTCAGCAGTGATGAAAGAAAAAGCGGAAAAATGGCTTACTAATAAAGCTTGTTCACCTATAATGGTTACTAGCTTCCAATTTGTCGTAAATTTCAATTTATGGTGGAGCGTGGATGTCACTGCTCTTGCTTCATGTATCCAAGGTCGTCCTAACAAACAACTGTAAGCAGCTGGTACGTGTAACACCCTCTTCTATTTACCCGCGTTTTATAAATAATAATCAGAGTATTTAATCATAAATCCAAGAGGCGTCACAACTTAAAGAATGTAAATTATTCAATACAGTGTCATGCTTTCACTGAAGGAGATTTATTAAGTAAATAATGGAAAAGATTATGTTTACCAGCGGAAATGAAACATAACCAAAATTCCGAATACATCATTCATAGTATTCCAGGATAATAAACTAAAACATGATTCAAAACATTAAGGAATTCCAGGATATTTAATCAAGACATAATTCCAAACTATTAAGAAAATATCCATTTAAAGGATTCAAACAACCGTTTCCCCAGTGTTACATCTACCAGAGCACGACACTGACACGCGGACTAATTAACTGACTCAATGCTAGAGCTATCCTCACCAACTCCAAGCAGCTAATCACTTCGGATCTGAAATTTTTAAGTAAGGGTGAGATCTCAATTCAATATAACATGCGCTATGCGTTTTTAAATACAACAGAATAATCAGATACATTAATCCATAAACCAAGCACAATCATAATCAATTCACAAGGCAGTTCACACAATGAACATGTATACATTCAAACAATGGAAATTGCAACACTGGAAACCATCCTAGCATGTTACAATCCCATATGCAATGCAGACTCTATGCATGTGGTACCAAAAACGTGAACCGAGTTCACCCACCGCTCCGTTTACATGTGGAAAGACAGTGTAAATTCATGATTCGCCCATAGCTATTTGGTCAAGAATCCAGCCTCACTACCTCAACCTCCGGGTAAGTCTATTGGCTCAATCAGTTCACTTCCGCACAATAGGAATGAACCATAAACAACAAATGCGTATGCATGCGCTATAAAAGCATGCAACATTAATTCTCGATCATGATATCAACATATATCACACAATGCCGCCATCAATGTATCACATTCAATCATAATGAAGATCAAGATACAACATAGTAAGCATTAACATTTCATCCGTAACTTAGACCAACCGTAATAGTTCTCCAATATCATTTCAAATACTCTTTTCAAAAATCGGAAGCTCGACGCTTAAAATAATTTTAGCAAAATAATATTTTTCCATTTTGAAAGGTAGTATTAAATTTAAGAAATAACCAAAACGACTTTAATCGAGTTACTGATTAGAAAATATGAATTTTTAAAGTTTTAGAAAATTTGAAAATACTCATGGAACGGTTCCTACCTATACAGAACCGGTTCCCGAAAGTTTTGAAAATCTCGCCCCTGGTTTTGAATGGAACCGGTCCGACCTACAGGAACCGGTTCCGAGTGTAAAATCCGGGCTGCCATTTAACATCGGGAACTCGGTTCCTCCCACAGGAACCGGTTCCCGCCTATAACAATATTTTACAACTTTTGACAGCATTTTGTATCCTTTATCATTTCCAAACTTACTAATACGATTTGGTACATTAGAAACACCATTTTATCATCATTTCACACCATTATAACATCAAACAACATGGTTTATTCATCCCCATCAATTATTTGACATACTAATGATCCTAATTCCAACACCGACACAAAATAGGGTTTATTCCTATAACTTATAGTCATCAAAATTCAAACTTCCTAACATACCCAATTATCCCTATGATTCCCAAAACCCATAAAACATATTAACCGAACGAAATCACCCCTTACCTCGCGATGATCTTCGATTTCTCTCGGCGTCGGCTTTTCCTCTCTTCTCTTCTCTTCTCCAATTCTACGTATAATAGCTTTTCTCCAAAAAAAAACCTATTTTTCCTTTCTTTTCCTTTTTATATTCCTTGTAATGTTCCTTTATTTATTCCAATAAAATAAAACAAATGGTAATTAGTAAGAGTAGTGTAATTTACTCCTCACACCCCTAATTACACCTCACACCTCCATCTCTTCCTTTCTTTAATTAATTCCTTTAATTCTGAAAATATAAATAATCAAGCCTTTAATTAATTAAATAATTAAATTCCTATTTATTTAATTTCTGAATTAAATCGGGGTGTCACAGTACGTCCATGACCTGGAAAGTGATTTGAAAAGTACGTGGACCAATCGTCATCGGAAGGTCAACTTCTCCAATAATGGATTTCCTTGATCCATCAAAGGCTTTGACTATTATATCATTGGATTTCATTGGCGTTACTTTGTTAGACAAACGAGCAAGAGTCGTTTTTGGCATTACATTCAAGGATGAGCCAATGTCCACTAGCACGTTAGATAGAGAGTCTGATTGGCAATTCATAGAGATATGTAGAGCAAGAATGTGAAATCCAATGATATGAAGATCTATTCCCTCCTCTGGGAGTTCTTCATCATTGAAGCTCAAATTGTTGCAAGCTATTATGTTGCCTACAATTCCACCAAATTGATCTGTAGTCACGTCAGGATCTACGTAGGCTTGATCCAACACTTTCATCAAGGCTTCTCGGTGGGCTTCAGAATTCAGAAGTAAAGAGAGTATTGAGATTTTGGAGGGAGTTTGCATCAGTTGATCCACAACTTTGTACTCACTCTTCTTGATCAGCTTTAGAATTTCGTCAAAGTCTGAATTGACATTGGTTCCATCAGACGGACCAATGTTTACGTCTGGATTACCAACAGGAATTCCCATAGGATTCTCAACAGGTACATCAACAGGATTTCGTCTAATTGTGGGAGCAATGGGCTGCTTCGGTGGCAACGGGGTATACATACGTCCACTCCGAGTTACTCGTCCTATTTTAGCGATGTTAACTATGGTTGGAAGAGTTGGCATAGGTATCTCTTTCCCATTTTCCATCATAGTTGTGTTGTACTGATAGGGAATTGCTTTGTCAGAGTTGTAAGGAACAGGACCAGGTAGACAGATGACCAAAGGAGAGTCTGGAACTCTTGGACCGTTATATTCAACTTCTACACACTTGGGCATATTGAAGTGGGGGATAATGACATTTACTTCGGGAATTTCCGAGTTGATATCTGAGACTAAAAGCTCATGCGGATAATAGCCTACCATATTTACGTCATAATCGTTCTTGTTTTCTAAAAATTTGAATGTCGCTGATGTCTATTAACCGCTGAAGGTCTGCTCTTACAGCTGGACATCCTCGAGAATCTGTAGAACAGATTCTGCAAGCTGTGTAGTCAAGTTTAGCAAAGGCGCCCATTGTGTTGAATGCAGCGTGTAGCTGTACCAAGCTTTCTCTTATCAAATTTATATTTGTGATAAGATATCGATCTGAATTTATGATTATCAAATTCACAGCATGTCCTCCATGATTAGGAAGTGGATTCGCTTGCACATTCGGATTTGCATTCCTGAAAGAGAGAAGGTTAACCCTCACTAATCTTTGAACTTCGGCTTTCAATGCTATACAGTGTTCGAGACCGTGACCTTGTGCCCCTTGATGAAAAGGGCAAGACACATCTGTTTTGTACCACCAAGGTAACTTGTCTGGTATCGGAGGTGGTAATCTTGTTTGCACAAGATTTCTTTCTATCAAGGCAGGATATAATTCCGTGTAAGACATCGGAATTGGATCAAACTGCGAGATTCTAGGAGTACGATTCTGATTGTTGTTGAATTGTTGAGCCAGTTGTCGAGGCTGTTGATTTTGCTGGAATTGTGGGGTAATTCCCATGTTTGAATTTGTACTAACAACTGGTGCGACCGTGGCTACCTGTTGTTGGTGATTGACATTTTTCCTTGGTTTCCCTCAGGGTACCATTCCAACGTCATGCTCTTTCTTCTTTGGGAAACCAGTTCCATTTCTCTTGGTTCCGCTTGAAGATCCCATTTCTTTGGTTAAGCGTCCTGCACAGACTCCTTCTTCTAGCCGCATCCCCATGCTTACCATTTCAGTAAAATCCCCAGGAGCGCTGGCGACCATGCGTTCGTAGTAGAAAGGACCAAGAGTGTTCAGGAAGACCTTGGTCATTTCTTTTTCTTCTAACGGTGGATTAACTTAGGCAGCAATTTCCCTGCAACGTTGGGCGTATTCTTTGAAAGTCTCCTTTTCCTTTTGAGACATAGACCGAAGTTGATCTCGATCTGGAGCCATGTCCAGATTGAATTTGTACTGTTGGACAAAGGCTTCGCCTAGGTCATTGAAAGTCTGGATGTTTGAGTTATCTAATCCCATGTACCACTTCAGAGCGGCGCCAATGAGACTGTCTTGGAAATAGTGAATGAGCAATTGATGATTGTCATTATATGTAGTCATCTTTCTAGCGTACATTGTAAGATGACTTTGTGGGCAGGAATTTCCTCTATATTTTTCATAGTCGGGGACTTTGAACTTGAAACAACCGGCTGAACATCATCCGATAACTATATCAATGAAGTTGCCATCGAACGTTTTTTATCTCACAAAGGGAGAAAGGTGAACGCATCGCGAAAACCTAAAAGGGATAAGACACGGTCTTGCGACCGAGAGATAGGGTAAGGGAATCTATTACGCGAAGGGAAGGTATTAGCACCCCACACGTCCGTAGTACTCTACGGTATCCACTTCTATTTTTTGTCTAATGGGTGTGTTTATATCTATTTACTGCTCAATTATTATGTTTGTATGCCAAAAGAGAATGCATGTGAAAGAAAGGAAAATAAAGAAAACACAGGGAAAAGAAGGAAGTATTTACAAAGTTTGCTCGATCGAGTCCCGTGACAAGATGCCTACGTATTCCCTCGTGCAATGGGAAAGTCAGAGCGCCATAGTTCGGCTCACATGTTTTGATGGGTTATGTGTTTTTTACTTATACAAAATAATTTAAACAAAAAAGAAAACCCGTAGGAAAAAAGTTTGCATTGGTTGGTTGTTTTTACCTTTGAAAAAGGAGTTTGAACCATTATTAAGTGTTTTGGTTTGCAAAAGAAAAAGAAAATAATTTTTAGTTTTATTACATGCATGGATGCAAAATAAACTGGAAAACAAACAAGGGAAACTATCTAATGTTATCCCTAATGTCATCATGCATGGATTACAAACTAAGGTCTAACTCGAATCACTACCTAAGGTAGAGTCGAGAGAATCCTAAAGGAACATGGCAAAGGTTTACAACCTAGATCTATGTCTATCTCGAATCGCTAGCTAAAGTAGAGTCGAAGATGACAAAAAAGGATGGAAAAGGTTTAAAACCTAAGTCTATGTCCATCTCGAATCACTAACTAAAGTAGAGTCGAAGACGACAAAAAGGATGAAGCAAACAAGTGCTTTGGCAAAAACACACAAACAATGCAATGCAAACAAACAAATGGCACACATGCGCAGGAATACCGTGAGTCAACCGTGAGTAACCAGGAGCCGACACATCCGATTCCTATGAATAGTATCACGCATGACATGAATCGTCAAGTGTGAAGAGCAAATGATGCAAGCTCTGCAATAAATGCGAACCCCAGGAAAGCGTGGAGAATCAGAATAGGGAACTCTTGCCACTTTTTTTTATTGACTCGATAAAGGAAGCAACACGATTCGCGAGCGCATACGAACTAGAACTGCAGGGGTTGATTAGGACCCTTCGGCTTGCCCATATATCAATGACTCGATGACAGGAAATATAAAAAAGCAGGACTTTGCTTGGTGGTACCACGTCGGGTGTCCTAACCACTCTGACCTATGCAAGCACAAATATAAACACTTACTGAGAATTACCTCCTTATGCAGATGGAGGATTTAAAAAAAACCAAACACAATTAGCAAACAGAATTGCCCTAAACGGGTCTTTAAATAAACCAGAGGGGTTCCTGAACATGCTCCAACTACGGAAGCCCCTTCATACATCTCTATTCCTACTTCTCATGGCAAGGAAAGCGGTAAAACCCTACTTCTCATGCTCTCTAGAAAAACGGTAAAGAAATGCGGTAAACAAAGTAAAATAAATACCAAATAGATATTAAATCCGAAAACCTTCAAGTACTACTGGCACGCAATAAAGAAATCCGGTGAGAAGTGTGCGGAGGCACAAAAAGCATAATCAGAACGTGTGTCATACACATCTGAAGCAAATACACCGTGCAAGATCGTAATCCGCATAATACGATAAAGGATGTGCATCGACACGACGGTCAAGAATGTGTGTCTGTACACACTGACGTATATCCAATAAACCTGCAAGAAATTATCCGATAATACGCATAAAGGATGTGCGATATGCACGGTCAAGAATGTGTCTACACATTCGACGATATCTAATGAACACGCAAAAATTACAATCCGCATAAAGCAATGTAGGCACACACATGTGTGCGAGCAACAGATATGGATTATACACATCCAAACCAAATCAGATAACTTGCAAAAGATGGTGAAAACCAAGCAGACAAATAAAGAGTACACACACATGTGTGCAACATCAAAACATGGATTCTATACATCCAAACCAATAGTATAATGCTCAGTGTACCTCGCATACAAAACAGAGTGTCAGAAATAGCAATGAGGATTTTAAATAAAGCATAAGACGCAAAAAAATGATTATTTACAATGAAATCGAAGTATTAAACATAATTCCTAGTGAGGGCAGCAACTAAATTGCTCTAAAGCTATCCTAACATCTAAACAAATGAAGGAAAGGCTACGAATTAATCATGCGAAAGGAAGCTAGAAAACTATACAATTATCAAATTAGTTCCTACGAAATCAAACCATTAAAAGTTAGATTTGAAATTCTATTTACAATCCTAAGGTAAGGTTTAAATTTAACTACAATTAGATGGTAGAAAAACATCCTAAAATTTCTAAGAAACTAGACATTACATTCCTAGGATTAGTTGATTCAAACTATAAAGGAAAAAACATCTAAGTGTATTATTAAAAATGAATTAATAATTAAAAGAAATTAATTGCAAAAATATTAAAAATGTCAAAAATATTCTAATATCCTAAAATGTCAGAATATATTTTTATATATTTTTTTACAGGTCAAAACATTCGAAATCGAAATCGAAATTGAACATGTGTTGAGATTATGTACATGGAAACAGGGGGGTGTATTGCAGAATTCCAGATTAAACTAAATCTAGTTGATTGATGCGCTGGGCCCAGAATAAAGGGGGTATGAGTCAGCAAAATACTAAGGTCCAGTTCAGTATTGCACTAAGCCCGTTCTTCCTTTTTTTTGTTTGTCCAAACACCATTATTACTATTTTTTTGTTCAGATTTTTTTAAATTAAAGTGTCACGTTTAATTTTTTTATTTCATGTAACATACTATCAATAGGTCAAAAATAACTTAAGTTATATTATCAGATTTTATATTTTCTTTTAATAAAAAAAAAGACACGTGGCGAAATCCTGTTGGTTAAGGCAAGCAAACACATGAGCCAGTGTGGGAATGACACACATATGGTTCGTAACACAGGGCAGGGGGCTCGCCGGAAACGGCCTTCTTCTCCGGCGAAAGGTGGCCGAAAAAACGAAATTCAACGGAAAATGAAACAATCTGACGCTGTCTAACTCGGTTTTCCATGCTAGTTACGAATCTGATCTCATATTTTCGTTAAACTCACTTAAACTTAGTGCGATATGAACATGAAATTGGATCTTGAACCGAAATAAAACTGAAATACAACTAGGTACGATCCTCTTTTATTCACATCTAACAAGAGGTTATGTTGTCTGCGCAAAGAGTAACTAATGAGCTATGGTGAGGAAGTTTAAGGAACCTTACTTGACGGCGAACGCAAGAAGATCTTCGGAAAACTTCAACACGATTTCAATGTTTAAATCAACGAACTCTTCTGTGAATTCCAGTATGCATTGAATGTAAGCCTTAGCTTTTTCCAAGAAGACCAGAGAATAATCGGTAAACGCCGAACAACGAGGTGTAGGTCGAGAATTTAAGACGAGAGACGATGTTGAAGCATTATGATGGTGGTTGAGGCACGATAGCGGTGATCAATCACGGTGATTACAGTGGAGTTAGACTGTCATGGCCGTGGACTGTAGTGCAAAAGAAGAGAAAAATTTGAGTGGTGGAGATGATCTTGTAACCGTGTTCTTTCAATTTTCTTTCCAGAATCCCCAGCGAGAGAGAGAGAGAGTAAGGTGGTTGTTATGAAGTTGTTATGGTGAGTAAGAAAGAAATAAGGAGGGTCGTGGTGGATGAGAGAGAGCCGTGTTTTCTGTTTCTGTGGTGGTGGTTGTTAGAAGAATTGGATGAAAAAAATGGTTGAAGGTGTCGAAGGAAAAAAGTTGGGAGGAAGCAAGAGGGATCGTGATGTTGTTAGAGTGAAGGCCTTAGTTACCGAAATTGAGAGGAGAGAAAAGGAGTGATTCTGTTAGTAGCTAGCAAGAGAGTGAGCCCGTTACCCCCTTCCGTTACTAACTTTCAATTGTTGTTATTTTTTTCTTTAAAAAATTGACAAATGTATGCACGCTGCCCTTTCCGTAACATGCCATCCATGCTCGCGCTTCCATCTTGACGAACATGTGACTCGAGATATAAGCCTCTTCTCGACTAGACCCCTGAACCAAACTCAGGGAAGGCATATTAGTGAACAACTTTCATGTTGAAAGATTTTTGAATCAAGGCCCGTAGCATGCTTAAAATCGGCTCTGAAGTCATAGTGTCACCACTGATTACGCTATCATGTAATTCTCTAAACATTTCCAACCAACTGCTCACGCTAGGTGCACCGCTTTGCAGCCTCGTAAGTTCTTCGATACTTGACTGGATGACGCAAACCCGATACTATTGGAAAGACCACATGGGATAGAACAACTTTGTAGTTGGACAAAAATCCAAACAAAGCCTTAATCATCGAATAAAAAGTGTTTGAAATCTGCCACGCGACTGTTCGATAAAAGTACTGGTCAGGCTGGGCAAGGCAAGCGCATGATGTCTAACAATTTACCAACTTCGAACCATCAGTTACGGCGCTTCGTATTTTCCGCTCCGATGTCCGAAACAAAATAATTTCTATACGAAACTTGTAGAGTAAATGACAAACTCCAACTTTCATGTTCGAATTTTTTCCATACGGCGATCGAATCGACGAGAAAACAGCCTCGAACATGTGCACAAAAACTGTTCGATGAAATGCTTCCGTAGCCATGGAAAAAGTGTGTATGCTGTCTTGCATTTTAGCAACTTCAAACTGTCACTTACGGCGCTCCATATTTTCCGCTCCGACATCCGAAACGAAAAAGTTTCTAAACAGAACTTGTAGAGGGTATTACAAACTCCAACTTTCATGTTCGGAGTTTCTCCGTGCGGCGACCTTATCGGTGATAAAAACAGCCCTGAACACACGCACAACAACTATTCGAACCTTACAAACATGATGAATTCTTATCTTCTGAGCTTAATAACTTCCGATCCGAGTCCCGAATGAATTCAACTCCTTCGACAAAGTTATAGATTGCCGTGAGATGAACAACTTTGCAGTTGAACATTTTTTAATTCGGAGCCGATAACTATGATAAAATCGAACCCGAAACTGTCACCTTGAACATAGAAACAAACACTTCAAAATATTTCTAAGTGTTGAATTTTGAGAAATGATAAACCGTAACTTCCGAGCTCCGAAATTTTTGATCCGATTCCCAAATGGATTCGATTTCTTCAGCAAAGTTGTAGAATGCCGCTAAATGAACAACTTTGATTTTGAACTCGACTCGAATCGACGCCACGAAACACGTGTAAAATACCTCCAAAATCGAGCACTTGAACACATTAAAAACACTCAAAATTTTCACTAAGTGTAAAACTTCAAAAGCTATGAACTTCAAACTTCGGAGCTTTATAACTCGAAATTCGGGCATTTCTGGAAAAATCTTCACAAGGACAAAGTCGGAGTACGAAATGCGCTCTTTCCAACGACTATCAATTCACAAACTTTTGACCATAGACGGGCAAGATACGGATGGGGCAACATGGCTCCATGAACACAAAGTGCTTAAAACTTAGAAAATTTTTCTAAGTCCAAGATTACTTAAAATGCAAGAAACCTCATTTTTACCCGATTCTTCCGATTTTTTTTTCAACAAATGATCACATTTTTCAAAAGTCGACTTTTGACCATAATTTCGACCCGAAATTCCACCCGGTCAAACTTTGACTTTTGTTGACTTTTTAGTACACACATTCAAATATCATTTTATCTGATCGTTCTTGATTTTCTGATGAATCGCGTGGATCGATAAGTCATGTGCAGATACTTCAAGACTCATAAAAGGGCATAGAATCAATTTGGGCTCAAATATTCGACCACCACACACTGTAGCTCGAAACTGTAATCAATATCCACCTGATAGGCGATCAAAACACGAAAAACTTTGATTTTCGAGAGATAATCAGAAGCTTCTGGACACTCATATCTTGCGTATTTGGAGGACGCTTGAAATAACAGAACCTCAGATATTCAGCTTCTGGAACCAAACCTCTTCTTCAAAATTGTACAGATTCATACGATTTAGAAAATCTCGAACCCATGGCTAATGAATGAATGATATGTATGCAATGCACCTATTGATCAAGTGTTAGTCAATTATTATTTAATGAAATGAAGAGGGTGAATTTTGGGGTGCAACAGCTGCCCCTATTCAATCTTCTTCGACAAGAGGGTGAGATTGGCGTAAGCCTTTCGAACCAACAAGGTAGAAGATGATTGAATACTTAAGTGAACCGTAAAATTCGCGCTCTGAATTCGAGCGGAGAATTATTATATTTTGGATTTTTGTTTGAACATATAAACTAGAGAGACATAAGGAGGACACACTTATACCAACGAACTCGGGCATTCTGCTCACGAGAACACTTGTATTCATGCGACCCACCAGAAATGATGAAGAAAGAACACCCATGAAAGTGCGACTCAGTGAGGATGAGAAATAAAGGAGACAAATTCATACAAACGAACTGGGGCATTTCGCTCACGAGAACGATGGTACTGAAATGACTCATCAAGGATGATATATAGAGATATGAAGAGGGAAAACATATACATAGGAACTCGGGCCTTCCGCACACGAGAACAACTGTATTAAAATGACCCTCTAGGGATGATACAGAAGACACCCATGAAAGAGTGACTCACTGAATTTGAGAATAACCAATGATCTTCGGCACGAAGCGCTTGTTGATAAACAACTTCGCAGATCAAGGGTAAAGAGGACACCTGACACGATGGACTCAAAAGGGAGAAGACGTCGAGCAACGACGAACTTCAAACATAGATCCTCGACACGAAGAGCTTGTTAACTTCGCGGACCTAAACAATGAGAACTCAAAAAGGAGGAAGAATAAAGCTTTTGACCATAGAACCTCGGCACGAAGAGCTAGTTAACTTCGCGGATCTAGGCACAAGAGAACTCAACAAGGAAAGAGAAACGACTATCAATAGACGAACTCCGAGCATAGATCCTCGGCACGAAGAGCTTGTTAACTTCGCGGACCTAAACAAGTGAGAACTCCACATGGAGGATAAACATCACTCCAAACATAAACCCTCGGCACGAAGAGCTAGTTAGCTTCGCAGATTTACGTAAATGAGAACACCTGACCACGGTGAACTCAACACGTAAGGAGAAACGACTGTTGTTAGACGAACCCCAAACATAGATCCTCGGCATGAAGAGCTTGTTAACTTCGCGGACCTAAACAATGAGAACTCAAAAAGGAGGAAGAACATCACTCCTAATATAGACCTTCGGCACGAAGAGCTTGTTAACTTCGCAGATCTAAGAAAATGAGAACTCAACAAGGAGGAAGAACATCACAACAAACGTAGACCCTCGGCACGAAGAGCCAGTTAACTTCGCAGATTTACGTAAATGAGAACACCTGACCACGATGAACTCAACAGGGGAAGAAGACGTCGGGCGAAGACGAACTTCAAAAATAGATCTTTGGCACGAAGAGCTAGTTAACTTCGCAGATCTAAACAAAGAGAAGACACCTGGAAAAGGTGAACTCACAAGGGAGAGGACGTCAGACAAAGACGAACTCACTAGGGGAAGAGAAGCATCTGTATAAAGATGAACTCGTGAGGGATAAGAAACATCTGTATAAAGATGAACTTGCAAGGGAAAGAGACTGATCGAGAGGACTCTAACCATGATTGCCACCATGTCGGGCTTTAAAAGAGTGCATGCAACGCAGAACTATAATATCCCCCAGGCCAAAGGCGGGGTATAATTCTTCAAAAGTGGCAATTATCTGAATTACCACATACCAAGTATGGATACTCAAATACTTGAAAAGTAAGAAAGGTTATATACCGACTCTCACTCGCACTCTAACGGCGATACAAATACGGGTAACATAACCGAAGGCTTGCTACACAAGAGAAATCTACGACTTACTAGGGAAAAGGCGACATAACTTGACTTGACTAAGGTAAAATACGCCACAAAAGACTCCACTAGAGAGGGAATGGGTTCCCATAAGACATTTGATTTAAAGCGACGATTAGGGAAGCAGAAATCTGTTGAGAAAACATCTTGAGGGTAAACCACAGAGATTGCTTATTTCTTCTAGATATGCATAATTGGCAAACACTCAATATGCGTGTTTGGATTTTTATGGCGTAATGCTCCTAATCAGTGGAATGCTACGCGTTTAAGGTAGACGCAATGTAATGAATGCATGCTTGAATGATTAAATGAGAAGTAGTAGTATCGATGATCGGCTGCTGAGAAGCCATTAACACCCAAGAGAGGAGTACCACTGGGGAGTGGGTTTTGGAGAACACTTGCAAAAATAAATTGCAATTCTAATACAAAGAAGCGTTCTTCACTTGGGGAGAATCGAATTGGACTTCAACCAAACTTTGACTTCCTGGGGAGAGAGTAGTTACTCTTCACTGAGGATACGGAAAGATCCTCTAGAGAATTCTCCTACTTTCACTAAGGAATTTGGAGACTTCATGGGGAATTCCGAAAGAAACTTTGCTGGGGAACACCACTTCATGGGGAAATTCACAAACATCTGCGAGCAACCATTAACATCTTGAGTACATCAAATGGCAGTAGACTTCATTAGGGAATCAATCCTCTCGTGGGGATACGAAGCTTTTAAAACAAGAATCCTCCGGGGAGAACATAACAACTTTTGTCTCTGAGAATAAAGATCTCAAATGGCAAGACCACGCTGGGGAGACTTCGACTGAGGAATGCACATCGGTGTAGAAATACCAGGAGATGAATGATTAATCTTCACTAAGGGAGAGGAATATTATTCGGATAGAAAGCTCCACTGGGGAATACATTCAGATATCCAACTCTACTGGGGAAACAAAATATTCTTGTCTCAACATGACTGATCTGAGAATCAAAACTCTTGAAGATGCTCAGAATAGCTTCATATGGAAGAATGCGACTTACGCTAGGGAATATAATCAATTGACCGGGGCGCAATTCATAATGGGAAATTTTATGTGACAAGGCATTGTTCATTGGAGAATACGATAACAATTCATCTGTCAAGTATACTCACTGGGGATATTCAACCTAAATAAACGGTTCAAACACCGTCTTCACTGAGAATAAAGGCTAGAACCCTCCATTGGGGCTGACTTGAGAATTCGATAGACAGACACTGGGGAACTTCTCCTGGAGTAGGTATCAATGATTTCACTGGGAATTTACCTGAGATCGGTAATCATTACATGCACTAGGGATTATGATAATGTCAATGTCTCGAAGTGTGTATCACTGGGGAGCTAATTAACTCATCAAACCCTTATGGCGATAAATTCTGCTTAAGAATTAACCTCACTGGGGATAAGCCTCAACCAACATCTAGACTTATAATGGGGAGTACGACAATATCAATATGTCAAAGCACGAATCACCGGTAATAAAACCAGTCCATCAGGACCCTCTGGAAATGGATTCTGCTTGAGAATTGGCTTCGCAGGGGATGACCCTGGATTGAGATGTACTCTTCATTGGGGAAGGGAATTCATATTGATAACACATCCCATACCTGTAAGTTGCAAGTCATAACAACGTCTCCAAGCACAGAGTGGCAAACTTTGGATACCGTCATTAACACCCAAAATCTTAAGCAGTTTCAAAAAATTTACATCATGCGTTGTAGCAACAAAAATATTTTAAAAATGCAAAATTTTATCAAAAATTTCGGACGTATTTTTTGCAAACAAACTAGTAAAATAAAAATAAAACTAAAACAAAAAGAAGCATAATTTCGATCAACATTTGAAGTTTTATTGATTTCATGGCCCATGAATGAGCGTTTACATCAAGAAGCAATTCCTAAAAACAGGTAATTGCATACACTACAAAGTAATGGAGAAACATAAATGGCAATGTAACGACAGATTTCAACGGATCTGACTTCACCATAACCCTCCATGTCTTCAAAGCACCTTAGCCGTCTTGCTTTCTGGACAAACTGATTGGACTGTTTCCATACCCTTCCAGGTTAACCATTTACAAAGGAGTGAAGAAACACAGATGCAATACGGACCGTAGTCATTCGCTTTAAATCCCCTTTTTTCCTGGATCGCCCTTTCGGGTTTTCGATCCACCGGGATACCCGTTTTTGCCTAAATTGCCCCTTGACGGGCTCAACTTAGTGGGCGTACTTATTTTTCACTCTACCACTCTTTCTTATCCCTAAATTTTGCCCGAACCTCTCACCAAGTTCGTCGGGACTGCCCTTTTCTGCCTGAGCCAATCGACTCAGCGGGTCTATTTTATGCGTAGTATTTTTGACTACGTCTGCATTGACGGGGTAAGGAAAATCCTCTCCATCCATAGTTGTAAGCATCATGGCTCCTCCGGAGAAAACCTTCTTTACAACATATGGTCCTTCATAATTTGGAGCCCATTTGCCCCGGGCATCTGTATTGCTTGGAGGCAAGATTCTCTTTAACACGAGATCGCCAACCTGAAAATTACGGGGACGTATTTTCTTATCGAAAGCAGCTTTCATCCTCCTTTGGTATACTTGTCCATGGCAAATTGCCGCCATCCTCTTCTCGTCAATGAGATTCAACTGATCTAAACGATTCTGGACCCATTCAGCTTCATATAACTGAACATCTGTCATAATTCTCAAGGAAGGGATTTCAACCTCCACAGGTAGGACAACTTCCATACCGTATACCAAAGAAAAGGGGGTTGCCCCGGTTGACGTGCGCACCGAAGTACGATAACCGTGCAAAGCAAAGGGTAACATCTCGTGCCAATCTCTATAGGTGACAACCATCTTTTGCACGATCTTCTTAATGTTTTTATTTGCTGCCTCCACAGCCCCATTCATCTTTGGGCGGTAAGGAGAAGAGTTATGATGCTTAATCTTGAAGCTATCGCATAATTCCTTCATCATCTTGTTGTTGAGATTGGAACCATTATCCGTGATGATCTTTTCAAGAACTCCATATCGACAAATGATATTTTTCTTAATGAAACGCGTAACCACTTGCTTGGTCACGTTGGCATAAGACGCCGCTTCAACCTACTTAGTGAATTAATCAATGGCGACCAAAATGAAACGATGACCATTGGAAGTGGTTGGTTCTATCCTTCCGATCATATCGATGCCCCACATTGCGAATGGCCAAGGAGAAGTCAAGACATTCAAAGGAGAAGGAGCCACGTGCATCTTATCAGCATAGATCTGGCATTTATAACATATTTTGGAATGATTATAACAATTTGTTTCCATCGTTGACCAATAGTAACCCGCTCTCAAGATTTTCTTGGCCATAGTGTGTCCACTAGAATGTGTCCGAAGGAACCTTCATGAATTTCTTCTATAATTTTGCTTGCCTCGTGTTTATCCACGCACCTGAGCAAAACGGAATCATAATTCCTTTTATACAACACGCCATTATTCAGGAAGAACTTGGCAGAGTATTTCCGTAGAGTCTTTTTATCAGTGATTGAAGCATCCTCTGGATATTCTTTAGTCTCAAGATACCTTTTGATATCATAAAACCAAGGCTTTTCGTCAACTTCCTCTTCCATCTCATAACAAAATGCTGGTTCATCCAACCTCATGATGGTGATAGAGGGGGCTTCATTAGCCCATTTAACTTTAAACATGGACGACAAAGTAGCCAATGCATCTGCCAAGTTATTCTCTTCTCTTGGAATATGATTGAAAGTAATATCATCGAAGTATGGGATCAGTTTCAAGACATGCTCTCTATACGGAATCAGATTAGGGTGACGAGTCTCCCAATCTCCGTTGATTTGGCTAATTAGCAGAGCTGAATCTCCATATACTTCCAATATTTTGATTCTCAAATCAATGGCTGCTTCGATCCCAAAGATACAAGCTTCGTACTCGGCCATATTGTTCGTACATTCAAAATAAATCCTGGCAGTGAAAGGGATGTGAAACCCTGTTGGAGAAGTAATAACAGCACCAACACCGTTACCCTAAAGCATTAGAGGCACCATCGAACACCATCGTTCATCACGATCCTGGTTTGGGTCCTTCATCTGGGCCAGGAATATTACAATCCCTAATAAACATAATATCCTCATCCGGAAATTCGAACTTCATCAGTTGATAATCATCATCCATAGGCTGATGAGCAAGGTAATCTGCCAATACACTACCCTTGATAGCTTTTTGAGTAGTGTACTGGATATCATATTCCGTGAGAATCATTTGCCAACGAGCCACTCTTCCAGTGAGAGCCGGCTTCTCGAAGATGTACTTGATCGGATCCATTTTGGACATCAACAAAGTGGTATGGGTCAACATGTATTGCCTCAGTCAGCGAGCAGCCCAAGCCAAAGCACAACAGGTTTTCTCGAGCAGTGAGTATTTTGTTTCACAGTCGGTAAACATTTTGCTAAGATAGTATATGGCATTCTCTTTTTGACCAGACTTGTCTTGTTGCCCCAGGACGCACCCCATTGAGCTTTCAAGTAGTGTCAAATACATGATCAAAGGTCTACCTTCAACTGGAGGCGAAAGGAATGGAGGTTCCTGCAGATACTCTTTGATTTTGTCAAAAGCCAATTGACAATTATCATTCCACCTGTCCGTCTAATATTTTCTTAACAATTTGATTATAGGCTCACACGTGGCTGTAAGATGAGAGATAAATCTAGCAATGTAGTTCAACCTCCCTAAGAAACCACGAACCTGTTTTTAAGTTCTCGGCACAGGCATTTCTTGTATAGCTTTCACTTTGGCAGGATCAACCTCGATTCCTTTATCACTTACAATAAAACCCAACAGTTTCCCCGACCTCACTACGAAGGTGCATTTATTAGGATTCAACCTCAGCCTGAATTTCCGTAATCTTTTAAACAACTTCAAAAGATGAACAAGGTGTTCCTCTTCTGTCCGGGATTTTGCAATCATATCATCAACATAAACTTCGATCTCTTTGTGCATCATATCATGAAAAAGAGTGACCATCGCCCGTTGATATGTTGCCCCAACATTCTTCAAACCAAAAGGCATCACTTTGTAACAAAATGTTCCCCAAGGTGTAATGAAAGTAGTCTTCTCCATATCATCTGGCGACATCTTGATTTGATTGTAGCCAGAAAAACCATCCATAAAGGAAAATACTTTGGCCTGAGCCGTATTGTCAACCAATATGTCAATGTGTGGGAGCGGGAAATCGTCTTTAGGGCTTGCTCTGTTCAAGTCCCTATAATCGACACACATCCTAACCTTACCATCTTTCTTCGTTACTGGTACAATATTCGCAACCCATGAAGGATAAGAAACAACTTTCAGAAAACTAGCGTCAAACTGCTTTTGAACCTCCTCTTTAATATTTTTTGACATCTCAGGATGAGTTCGACGAAGCTTCTGCTTCACAGGCGGACAATCTGCTTTCAAGGGCAACTCGTGCACAACAATGTCAGTATCCAACCCAGGCATGTCTTCATAAGACCAAGCGAAGACATCAGCATACTCTCGGAGCATCTCAATCAACCTCTGCTTGACACTTTCTTCTAAGACAACTCCAATCTTGACTTCTCTCTTGACCTCCTTTGTACCCAAGTTGATCACTTCTAAAGTCTCTTCATGTGGCTGAATAGACTTTTCTTCTTGCCTCAACAATCTGGCTAACTCTTTAGGAACTTCACAATCTTCTTCAGCTTCTTCATCAGCTTGATAGATTGAATTTTCGAAGTCATAAGTAGCCATAGCAAAGTCATTACCATTGAAATCTCGGAATAATGGGGAACTAGATCTGCATGATTGATTTTATTTCCTTATTTTAGTTTTTTAGATCAAAATAGAAAAATAAAGATTACATTGCCAATGTTAAATTTGTAAAAAACGCAAAAAGAAAGACAATGAGCAAAATATTTGAATGCAAAAAAAAATGTCCTTTATTGATGATAAACTTTGAAAATTCAAAACATTGGTGGCCCTACAACATGTTTCACTACACCTTGGGCAGAGTGTAGGAATTATTACATGATGCAAACAAAAGAAAATTACTCTTGAAGACGAGTGATGATGGCGATATCTTCAGAAAACCAGTTAGCTGGCTCTTGCCCCGGAGTAGTAGGACGAATCCACTGATCCATATAGCATTCACTATCGGTCTCATCCCCAATCGCATCAACATCTTCAAACTGGATGCCTCCTTTAACAAACTGGATTGGCGGGGGAATATTTGGATGTGCGGGAGTAACCAATGGCGCTTTTCGAGGTACATAACCCAAACCCTTCTTGTCCTTCTAAGTTGGGAGCTCTAGAACTCGACCCCAACCTTCCGGTTGTCCAGATTCAACAATAGCACGAGCTTCACGGTAGGATGTCATAGAGACCTCTGGCATTTTAACCTCAGCACGAGGAGTCTTGATAACTTGAACAGTTTCAAACGCCTAAAAAGGAGTCTCATGAATTTCTCCCTCAACTTCTACATAGCGGAAA
This sequence comes from Vicia sativa, assembly GCA_021764765.1. Classification (NCBI taxonomy): domain Eukaryota; kingdom Viridiplantae; phylum Streptophyta; class Magnoliopsida; order Fabales; family Fabaceae; genus Vicia; species Vicia sativa. Next base: position 29,941,496 of record CM038797.1, read on the forward strand.
GAGCTCAAACAACTAACTACATATTCCTCTTCTCCACAGATGGTGACCACTTTCCCATTAACCAGGAACTTCAGCTTTTGGTGCAAGGTCGAGGTAATCGCACCTGCCCCATGAATCCAAGGGCGACCAAGTAGACAGCAGTACGATGGATTAATGTCCATAACAAAGAAAGTTGTTTTGAACGTCTGCGGACCTATCTTCACTAGCAAGTCCACTTCCCCAAACACAGACCTTCTAGACCCATCAAAAGCCTTGACAATCAAATCACTTGGCCTAATCACGACTCCATCATAATCGTGCTTCATCAAAGCAGACTTCGGGAGCACATTGAGAGATGATCCTGCACTAAACATTTTTTACAATTCAGCCCACACCTAGGGAATTCCCCCTGCATCAACAATTGTTCTTTCACCCATATCAGAGGAGTGTTCAATTGATCAACATTTGTAACCAGATCAAGATCTTCACTATTGTAAATTGCATTAGCGGAGGGACCACCATGAGAAGGCAATGGTTGCTGAATGACATTTGGTGTTGGTGGCGGGCCAAAATTAATAGCTTCTGAATCCAATAGATCTTGCACTTTACACTTAAAAGCATAACAGTTTTCCAAAGTATGCCCCTGCGCATTAGAATGGAAAGCACAACGGGCATTGGGATCAAAGTTCCTGGGTAGTCTATTAGGATCAATCTTCAGAGTACGAAGTTCCACCATTTTCAATTGTTGTAGATAGGCAAAGATGTCAGCAAGTGACATAGGCAATGGATCAAACTTTCTCTGCACTCTTGGCTAATAATTGTTCGTTGTGGGTGCATAAGCTTGCTGTTGCGGTGTTGTCTTAGAAGGGATGGTTACAACTGCAACCTGATAATCGGATTCACGATATTTCCCTTTTCCTTTTCTGTCATACAAAGCGCTGGATTCACCTTCCTTCTTCCTGTACCCCCCAAATGTTTTCTTGGCGCCATTAGCTTGGTCTCTATCAACACATTTGTCTTGAATTTTACCCAGTTTAATTCCAACTTCAATACGTTCACCGAACATTACCATGTCAGCGAAGGACCCCGACACACTGCAACTCGCGTAGTATTGTCCATGTAGAGTACCAGCAAACAAATCCACCATTTCACGCTCTACCATAGGAGGCTGAACTTTTGCGGCTATCTCGCGCCACCTGTGCGCGTATTCTTTGAACGATTCATTAGCCTTTTGAGATAAGTTCTGTAACTGAGTTCTAGTTGGAGCCATGTCTCTGTTATACTAATATTGCAGCACAAAAGCTTGGACTAGGTCTCTCCAAGTTCGAATGTGGGAACTCTCGAGACTCATGTACCAATCCAGAGGACCACCAACCAAGCTATCTTGGAAGAAGTGCATTAGGAGCTTCTCATCTTTGGAATACGCGGACATCTTCCGGTAGTAAGACCTTATATGAGTTTTAGGACAACTATTCCCCTTGTATTTAATCAGCTCTGGCACCTTGAATTTGGGAGGATTTTACCCCGCACAAGTCCCGCATCACCATATCGAAACCCACAACCCCTTGGTTCTCAAAATCACGCATGCGCTCCTCGAGCATACGCAATTTTCTGTCAGACTCGGTTTGTTCATCAGCATTAGAATACCAATCTTCCATATAGTCTTCCTCTGGTTGAGGAATAGGGATCGGACCGCCTCTGCGAACCTGTGGCTGTATCACAACTTGTTAAACTTGATGGTTCATCATGGGTGGGGGTACCACTCCATTGCCATTCTCAACATGAGCAGCCTGGTTTATCATATGATTCATCAAACCTCGAGTGGGACCGCCAGTTGGACCTCCATTCAGCCCATTGTTCTGATTCACAACCCCGTTTTCAACTTGATTATCGACCAGGTGTAATACAGTGAACTGACTTTGAGATTTTTTGTATCGCAAATGTGCAGATAGCAAGAGTCACCACCGACTTTTCTTTTATCCAATTAAGGGAAGGTAAAAAGTACAGAAAAAGACCTTCGTTAGATTCTGAGTAAGGGAGAAGGTTATGAAAAGGGAAGGTATTAGCACCCCTTTCCATCCGTAGTTATCTACGGGCTCTTAGTTGCTCTTAGATCACTTTAAAAAAATGTGCTTTTTGTGTGTTTGTCTTACCCCAAAATTTTCCCTCCTATTCCTCAAGACATTTCCTACATCCATACTCAAGGATTCCTCAAGGGTTGATCAGACAAACCCTCTCCTAGACAATCACCCCAAACTAGGGTTTGGAAATTCTCAGATCCAGATGGACTTCCAACATCTCCAATGGTCATCATGCCTCATCATATGCTTCAAAGACTCTCGATGTCAAGTTTCAAGCCTCACAAGTCAAATTTCCTCAGACAATTGCTTAGATGGTTGAAAATCAGTTGTATTGGACAAAAAGTCAATTGTGGTCAACATACAGTCAAACTTCTTGATTTTTAGTCAACATCCTCATTTTGAAGTCACATTCATCATTTGATCAAGGGTTGATCATGATTCATCAAGAAAACTCAATATTTGCTCAAAAGTCAAACTTTCCAAATTAGGGTTTTTTAGTGAAAAGTCAACCAAACTTTGACTGAGCATAACTTCTTCATACTTTCTAAGAAAATTTTCCACCACCTCTAATTTTGAAGGAAATTCCATTCTCTACAACTTCATGTCTCACAAGAATGTTCAAAAAATGCTTCATTTGGAATGTACGGATCAAAACATTACAGGTCCTTTTCAAAGTCAACAAAAAGTCAACTTTTTGTTTTGAAGATTTATGGAGCATGGAAACTCCAATTGAGATGAAACCAAAGCGGTTGGTTAGAGGACACCTAGAGCTTTCTAAAAAGTCCAAGAACACTCAAAAATGTGGAAAATTGAGCAAAATACACATTGCACAAGTTGGGCATTTTTGAAGAAGTGCACAAAGAGAGATACTTGTAAAAATCAAAATTTTTGCAAATGGGCCTAGTTTTTCTTCATTCAAACTTGTTCCTTAGACAATTTGGAACATCCAAGCCCAATGCCACGAATTTTAACTTTATTTTTCTATTTAATTTGGATTTTATTCATTTAAATACAAATTAAATTACAAAATAAGGTATAAAATCAAAATTAAATGCAAATTGATTTTTTCTCTCATCCTTGAGGTCCAAGCAACTCACAAAAGGCTGTCAATTTTGAAATTGGTAAAGATTTGGCAAGAAATTGATTGAAATTGATCAAAAAAGATAAGATTTGATTTTGTACAAAATCAAATTATCTTTGCATTGATTGATGATTATTTGTTCCTCAAATCAGCTCAATATTCATCCATTATAAATATACAATGCCTACACAACAAGAAAGAACAGAAAAATTGCTTGGAGGAACCCTAACCTAACTCAAAAAAACCGTGCCTTTCAAGTAATTTGCAGCCACAGTTCTAGCTTGTTTCAATCGATTCCAAGCATCCCATTGCATTCCTTGACATCTCCCGCCCGACTTTACATCATTCAAAAACATCAAGAATCAAGCAAATACGATTTCGGTTTGTCACACTTTTTCAAAAATCGAATTCTGTTATTCATGCATTTTTAACATGTTTTGTTGTTTGTTTTGTGTTTAGTTTGAAGTTTGCAAGCTTTCTGGATGGTTTAATTGTATTCCATGGCTCAAACACTAATCACCATGATTAGGTTTTCAACCAAATTGGGGTTTCCTTAAAACGGAAAAATTGGACCAAAAGACCACCACCACCGTGTTTAGAATGTCATTTACAATCGATTCATGTTCTCACAATTCATTTATATTATGTGTACGAGATTTTAGAAATTGCAGGGGCCTTAGCGTCGAAGAAAGACCGACGCAAAATTCCTTAATTCAAACGAAGAAGATGAAGATCTTCGCTGCTCGGCAATCGAAGTGACACCGCTTAAAAACAATTGTTGTATTTTCTAAACACGTGACGCCTAGCTCGCGTGGCGGCGTTGTGAAGGGAAGGTCCCCGGTTCGAATCCCAGCCATGACACTTATTTTTTACAAGTTTGAAAAACTAACATTTTATTATATTTTCATATTTTCTATTTTTTTTTATTTTCTTTTAATATTTTCATACTATTTAATTTATCTTTAATAATTTTTATCATGCATTTAAAAAATACCAAAAATATTTATTTTTTGCATACTCATCAGAAAAATGTTTATTTAATTTATAAAATTAAAATTATTATTTTTGCATGCATATTTAATTTAATTGCTAATTTATCATTTAAATAGCTTTTAATTGATTTTTAATTATCAAATTAACTCAAAAAATTCACAAAAAATTATTTTATCATATTAATGTCATTGTCTGCATAAAAAAATTTTCTCATTCAAAAATTCTTATTTTTACTAACATTTTACTCTTATGCAATTTCCTTTCGTTTCCCGATTTTTCATCTGTTCACAGGTTATACCGTTTCGGACAATCTTTATCACTTTTCTTTTCCAATTATGTAATTGCCTATGGGATGTAATAGCTTAATTAGGACTTTTATTTTCCGCACTTTAAATTATGTATCTGCCCCAAAGCCATGTAATAGCGTAGGATTTACCTTTCCGCACTTTACATTTCCGCAATTTAATTTCCGCACCCTATAAACTGCTAGTAATTAGGCGTGTATGGCAAGATAAAATGGACATAGCTCACTCATAATTCCAAGATAAAATATCGGAATTAACACACTATTTTCACACATGCACCCCTTAGGGTAATTCTCTCTCGTTGCCTTTACGAATTCAAATGGTCATGTCCCTCGAACGTAGAGGTATTCTAGCACCGTCGCCATCAAAACATATCATCATAGTCCGACAGACAGACTCGCTTAATACATGATCTTGACCGCTTGTCGCCTACAAAATGATGATAGTCCTCGCGAAGTTAGATACTTCCGCTGTTGCTTCATGACCATGATGTCCTCTCGAATGTCCATATCCATCTACGGTTACCACCATGGCGGATAGCACTATTCTAGCGAAAGTAACACGATCGACACCTCGGTAGGTAAGACTTTTGTTGTTGTCCACACACACACTTTTGTCAAAGTTCAAACTCTTCAAAACGAACATTTCGAACACTTTGTATACATTCTACATGAATCATTACAAAGTCAAAGCGAAATGCCTTTTTCAAAACATTTTTGTCAAACACACAGAAAGCATAATTTTAAAGTGATCTAAAAGCAACTAAGAGCCCGTAGATAACTACGGATGGAAAGGGGTGCTAATACCTTCCCTTTTCATAACCTTCTCCCTTACTCAAAATCTAACGAAGGTCTTTTTCTGTACTTTTTACCTTCCCTTAATTGGATAAAAGAAAATTCGGTGGCAACTCTTGCTATCCGCACATTTGCGATACAAAAATCTCAAAGTCAGTTCACCGTGTTACAGTGTTTGACAAAAATGTTTTGAAAAGGCATTTCGCTTTGACTTTGTAATGATTCATGTAGGAATGTATACAAAGTGTTCGGAAATGTTTTGTTTTGAAAAGAGTTTGAACTTTGACAAAAGTGTGAGGTGTGAAAAGTATTTTGATAGAGCAAGCAACTAAAAAGTCTTATTACCTACTCAGAATTGGTCGTTTTCGTGTTGTTTTCGTTTCCTTTAGAATAGTGCTATCCATACGATTAGTTGGTAGGTAACCCTATTCGTTGGATGTAGAAGGGACATTCGAAGGGACATCGGATGGTCATAGAAAGCAACTTGTAGGAAGTATCCTAGCACATTCGAAGGGACTATCATCATTTTTCGTAGGTGACAATCGAGGGTCAAGATCATGTATTTGTAGGCGACATCGTGGGTCTATGATCTTTGTATCGAATATTGACTTTTTGTCCAATACAGAATATTGACTTTTTGTCCAATACAACTGATCTTCAACCATCTGAGCAATTGTCTGAGGAAACTTGACTTGTGAGGCTTGAAATTTGTCATGGAGGATCTTTGAAGCATATGAGGAGGCATGATGACCATTGGAGATGTTGGAAGTCCATCTGGATCTGAGAATCGCCAAACCCTAGTTTGGGTTGATTGTCTAGGAGAGGGTTTGTCTGATCAACCCTTGAGGAATCCTTGAGCATGGATGTATGAAATGTCTTGAGAAGTAGGAGGGAAAATTTTGGGGTATGACACCAGGCCGTTGCCTGGGCCGTTGTTTATGGAAGCATTGGCCGTAGCTTGGACCCTCTCATTGGTTTCAGTAGCATTTCTCAAAACTATAGCCCTCAACTCAGCTTGTTGAACAACCATATTCTGAATGACCTCGAGCAACTAGTTAACTCTAGTATCCATCCTGGTGTTCAGATCTTCCATATCAGCCTGTATCTGCTCCATTTGTCTCCTTGAATTCCCTCTGGTATTGTATCGGTAAGAAGTTGAAGAAGCAATCTCTGAAAACACTAGATGCAGAGATAAGAAAAACCGGCATGAACCACCTATTATGTACAATATATGTATATGAATGCATGGGTATATGATAATGCATGAAATGACATATTTAAATATTTCCAGGATTCTAACACTTGATTCAAGTTTTGGGCACACCAAGTAAGCAGGATAATGGATACTAAATTCCTCGATCATCATTGAATTGAAGCAAAGAGTTCTACAAATAGTTCAGGCATTGGTTTTTTATTCATACAATAAACTGAGTAATCCCATCAACAAGTCTGATGGTGATCCTCCAAATTACACAAACAAGGCCTATATCTAAACATCTGACATAGGGTATCCCTCTGCATCTTGAATCCCCATCTGAATTTTGAAACGCTCCAACTCTTCTATGGCGAGAGACAATTGAACATCTTTCTCCTTGATCTGAGCTTCATGTGCTAATTTCTGATTATGCATCTTCTTCTTTAACTCCTCTATCTGAGACTTGTACTTCTTTTCCATGTCATCTTTTGAAGTTTTAAGGACCTCAAAGTCTCGGCTTTTTTGCTTGTATTTCTCTTTAACTTCAGCAACGGCTTTCATGAGACCTGCAGCAGGAGTAGGATAATATTCAACTCTTGATCTCTTATTTGTAGCATCGGAGGCTTCTCCTTTGAAGTATTTGAGTTCATGCATTAGTTGATTCTTCTCTTGAGTTGCAACAAGACAATTCACCGTTAGTGTTTCTTTCTCTTCGAGTAGGAGGCGATTTTGAGCCCGTACCCGCTCATAATCTCCTTTTAAGACCACATCTGGAACTAACTCCTGAGGGTAAAAGGATGCAGCTCCGGTAATAGATGGCCATTGACGGTCACAATTTCTCTCTTTAATCCATTGAATATAAGAAGCATAAGCTGTAGGATCTTTCTTGCCAAAATACTGCCCTCCTTCAAGACGAATACTCTTCCATAATATAGAGTTTCTCGCACAAATCCCTCATCGGGAGGTCCCACTAAAGCATACCCCAACTTCCTTAAAGCAAGAGTCGGATTGTAGTTGACACCGCCTCTTATACCGATAAAAGGATCAAAGGTCCGACGTCATTTTAGAATGTCACAGAAAATACCAGGTCTGAATATCATAAGATCAAAAGTCTGACGTCAAATTAGAACTGCACAGAAAATACCAGAAAATACCAGGATCAATGGAACATAAAGTCTCAAATCACGGATCCAGCATCAGTACCTGTAATAATGATATCCCTCCCCACCTCACTGGGTAATTCTAGACACAACGGGGTCCCTAATGATAAGCAGTCGAGGATCCTTTATCGAGTACTCCGCTATCTACACAACAGGTGTAGGCTAAAGCACAATCGAATCTCCGAGTTCGGACTTCATGCCTCCTCACACGAACCACGGGATGCGGGATTCGACATGAACATCCATCTATCCTATATGTCTCTGGCCGGGGTAGGGGGCCTTTTACCTCATGTAACTCCCACCCAATCAAAAGGATAACCAGTACAGCAGCAGCCCATATACAGGATATATGAAAGCGATAAAATGTCACATAGAATGCAATGCAAGCATACAAAGGATGATGCAATAAAGCAAGTAAATAAATAAACAAATAAATAAACACCTAATAGACATGAAAGTAAAAGCTAGGATCGACTCCTGATTGGACCAGCAATTGGAGATTCTGGGTTTGTTCCCCAGTGGAGTCGCCAGCTGAAATAATCGGCTGAACATCATCCGATAACTATATCAATGAAGTTGCCATCGAACGTTTTTTATCTCACAAAGGGAGAAAGGGGAACGCATCGGGAAAACCTAAAAGGGATAAGACACGGTCTTGCGACCGAGAGATAGGGTAAGGGAATCTATTACGCGAAGGGAAGGTATTAGCGCCCCACACGTCCGTATACTCTACGGTATCCACTTCTATTTTCTGTCTAATGGGTGTGTTTATATCTATTTACTGCTCAATTGTTATGTTTGTATGCCAAAAGAGAATGCATGTGAGAGAAAGGAAAATAAAAAAAAACACGGGGAAAAGAAGGAAGTATTTACAAAGTTTGCTCAATCGAGCCCCGTGACAAGATGCCTACGTATTCCCTCGTGCAATGGCAAAGTCAGAGCGTCGTAGTTCGGCTCACATGTTTTGATGGGTTATGTGGTTTTTACTTATACAAAATAATTTAAACACAAAAGAAAACCCGTAGGCAAAAAGTTTGCATTGGTTGGTTGTTTTTACCTTTGAAAAAGGAGTTTGAACCATTATTAAGTGTTTTGGTTTGCAAAAGAAAAAGAAAACAATTTTTAGTTTTATTACATGCATGGATGCAAAATAAACTGGAAAACAAACAAGGGAAACTATCTAATGCTATCCCTAATGTCATCATGCATGGATTACAAACTAAGGTCTAACTCGAATCACTACCTAAGGTAGAGTCGAGAGAATCCTAAAGGAACATGGCAAAGGATTACAACCTAGATCTATGTCTATCTCGAATCGCTAGCTAAAGTAGAGTCGAAGATGACAAAAAAGGATGTAAAAGGTTTAAAACCTAAGTCTATGTCCATCTCGAATCACTAACTAAAGTAGAGTCGAAGACGACAAAAGGGATGAAGCAAACAAGTGCTTTGGCAAAAGCACACAAACAATGCAATACAAACAAACAAATGGCACACATGCGCAGGAAAAGGAGGAAGTCCCATAGCCTTGACAGTAACGAGCATACCGTGAGTCAACCAGGAGCCGACACATCCGATTCCTGTGAATAGTATCACGCATGACATGAATCGTCAAGTGTGAAGAGCAAATGATGCGAGCTCTGCAATAAATGCGAACCCCAGGATAGCGTGGAGAGTCAAAATAGGGAACTCTTGCCACTTTTTTTAGTGACTCGATAAAGGAAGCAACACGATCCGCGTGTGTTGAGCTGACACGGACTAGAACTGTGCAGGGGGTTGATTGCGGACCCTTTTCCGGCTTGCCCATATATCAATGACTCATGACAGGAAATATAAAAAAGCAGGACTTTGCTTGGTGGTACCACGTCGGGTGTCCTAACCACTCTGACCTATGCAAGCACAAATATAAACACTTACTGAGAATTACCTCCCTATGCAGATGGAGGATTTAAACCAAACCAAACACAATTAGCAAACAGAATTTCCCTAAACGGGTCTTTAAATAAACCAGAGGGGTTCCTGAACATGCTCCAACTACGGAAGCCCCTTCATATATCTCTATTCCTACTTCTCATGGCAAGGAAAGCGGTAAAACCATACTTCTCATGCTCTCTAGAAAAGCGGTAAAGAAATGCGGTAAACAAAGTAAAATAAATACCAAACGGATATTAAATCCGAGGAGCACTGGAAGCTAAGAAATACTCCGGAAAACTTCAAGTACTACTGGCACGCAATAAAGAAATCCAGTGAGAAGTGTGCGGAGGCACAAAAAGCATAATCAGAACGTGTGTCATACACATCTGAAGCAAATACACCTGTACAAGATCGTAATCCAGAAAATACAGATAAAGGATGTGCATCGATACGCACGGTCAAGAATGTGTTTCTATACACACTCGACGTATATCCAATAAACCTGCAAGAAACTATCCAGATAATACAGACAAAGGATGTGCGGAGATATGCACGGTCAAGAATGTGTGTCTACACACATTCGATGTATATCCAATGAACCTGCAAAAAATTACAATCCAGACAAAGCAACAGAAGGCACACACATGTGTGCGAGCAACAGATATGGATTATACACATCCAAACCAAATCAGATAACCTGCAAAAGATGGTGAAAACCAAGCAGACAGATAAAGAGTACACACTTCATGTGTGCAACATCAAAACATGGATTCTATACATCCAAACCAATAGTATAATGCCTGTACCGTGATACAAAACAGAGTGTCAGAAATAACAATGAGGCTTTTAAATAAAGCATAAGACGCAAAAAATGATTATTTACAATGAAATCGAAGTATTAAAGATAATTCCTAGTGAGGGCAGCAACTAAATTGCTCTAAAGCTATCCTAACATCTAAACAAATGAAGGAAAGGCTACGAATTAATCATGCGAAAGGAAGCTAGAAAACTATACAATTATCAAATTAGTTCCTACGAAATCAAACCATTAAAAGTTAGATTTGAAATTCTATTTACAATCCTAAGGTAAGGTTTAAATTTAACTACAATTAGATGGTAGAAAAACATCCTAAAATTTCTAAGAAACTAGACATTACATTCCTAGGATTAGTTGATTCAAACTATAAAGGAAAAAACATCTAAATGTATTATTAAAAATGAATTAATAATTAAAAGAAATTAATTGCAAAATATTAAAATGTCAAAATATTCTCATATCCTAAAATGTCAGAATATATTTTTATATATTTTTTTACAGGTCAAAACAATCGAAATCGAAATCGAAATTGAACATGTGTTGAGATTATGTACATGGAAACAGGGGGTGTATTGCAGAATTCCAAATTAAACTAAATCTAGTTGATTGATGCGCTGGGCCCAGAATAAAGGGGGTATGAGTCAGCAAAATACTAAGGTCCAGTTCAGTATTGCACTAAGCCTGTTCTTCCTTTTTTTTGTTTGTCCAAACACCATTATTACTATTTTTTTGTTCAGATTTTTTTAAATTAAAGTGTCACGTTTAATTTTTTTATTTCATGTAACATGCTATCAATAGGTCAAAAATAACTTAAGTTATATTGTCAGATTTTATATTTTCTTTTAATAAAAACAAGACACGTGGCAAAATCCTGTTGGTTAAGTCAAGCAAACCCATGAGCCAGTTGGGAATGACACGCATAGGGTTCGTAACACAGGGCAGGGGGCTCGCCTGAAACGGCCTTCTTCTCCGGCGAAAGGTGGCCAGAAAAACGAAATTCAACGGAAAATGAAACAATCCGACGTTGTCTAAGTCGGTTTTCCATGCTAGTTACGAATCTGATCTCATATTTTCATTAAACTCACTTAAACTTGGTGCGATATGAACATGAAATTGGATCTTGAACCGAAATAAAATTGAAATACAACAAGGTACGATCCTCTTTTCTTCACATCTAACAAGAGGTTATGTTGTCTGCGCAAAGAGTAACTAATGAGCTATGGTGAGGAAGTTTAAGGAACCTTACTTGACGGCGAACGCAAGAAGATCTTCGGAAAACTTCAACACGATTTCAATGTTTAAATCAACGAACTCTTCCATGAATTCCAGTATGCATTGAATGTAAGCCTTAGCTTTTTCCAAGAAGACCAGAGAAGAATCGGTAAATGCCGAACAACGAGGTGTAGGTCGAGAATTCAAGACGAGAGATGATGTTGAAGCATGATGATGGTGGTTGAGGCACGATAGCGTTGATCAATCACGGTGATTACAGTGGAGTGAGACTGTCATGGCCGTGGACTGTAGTGAAAAAGAAGAGAAAAATGTGAGTGGTGGAGATGATCTTGTAACCGTGTTCTTTCAATTTTCTTTCCAGAATCCCCAGCGAGAGAGAGAGTAAGGTCGTTGTTATGAAGTTGTTATGGTGAGTGAGAAAGAAAGAAGGAGGGTCGTGGTGGATGAGAGAGAGGCGTGTTTTCTATTTCTGTGGTGGTGTTTGTTAGAAGAATTGGAAGAAAAAAATGGTTGAAGGTGTCGAAGGAAAAAAGTTGGGAGGAAGCAAGAGGGAACGTGATGTTGTTAGAGTGAAGGCCTTAGTTACCGAAATTGAGAGGAGAGAAAAGGAGTGATTCTGTTAGTAGCTAGCAAGAGAGTGAGCCCGTTACCCCCTTCCGTTACTAACTTTCAATTGTTGTTATTTTTTTCTTAAAAAAATTGACAAATGTATGCACGCTGCCCTTTCCGTAACATGCCATCCATGCTCGCGCTTCCCTCTTGACGAACATGTGACTCAAGATATAAGCCTCTTCTCGACTAGACCCCTGGACCAAACTCAGAGAAGGCATATTAGTGAACAACTTTCATGTTGAAATATTTTTGAATCGAGGCCCGTAGCATGCTTAAAATCGGCTCTGAAGTCATAGCGTCACCACTGATTACGCTATCATGTAATTCTCTAAACATTGTCAACCAACTGCTCACGCTAGGTGCACCGCTTTGCAGCCTCGTAAGTTCTTCGATACTTGACTGGATGACGCAAACCCGATACTGTTGGAAAGACCACAAGGGATAAAACAACTTTGTAGTTGGACAAAAATCCAAACAAAGCCTTAATCATCGAATAAAAAGTGTTTGAAATCTGCCACGCGACTGTTCGATAAAAATACTGGTCAGGCTGGGCAAGGCAAGCGCATGATGTCTAGCAATTTACCAACTTCGAACCATCAGTTACGGCGCTTCGTATTTTCCGCTCCGATGTCCGAAACAAAATAATTTCTAAACGAAACTTGTAGAGTAAATGACAAACTCCAACTTTCATGTTCGAAGTTTTTCCATACGGTGATCGAATCGACGAGAAAACAGCCTCAAACATGTCCACAAAAACTGTTCGATGAAATGCTTCCGTAGCCATGGCAAAAGTGTGTATGCTGTCTTGCATTTTAGCAACTTCAAACTGTCACTTACGGCGCTCCATATTTTCCGCTCCGACGTCCGAAACGAAAAAGTTTCTAAACGGAACGTGTGGAGGGTATTACAAACTCCAACTTTCATGTTCGGAGTTTCTCCGTGGGGCGACCTTATCGATGATAAAAATAGCCCTGAACACGCGCACAACAACTATTCGAACCTTACAAACATGATGAATTCTTATTTTCCGAGCTTTATAACTTCCGATCCGAGTCCCGAATGAATTTGACTCCTTCGACAAAGTTATAAATTGCCGTGAGATGAACAACTTTGCAGTTGAACATTTTTTAATTCGGAGCCGATAACTATGATAAAATCGAACCCGAAACTGTCAGCTTGAACATAGAAACAAACACTTCAAAATATTTCTAAGTGTTGAATTTTGAGAAATGATAAACCGTAACTTCCGAGCTCCAAAGTTTTTGATCCGATTCCCGAATGGATTCGATTTCTTCAGCAAAGTTGTAGATTGCCGCTAAATGAACAACTTTGATTTTGAACTCGACTCGAATCGACGCCTCGAAACACGTGTAGAATACCTCTGAAGTCGAGCACTTGAACACATTAAAAACACTCAAAATTTTCACTAAGTGTAAAACTTCAAAAGCTATGAACTTCAAACTTCGGAGCTTTATAACTCGAAATTCGGACATTTATGGAAAAATCTTCACAAGGACAAAGTCGGAGTACGAAATGCGCTCTTTCCAACGACTATCAATTCACAAACTTCTGACCACAGACGGGCAAGATACGGATGCGGCAACATGGCTCCGTGAACACAAAGTGCTTAAAACTTAGAAAATTTTCTAAGTCCAAGATTACTTAAAATGCAAGAAACTTCATTTTTACCCGATTCTTCCGATTTTTTTTCAACAAATGATCGCATTTTCTCAAAAGTCGACTTTTGACCATAATTTCGACCCGAAATTCCACCCGGTCAAACTTTGACTTTTGTTGACTTTTTAGTACACACATTCAAATATCATTTTATCTGATCGTTCTTGATTTTCTGATGAATCGCGTGGATCGATAAGTCATATGCAGATGCTTCAAGACTCATAAAAGGCCATAGAATCAATTTGGGCTCAAATATTCGATCACCACACACTGTAGCTCGAAACTGTAATCAATATCCACTTGATAGGCGATCAAAACACCAAAAACTTTGATTTTCGAGAGATAATCAGAAGCTTCTGGACACGTATATCTTGCGTATTTGGAGGACGCTTGAAATAACAGAACCTCAGATATTCAGCTTCTGGAACCAAACCTCTTCTTTAGAATTGTACAGATTCATACGATTTAGAAAATCTCGAACCCATGGCTAATTAATGAATGATATGTATGCAATGCACCTATTAATCAAGTGTTAGCCAATTATTTATTAATGAAATGAAGAGGGCGAATTTTGGGGTGCAACAGAACTTAGCAGGTATCCTTACGCGAGGAACCAGACATAGATCGTAGGCATTCTTCCCAAACAAATCCTTTCCACGGATTGTTTTGATCTCAAGCTGCATCTTATAGAATTGTTCCTGGAGGTTTTCCATTTGACCACGAGGATTCGTGTTGTCGCCTAGGTTATGATAGACTTCTTCGTTCGCGGTAGCGTGAACCACAGAAGATGAATTTGTCATAATCGGTTGAGAAACCAACATAGTGACTTGAGGAATGGTTACTCTGTGCTGCGGAGTAAATGCTGAGTTCTGCAAAGTAGGAACCTCAATTGTGGTTGCCGGTACTTCAAAAATGTTTTGACAAAATCCATTGCCGAAATTGAAAGGCATGCCCCATGGATAGCCTTCTGGCATACTGAAAAGAGGATTACTGACTGCAACAACCAAAACTGGAGTAGTAGTGATCTCTGAAATCGTCGCTTGATTTTGACTGTTTGACGTTGATTGCTGATTTTGTGTAGATGCCAACGAGCTTACCAAAGAAGTGAGTCTTTCCACCTCTTCTTGAAGTGTTGTCACTGTGCCACAAAGCTCAACATTTTCTTGTTCAAAATCTTCCATTGCTTTTCTCCTGTTTGCACGAGTATTGTATCTGCGAGCTGACTGTGAACGTAGTCGAGAAACTCTAAGACGCGACAGCTTGATGAGCTATCTGGAAAAAATTCCAAAAGATAAGACTCTATATAACAAACTCGAGATGCAAAGTATGATGCATGATTATGAATGCAAAGAGAAAAGAATTTCCAAAGAATTTACGCTAAAAGAGAAATTTCTTGTAAACATTTGGATGGAAAACTTTTATTTTATTAATATTCGAAAGAAGATTACAACAAGTTTTTTGGAGCATAGCTCTTACAATGATAAAATAAATGACAAAGATAAAGCTAAACTAATTAAGCGTCTTCGTCTGATGAAGAACCAAATGCTTTATGTAGCTTCAACTTCAAGATTTCTTTCCCATAGTAAGCTTTCAGCTCAGCTTTCTCGGCTTTTAGCTTGTTAATGACTTTTTTCCAATCTTCTGGAGCAAGATTGCTAATTGCCATTTCTTCAAGCTTTCTTTTCCTTTCTTTGATGTATTTCTTGATCGCATCATCTTTTCGACAAATCTTCTCATCTTTCTCCATGAGCCATTCATCTTGAAAGTAGAGTGTTTTTCATGATCTTTGACCTGCTTCTTAAGCTTTTCATTTTCAAAGTCAGTCTTAAGAAACTTGTCTTCTAAAGCTTCTTTCTCTAGCCTCATCTTAGCCAAAGCTTCTTGGTATTCTCCCATAGTCTCGATGGGAATGGTGGTCGATTTAGATACCACTGGGAACATGAGTTCTTCATAAGCATAAGGCATTCAGAATTCCTTCGCTCTTTTCTTTACCCAAGAAGTGTAGATTTCCATGGCTACACAATTCCTTGCATCACCTTTTCCTTTCCTTCGAATGTGATGCCAAGCTCTTATTATTCTGGCTTACAAACCTTGGGAATCTTCCCCTTCATGATAAAAGTAATTTTCTACTGTAAAACCAAGGGGTTTACTGGAATTTGCGTACCCGAGTTGACGTCTTGCCAAAAATAGGTTGTAGTTAATTCCTCCTTTCGTACCAATGAGAGGTACGTTGGCAAACTCTCCACAGCTTTCAATGATTTCCATCTCATTGTTAGCCAAGGTATACCAATGGATATCATCATTAGTAAGAGACATGAGTCTTCGAGACCAATGCCAACCGTTTTTGTTATCTCAAAAGATAGGACACTTAGGCAAGTATGAGATAATCCATTTGAATAACAGAAGACACAATACACGATGATTCCATCTCCTTGATGATTCCTATGATGAATGGAGAAATACGTGTCACCAAGCAAAGTGGGAACGGGATTTCCAATCAGAAAGATCCTTATGGCGTTGATATCAACGAAACTTGGGACGTTGGGAAACAAAATCAATCCATAAATGAGCAAAGCCAAAACAACTTCAAAGGCTACCATGCTACCGGCTTCGGAAAATTTAAAAGCCTTCTCTATTAGGAACTTTGAAGTTAGTCCTAAGAGATTTCTTTTGGTAGTCAGGTTTTTGTCTATCTTAGATTTTCTTAAGTGAGTCATTGCTGCAATGACTGGTGGCTTAAGAATGGCTTCCAAACCATTGAAAGGCACCTTGTCAGACACTGAGATACCTAGGATATGTGCGTACTCTTCCAAAGTAGGCATCAACTGATAATTAGGGAAAGTGAAACAACGATAGACTGGATCGTAAAACTGAACGAAAGTTTTGAGAAGTCCTTCATCAACGTTAGTGTTCAGCACAGTTAAAAGAGTTCCATAGCGTTTTCTGAAATTCGAGGGATCTTCTAGCAAGGATTCTAACTCTTTTAACTTTCCTACATCAGGAATTCTAAATCCGTATCTCTTGGTATATCTTCTTCTGACGTCCATCCCTCTAACCTAAAATGTTTACAAAGAAAAATATCTAAATTCTTTGGAAATGGGAAGAGAAATGAGAATTCGAAGTTTTTCGAATGAATGCATGAATGCCACAAAGATACAAACATGGTTAGTGGTTATACACACGTTCAAGCGTTTGAAGTCAAGAGCATGAGGCCAACGATAAGAACCAAACATGGGTAAGTTCTAAGGGCTTATTCACCTGCAAAACATGTTCTACTGATAATACAGGTTCAACGCTTCTCTTTGAAATATTATCGGATTTGTTAAATACTTGAAGTCCAATAATATTTTTCAAGAAAAACTCGCCTGATCGTAGTCTCGCATGACAACTAATCCAAGTTTACACCTGAATAGCTTCTGCACTACACCCTAAATGGCCAGGATGGGTTATGTGTTCTACAGCCACTCAGCTTCGTTAGTTCCCTTGAAAGTAAAATGTCTTCGCAAATACTTGCTAAACACAAATACTCCCAAGACAACCTCCACTGAGAGAGGGGTCTCAAATTAACTTAGTAAGTAATGAGACTTCTCACAAGTTAATAGGACTATACCCCCACCTAGATCTTAAAATGTTTCTTAAATACGGGTTAGGATTTCTTTCCATCAGATGAAATCGCGAGAACTAAAACACGCAATAAAGAAAAACAAACATATGCACATATGAAAGCTTAACCCTTTTTTTTTTGAAAATAAAAGTTTAGCGTTCTCCCCAGCAAAGTCGCCATTTTTTCTGTTTGCGTTAAAAAGTGACAAACGAGGAAATCGAATCGGAATTCGAATCTCTGGCTCGAAAGGATTTACTCTTTTGATTTGTTTTTAAAGATGCCGCGAGCATCAAGCTTTATTATTTCCAAAACAAGAAAAATGAGATGAAAAAGGGGAAATCTGCAATACCCTCAATAAATAATGATATACGGTGCGACTAGCGTGAACTAGACGCAACGCATTGGGGAGAGATCTGAGCAAGGGGGTTTGTTATATAAAGGGAAAGATGTGGCACCCTATATATATATAGTTATCTATAGCCTTATTTATATATATGAATATTTTTGATATGTTTGTGTGTTTTAATTTGCTATGCTATTCTTGGGAGAGTTTCTCCTTTAGATTTTAAGAAAGGTAGGTCATGTGAGATCCTAGGTTTTGTTATTATTGTGCTCGCAAAGATCATTGGGATCTTCTGCATACATATCCCTTAATGGGAATCAGAGCATCTGTAGCTTGGATCTAAGGGAGCTATGGTTTGTTTGGTTTGAGGGAGAAAGAAGTATGCTCGCCAAGGCTGAGACCTTGTGCCTACGTATTCTCAAAGGGAGGTTTAGAAAGTCAGAGCAATCATAGTTCCCACTTATGCTAGTGGAAGCAAAGGGTGTTATTAAGAGACAAAGACAAATGTCATCTTAATGAAAAATGTATCTAATCTATTTCATCACATACATTTTGAAGGATTGATTGATTGAATCTTTCATCGTAAGTATTAGGTGTTTTGCTTGAGTGTACAAGCGTTACCACTTACGAGGTAAGAAAGATGTTTGAATGATGATTGAATCTTTAATTGTAAGTTTTGGTGTTTTGCTTGAGTGTATAAGCGTTACCACTTACGATTAAAAGATGTTTTGTTTGAAAAAGAGTGTTTGATTTGTATGTGATGTTATAGATGAGATACTTCTTCCATGGAGATGATAAATGTCTAAATATCTAGGAGAAATTGATTATGGATTAGGGGGATGTTTTTAAGAAGCCCGTGGGTCCTTGTATTGTAAGCCCAAGAGAAGGCATTCCGAGGTTCATCGAGGGTCCTTGCATTGTGAGCCCAAGAGAAAGCATTTCGAGGGTCATCGAGGGTCCTTGTATAAAGCTCAAGAGGAAGCTATAGGGTATGGCTGGCTTTGGTTTTAAGAGTGATTTCACCAGGAAACCATCCTCTTAGGATTCAAGAGTGATTTCACCAGGAAATCATACTCTCAGGGTTCTATCCTAGCGCGGGTGATTCTTTGTATTGGAAGCCCAATAGGAGGTTGTTAAGAGATTTCCAAGTCTCTTTCTTGTTTGATGCCCAAGAGAAGGCTAAACTCAACGAGGATTTCTTTTGAACGAAGCCCAAGAGGAGGCTAACTCATCAGGGGAGTTGTCTTATATGAAGCCTAAGCGGAGGCTAAACTCAACGGGTGAGTTGTCTTATATGAAGCCTAAGAGGAGGCTAACTCAATAAATGAGTTATCTTATACGAAGCCTAAGAGGAGGCTAACTCAATAAATGATTTATCTTATACGAAGACTAAGAGGAGGCTAACTCAATAAATGAGTTATCTTATACGAAGCCTAAGAGGAGGCTAAAGGGAACCTAGTTGTTAGACTAGTTGTTATGTTATAACTGAACGGTTATATGAACAAGTGTGTGACGTGTATTCACAGGAGTTTATGAAGGAAATATATAAACAAGTGTATAAAACAAGCAATTAAAGCAA
Organism: Vicia sativa; assembly: GCA_021764765.1. Classification (NCBI taxonomy): domain Eukaryota; kingdom Viridiplantae; phylum Streptophyta; class Magnoliopsida; order Fabales; family Fabaceae; genus Vicia; species Vicia sativa. The sequence goes on from CM038797.1 coordinate 29,960,860, forward strand.
GTGTAACTTGAATATATAAGGGTTTTTTTGGGACTTATACCTTAAGGGAGGCCTATTGGTTTAAGAGCAGTTTCACCGAGAATAATGCTCCTCTTAATACCAATGGAATTGGTGTATAAACAGGTGGATGAAAACAAACGAACGAAGTTTGTTTATGCTTGAATATTTACAAAGATGATTGAATGTGTACAAGGAAATGAATATGTACACGAAAGGGTGGATATGTACAAGGAAATAAATATGTACATAGGAGGGTTGAGACTTACACCGTGAGGAAGGCCCATAATCAATTTGAAAGAAATTCAAGGAGAAACTTGGTTCAGTTTATTTTTTAAATCTAATTGATCATGGAAAAAAAGGTGTGTAAGTTTATTGAAAGGATTTTTTTGAAAAGGTTTTGAAAATGATTTTGAAAAGTGAAGGATATTCACAAGAAGTTTTGAAAAAGATTAGGTTTAAAAATTGGAAAGAAAACATTTTTGAAAAGTATTAAAAATACTTAAAATGTATCATTTTTAACGTAATTAAAATATAATCAAAAAAGAAAATATTTTTGGATTTTTTTGACATAATCATATAATAGGTATATTAAATGACAAGTGTAATAAAAATCATCTCAAAATGAGAATTTTTGATTGGTTTTTGAAAATGTTGAAGTTTTTTAAAAAACTTAAGAAAATTAGTGATAAAAAAGAGTTTTTGGTCCTAAGGACGTTTGAACTCAGGACATTTGGCTTAGAAGAGAAGAGTTTTTTCCACAAAGCCATGTGTTTGACTTGTCATTTAATTACCTTGTTTTAAAGGATTTTTGAAAAAAAGAAATCTTTGAAAAAGTTCAGAAGTTGAATGCTTCTGAGGGGGATCAGAAGCTTGCTTCTTCTGGAGGAGTCAGAAGCTTGCTACTTCTGAAGGAAGTTAGAAGCATGTTTCTTCTAGAGAGTGAGAAGCGTGTTGCTTCTGGAAGAGTCAGAAGCGTGTTGCTTCTGGAAGAGGTTAGAAGCGTGCTGCTTCTGAAGAGTGAGAAGCATGATGCTTCTGAAAGGGGTAGCCTCAGAAGTACTTCTGAAGGCAGTAGAAGCTGAATGCTTCTGGAGGGTGAGAAGCACTAGAACTTCTTCTAAAGGCAGTAAAAGCTGAATGCTTCTGGAGGTGCTAGCATCAGAAGTACTTCTGAAGGGTTGAGCATCAGGAGCGCTTCTGAAGAAGCAAGCATCAGAGGTGCTAAGCCTTTTATTTAAAAAAAGGTCCCAGGGGGATTCGAACCCTGGGCCTTGAGGCGGGGCAAAGGACAAAGAGCGTGCTGGCTTGCCACTGGGGTGGTTGTTACATTCGGTTATGAAATAACAACCAATAAATTTAAAATAAATAAAGAATTTGAATTTTTCGAGAATCAGAAAACGCGCGCATAGCTTCTTCATCTTCAACCTCCAGATTTTTTCTTCATGGATTCTTCATTTCTTAAAGAAATTACATGATCCAAACATCAAACTTGCTCGGATTTTCACCAGGAACATGATGATAGCAATTAATTTCATTTATTTTAAGCTTAGAAATGTTAATTTTCGTATGAACACGAAGAACCCTAATTCTAAGTTTTGATTATGAAATCATGTATGAGTACAGTTTTAAACAATTGATTGAGGGTTATTACTCAGTGATAGTGCAGAAACAAAATGGCCAAGCCTTTTTTGAAATGGAAATTGGAAATCAAAGAGTTCAAAGTTCAGGTTTCTTACCTCTTGAAACTGAAATCGAATTCCTTGCTGGATATGTTTCAGAGGTTTTTTGATGATTGCTACAGCTTCAGTGAGGATTATGGAAGGTGTTGATGTGCTTACCTTGGACTGAAATGGTCTGGATCATTCTTTACCAAGTTCAACTACAGTCACTTGAAGTGAGAATCGAATTTGATGATTCTGAGTTTACACGAGTGGATCACTTCTATATGATGTATAGAAGGTGTTTGAAGTGAAAGTTTGGAAGATGCACGAGTGGATTGAGAATTTGTAAGTTATGGCTCAATATGTGCATAAATGAGGTTTGGAAGTGTTTTCTGAGTTTGGCTAGTTCTTGGGCTAGCTTGAGGATTCTAACAACTTTTTAATGATGTTTAGAAAGTATTTGAAGCCTAAGATTGCTCAGAAATTGCAAGGCTTGAAATTTGCAAATTCTCCTACTTAGAAACTTGAAACTTGAAAAACAAGAAAGAAAGAAGAAAAGCTTGGATTATGATTGATTTGGGGTGATTTTGAATGAATAAGTGAGCTCTATATATAGGCCAAGAATTCTGAATTGTAAGTAGAGGAGATTGGCTTGAAATTGAACAACTTGCCTTTAAGGGCAAGAAATACATTTTTGCCATATATGCACATGGAATATTCCTTTAACCATGGTTAAAATCTCACTTGATCTTATCTCCCTCGTAATTACTTCTCATCTAATTTTTATCAGCTCTAACCTATCTTAACTTGGTGACAAGGCTTCTAGAAGGAGGAATTTGTGAAAAATGACTTATAGTTCTTGAAAAATGACTTGTAATTCATGGTTATGGAGCTCTAAGTTTAAATTTCAAAACCTTAGCTACACAAAGTGTTTTTTCAAGTTCTTGGACATTTTGGAAATCTTGTAACATGATCTACAACTTTCATGTTTTGAGTTTTTCTTGAATCAAAATGGATCTAGGTGAAACATGGTCATGAAAGTAAGGAAAAACCATGTTTTTCAACACTTGAAAATTTTTCTAAGTGTTAGAAAAAATTCAAATCTTGACTTTTTGTTGACTTTTTCACATTTCTTGATTTTTTATGATCATGATGGATTATTTGAAATGATTTTATGATTGAAAAAGTTTGGATTTGAAAAAGTTGACCTAAAGTCAAAGTTTTGACTTTTTGAACAGATGAATTTTCATCAGATGATTCAGAATTTGTCTGATGAAGAAACATGGATTTTGGAATATTTTGAACCAAGAAATTAGGTCAAGATGTTGCATTGAGGATGTTAAGATCAATCTTCAAGAAAATAGGTCATTCATTGAGCAGAAAGTCAATGATTCACTATCTTCGATCAAAACCCTAATTGGTCTATTCAAGGTAGATCATGAGAAAAAGTTGGGAATCTAAAGATCAAATGTTGATGATTGATTAAGATAGATCAATTGAGATGAGTGGAGACTCAAACCCTAATTGATCATATCTTGAACAGATGAAATTTTGATAAAACCCTAACTTTGACTTTAGGAGCACACGCACGTTCTATCTTGTTCTGAAACTGTTAGTGATACAATGATGCATATGTGAATGATATAAGGTGGTATCTTAGGTCAAAAATTGGGGTATGACACAACCCACTGTGAATAAGAAGTAACGGCTAGGAAACCCACATTGAACTATTTCATAACTTCGGCTTTGATTTTCTCGGACATCTCAGGACGCATACGACGAACCTTCTACTTCACAGGGAGAAAACCTTCTTTCGTCGGTAGTCGGTGTACCACTATGTCAATGTCTAAACCTGGAATGTATTCGTAGGACCAAGAAAAAATCTCGATATAGTCTCGCAGCATCTAGACCAATCTCTGTTTGACATTGCTCTCAAGACCTGCTTCGATCTTGATTTCCTTTCTGTCTTCGTCAGTACCTAGATTCACAACCTCGACTGACTCCTCGTGTGGCTGTATAACCTGTTCCTCCTGTTGTAGTAGCCTGGCAAGTTCTGCTGGAACTTCCCATTCTTCCTCACCTTTGTCTTCGGCTTGGTAGATCAGATTATCGAAGTCATATTTATCAATAGCAGAGTCGTTATCGACGAGATTCGGAGTGAATCTGTAGTGTATTATGTGGGTGTGTGTAAGAATATATAAATTTTTGAAAGGGTGATAAAGTAAAAAGAAAGACAAAGAGCACAATATTTGAATGTAAAAGTCCAATGATTTGTTGAATGAAAATATGCGAATGACAAATAATAACCCTCACAAACGAGCCATGGTGCCCCGGGCAAGGCACTAGGCTTAAAGTTTATTGTTCAAAAGCAGAAAAAGCAATTACTTATGTCTAAAGGAGATCGGTATAACATCTTTAGTCTTCGAATTGTTGAGTTTGTCGTCTGTAGTTGGGAAGATCCAATTGTTGATGTCGAAGTCGCCATCGTCGTCTTCTATAGCATGGACTTCGCTTTTGTTGATGTGGAAAGGAAGTTTGCTGGCACGCTTGCGGCGTATCATCTTCTAACCTTTGATAGTGAAGCCTAAACCAGTCTTGTCATATTTGAATGGAAATTCGAGGAGCTGACCCCAAATAGTACAGCCTCCTTCTTCAACCATAACTTTGGCGTCTTTCAGTGAGGCCATCTTCGGTGGAACTCTAGTAACTTCAGGAGTGACCGGAGAGTTAACAAGCATGACTCGTGGAATTGCTTCGAAAGCTTGAAAGGGGGTTTCGATGAATTCACCTTCCATTTTGATGTATCGGAATGACTGCAGATGGCTTACTATATATTCTTCTTCACCGCATACTGTAACAATCTTCCCCTTCATTGGGTACTTCAGCTTCTGATGTAGAGTAGAGGTGACAGCGCCTGCCCCATGTATCCAAGGGCATCCAAGTAGGCAAGAATAAGCTGGACGAATGTCCATGAAAAGAAAGTAGAGTCAAAAGTCTGGGAACCGACTTTAACTAGCAGGATGAGCTCTCCAAGTACCGTTATTTTCGAACCATCAAAAGCTCTTACGATTATGTCACTGGGCTTCATGACCACTTCTTTAGCATTAAGTCGGTCGAGAGCGCTCTTCAGCAGAACATTCAGAGCAGAACCAGTATCCACCATTACATGAGACAATATAGTGCACTTGCATTCAATGGAGATGTGCAAGGCCTTGTTGTGTTTCCTTCCGGAAGAAGTTAAATTAGCATTAGAGAAACCTAAACCATTGTTGGCGGTCAGGCTAGCAATACAACCTTCGAATTGATCAGCAGTAGTGTCTTGCGGTATGTGAGCATTCGTCAGAAACTTTACTAAGGCTTTAGCATGAGCCTCAGAGCACAATAGCAAAGCTAGCATGGATATCTTGGACAGAGTTTGTCCCAACTGTTCCACAACATTGCAGTCGCTCTTCTTGATGATCTTCAGAATTTCCTCCATTTCTTGCTTGGAGGTATCCTCAGCAACTTCCATTGGTACTTCTTTCTGAGCAGGATGAGTTACTTTTTCTTTCCCTCTAGCTTCGGGAATTGGTTCGGTAGCAGGAATGCGAATTGGTGTAGTAGTGTCTTTTAGAGGATAGATCTCTAGGGAAAATACTCTTCCGGTTCTGGTTACCTTGCTTGATCTGATGATGTTGTCGATGTCAGGATTGGTAGTTTCAACCGCAATGTCTTCAATGGTCAAAGGTTCTTGCTTGACGCCATGATAGTAAACTTCGGCTCCATAATTCCAAGGTATAGCTTTGTTAGAGGAATATGGTATTGATCTGGGGGAGGTAATAATCAGGGGTGCCACTATAGGCGTATGATCGGCAGAGGTGATCCTTATTATGTTCACATCAGCATACTCTTCTGGGTAATCGTCTCCCCATCTGGTTGCCTTGATGTCTTCGATTGACTCTTGTAACTTTCGGGAGCGGTATATTTAACCATGAAATCAAACTCTCCACTTGGCTGCCCTAAGGTGTCCCAAACTTCTGGTATGGCTTTGCTTGCATCTTCAATTTTCAGATTTTTAGTAACATCTTCACACAGATTCTCCACAGATGGAGGTTTCAGAAATAATGTTTCTCGGTTGTCCATCATGCGTTGAATACGCCTCTTCAACCAAGCATATCCGTCAGATTCAATTGCACACCAACGGCCGTCCGGCACCTCGAGATACAGCAAAAGAAATTTTTCTTGACAACATCGAGGAATAGTCAGCTTGTTCACATCATAAACATAGGAGTCATTGTCAATAGCATTGGAACTTTTACCATGGTCAGGCAATGGTGCATTGATCACATTCGGAGTTTCGACGGGAGGGTCGAATTCAATTTCCCTTGCTTCAATCATGTCTTGAATCTTGTTCTTCAGGGCCCAACAATTGTTGGTGTCGAGCCCTGGGCTGTTGGAGTGGTATGCACACCTTGCATTAGGATTATACTTGGAGAGGAAGTGCTGACGTGTTGAGGAGGATCCCTCAAAGTAATGAGCTCTGCTTTCAACATGTGTTGTAGTGCTTGAGATAACAGCATGTTGATCTTTGTAAATTGTCTTCTTGGCGCATTCTGGCTACGCATGTTGTTTTGTTTAGGTTGCACTGGCGCGGGATTGCAGATCAGGACTGCCCCCACTGATTGAGTGCGATCAATTTTGTCACGGCTCTTCCGAACATACACAACATTGACTTCTTTCTTACCACCAAAAGGCCTTTTCACAACGTTTGAAGATGACTCTACTTGTATTTTTTTCCGCTCTTGATTCCTGCTTCAATATGTTCGCCTGTCAGTATAAGCTCGGTGAATCCAGCTGAAGAGTTGCCAATTAGATGATTGAAGAATGGGCATGGCAGCGTTCCCACGAACATATTAATCAATTCCATATTAGATAAGGGCGGTTGAACTTTGCTTGCTAAATCTCTCCATTTCTGGGCATACTCTTTGAACTTCTCGTCACGACCCATAGACATGCTCTGTAGTTGCATGCGGGTAGGTGCCAATTCAGCATTGTACTGGTACTGCTTGTAGAAAGCATCTGCTAAGTCATTCCAGGTATGAATGTGGGTACTCTCTAGTTGATATTACCACTCCAACTGAGTTCCGGATAAACTCTCTTGAAAGAAATGGATCCACAATTTCCTATCTTTAGTATGAGGATGGATCTTCTGAACATAGGACTTTAGATGCAACTTCGGGCAAGAGATGCCATCATACTTGGCAAAGGTAGGAACTTTGAACTTGAGGAGAATTACCACACCAGGAACAAGACTCAGATCATCAAACTTAAGCCCTGACATTTTCAGATTTTCCACAGCATTCAAACGGTCTTCAAGTTGCTTGTATTTTTCGTCATCAGGATACTGCTCACTCATATAGTCTTCTTCTCTATTTTCAGACTCATGATGGCTTCCTTCATTATTTTTGATACTTCCTTCAGTTTCGCCGCTCTTGTCTGAGAATTCGAGCTGTCTGATCACCTTGACTGGTCCTTTGTGATTTCTTCCCATGTTGAGAATACCAATGGTCTTCTTCTTTCTGGTGATGAGCGTCTTCAGATCTTTCTGGCCTTGGGCCAAATTGGCGAACATCTCCTGAAATTGGGCATTTTGAGCTTGGAGATCTTTGACAGTCTGTTCAAGAGCCATTTTGGCTGAAATAAACAGCGAGAGAATAAGAAAATCGGTCTTCAATGTACCTGTTATAAATGTTATGCCATGATATGCGATGTTATGCAATGCAATGTTTTCAAGGACCTTAGGAATTTAAATTTGTTAAACAAGCACGAACAAAATTTTTATTAGTTTAATTTTTAGAAAGTGCAAATGAAAGTTTAAACAAATAAAAGAAAATTCCTAGAGCTTAGGTCTCCCATGGACGCTTCCTCTTTGTGTTGAAGTAGGTATTGATGCTTTGCTCTTCGTGAAGTAGCTTCGTCAACACTAATAACTTTTTCTCGCTTGCATGGCATTGAGCTTCGAAGGTATCCCTTTCTTATTTAAGTTGAATCCAGAATCTCTTCAAGTATTCAAAATTAGTAGGCATGTCTGGATGGAGAAGCATATCCTGAGGACCATCTCTTCGAGCATAACTAAACTGATGTAGAGCTAGAGAAGGGTTGTAAGTGATACCTCCCCTTATGCCAAGGAGTGGTACATTAGGGAATTCCCCACAACGCTCAATAAAAGTGAAGTCCTTTTGAGAAAAAAGACACCAACGGATATTTGAATGAGAGAGTCACATCAGCCCTTGAGACCACTTCAATCTTTTCTCGTTGTTCATTACTGATTGAGGAAGGTGCGAAATAAACCACCTGGAAAGTAACGGTAAGAAACACATGAGAGTTCCTTGTCTTTTGGTAGTACGAGTGTGGAGAGAATGCAGAATATCCCCAAGTAAGGTAGGCATAGGATTACGAGTGAGGAATATCTTGATGGTGTTTACATCTACGAACTGGTCGGGATTAGGAAATAGCACCAAGCCATAGATTAGCAAGGCCAAAATGTCTTCGAATGCATGGAAAATCATAGACTTTAGGAATTCTCGAGCTTTCTTTATCAGAAACTTAGGAAGCAAACCCTTAACTTCGCTTCTTGTTTCCCAATTAGCTTCAATGTCTGATCGCTTTAGATGTAATACTGATGCGATGTCTTTATATTTTGGAGCTTTTTCTGAACCGGTGAATGGTATCTGATCAAGGATAGGTATCCCAAGTAGCTTAGAGAACTCTTCCAATGTAGGCACCAACTGATAATCTGGGAATGTAAAGTAGTAATGTTTCGAATCGAAGAACTGGAATACAACGTGCATCATATCTTTTTCAAAACCGGAGATAACCAAGTCAAGTAGATAACCATGCCTTTTGATAAACTAAGCATGATCGGGAACTTCTGAAACTAATTCTTTTAGTTGAGACGGTATACCCATGAAGTTGATTCGGATAGTCTTCTTGGAAGCCATAACTCCTACAAAATAGAGCAAAGATAAATCCCTAGGTCCTTGAAATAGTTATAAATGATATGATGTTATGATGTTATGATGTCATGATGTCATGTTTAAAACAATTAGCAAGCATAAGCAATTCAAACAATAGCCCTAGGTTTAAGGCTTAAATGAGGTATAAGTGTCTACCCTACCAGAGTTTAAGTGGGTTCAACTTGTCCTATAATAGTAACCGGGTTCTGGGAATCTCATATCATTGATCTTTCTCGTAGGCTTTATTTCAATACGACTACCAAGTGGTCGACCGAAACATCCCGAAAGTCGAATCTTAATGAGCGTAGCATCGAGTATCATCCAACCTCAGTCTGCACCGAAGTTGGCCATCTCACTACTTTCTAATGGCCAAGATGGGTCAATTAGGGTTCTAAAAGTTGAGTTAGTGCTTATGACACCACGTAGATGCCAAATACTTTCCTCAACAGAACATGAGGAGCACCGGGACATCCAAAGTGTCGCACTAACGTAGCCATCATTTTGACCGTTTCGGTATATGCCTAACATTCGTGATGATTTATTGCTACTTACCTAAGGAAACCTGGATCCGGATTTAGGATCCCCCACAAGTATAATATCCAAGCAACCCTTAAAAGTAAAGCTGATAAGTCAAACAATAAAAGCAATAAAGTGATCTAAAGCCCTAAGGTAGCCTCTCTTTAGGGTGTTTCCTCAACAGAGTCGCCAGTTCTGTAATACGGTGGGAGAACTGACTTGTTTGTTTTGTGTTTTATCGCAAATGTTGCGGATAGCAAGAGTCTCCACCGACTTTTCTTTTATCCAATTAATGGAAGGCGAAAAGAACAGGAAAAGATCTTTGTTAGATTCTGAGTACGGGAGGCAGTTATGAAAAGGGAAGGTATTAGCACCCTTTCCATCCGTAGTTATCTACGGGCTCTTAATTGCTTAGCTCACTTTGAAATTTGCTTTCTGTGTGTGTGTTTGAAAAGATGTTTTTGAAATCCATTTCTCTATGACTTCGTAATGATTCTCGCTGGAATGTATACGAAGTGTTTGGAAATGTTTTGTTTTGAAAAAGTATTTAACTTTGTAATGATTCACGTTAGAATGTATACAAAGTGTTTGAAAAGTTTTGAAAATAGTGTGAGGTGTGAAAAGTATTTTTGAATTGATTGGAGCAAGCAAAAGAGTCTTATTACCTACTCAGAATATTCGTTTCCATGTTATTTTGCTTTCCTTTAGGGTAAGGCTATCTATGTCGTTAGTTGGTAGGTAATCTTATTCGTTGGATGTAAAGGAACGTTCGAAGGGTCATCGTATGGTCATAGAAGGCAACATGTAGGGATACCTTAGCATATTCGTAGGGACGATCATCACTTTCGTAGGCAACAACCGAGGGACGAGATCATCTATTCGTAGGCAACAATCAAGAGTCATCGAGGGACTATGATCTTTGATTCGAAGGGACTGTGATGATATTGTTTGTAGGCAACTATGCTAAGATATCCCTACGTTCGAGGGACATGACCATGTTTTGTTCGTAAGGCAACGAGAGAGGATACCCAAAGGTGTGAGTGAGTGCAAAAATGTGTTGTATTCAGATATATTAGTCTTGAATTAGAGGTGATCTAGGGTTGATTTAATCTTTCCATACAATCCTATTAGCTAGCAGATAAATATGTACAAAAATAAAGTGCGGAAAGTAAAAGTGCAGAAATGTAAAGGTCCTACGCTATTACGTGGCTTCGGGGCAGATACATAATAAGGAGTGCGAAAAGTAAAACCCTAATTATCTATTACATCCCATGAGCAGTTACATAATAGTGAAAAAGAGTGAGGAATTTAAATCCTAGTTGTTCGTCCGGTAAGTAATAATAATCAGACAAAAGATATCGAGAGAAAGATCGAATTGGAAAAAAGAACAAATTATGTTAGTGTTAGCTGGCAATTTCGAATAAAGAGATTGGTTAGATGTCAAAGGGACATTTTCAAATGAATGAATAAAAGCTAAAACAAATTGATATTAGTGATGAATATTTCGTTCCTGAAAGACTCTTCGATTTCCAGTAATAGATGTTGGATTTCGATTTGAGATTTTTAGTGTTTAAAATATAAAGAGTTCCTTTGGATAAATGTGCCATCATTGGAAACGGTCCAAGCAAAAGATTAGTTCGAAATCGAAGAAAATTAGCAAAACGATTCGCTGGCACAGGATTCGAATTTCAAATAAGAGTGCCATTCTAAGAAGACGCGTGGAAGTCAGTAAACGTAAGGAGCCTGCATGCTTCGAACGTGGCATGATTTTAGAGTAGGACCGTTAGGGTCAAGACACTATAAATAGGTGTTTTTATGTTAGATTTAGTGTGTTCGTTTCATGTACTAAAAAATCTCAAACACTCAATTTACCGTAATTGAAGGGAAACGAGTTAGAAGACAAAATGTACGTACTGAACATCATGATCCGTTACAATTTAAATACAAGTCTTTTTATATTTCTTTCACTTTTACAGCACTTTTAATCTTAGAATCTTTCGATTTCCTTTTCATGTTCTTGTTTTACTTGCCTTTATATCTTACATTCTACATTCACACACAATATAAATTTATTAAGATAATGGGTTTGAACATGGAAATAAGTTATGACACATGTGTCCTAGGATCAATCTTGTCGATCCTGCAAGTAACCAATAATCAAGAAATTGAAGACTAGCGGTTGTTTACTAGAAATCATCAGAACAATTGGCATACCGTGGACAAAGTCATAATAGAAATTTTTTATCACACCTGTTTGAAAATTGTAAAATCTTCTGAGTTTGGAGTGCGTTTTGGTATATGAACCTTCGAAGTGGCAAAATAAACAACAATAATCCACATATACCCAGAAGACAACGTACCAAAACAATGGTTAACACAACTAACCAAGATAGGGGACAAAATCCCCCACAGGGGGCTGCAACAATCGTTTCAAGTTCGATTGATGCCTCCAATACCATCCCTATTGGCAGTTCGAATACGGTCCCAGTAAGTACATTGAAAATACCATCTAGTGTGTCATCAATGCAAACTATGCCACACATAGGGAATCAACAGTATTCGACCCCTACTAGGCCTCCGGGTTTCGAGCCTTTGAGACCCAGAAACCCTCCATACGGAATGCCACTTTCATTTATGGCAGGTTTACATAATACCTCGACTTCGTCCCGTGCCAAGGGTCCGTTCGTGATGAATAATTTGGGTACAAATGCCCAGAATCTAGGAAATCTCGCCCAATTGCCTACCCTTACAACTAATAGTCAGGCAGCGCTTAGGCAACAAATGGATGATAGCAATCATGATATGGTATGAATCCTAGCCCGTGAAATGAATGCTATTTTTGGTCCCCTAATCCAGAACATAAATAGAACAAACCAAGAAAATGCAGCCCAGATGGCTAGAATAGCATATTTCTTTGGCGCCCTTGACGCGCCTACAAGACATAGGCAAAACCCGGTGGTGATTCGAAACGAAGAACCCACAATCGAACAGATTCGACCCCCCATTCAAGTGGTCGAAGAGAGAAATATAGGGGCAAGATTAAGGCAACATGAGTTTCAGGAAGTTCAGAACGAACAGCTTAGACCAATAATGATGGTTAATAGGGACCAAAATGCAGACGAAATTGTTCACAGGATTAGAAATGACAATTTAGTGGTAGAAAATAACTTAACCACCATGATCGAAAGAATAATGACCCAGAATGGTTTAAATTCAGGATTTAGGAGGCCAAATTACACATCTTCTTTTGTAGACTGTGTTCTGCAGACAGAATTACCTAGGGGCTTTAAAGTCCCTAAATTCACGAAATTTGCTGGAGACACGAGTGAATCAACAGTAGAACATATAGTGAGATATTTAACCGAAGCAGGAGATATAGCAAATAACAAAAATCTTAGGATAAAATACTTCTCAAGTTCTCTAACGAAGAACACTTTTACTTGGTTCACTACCCTACCCCCTGGATCTGTGGACACATGGCCTTATTTAGAAAGACTTTTCCATGAACAATTTTACATGGGTCAGTCTAAAATTAGTCTGAAGGAATTAGCAAGCATTAAGAGGAAATTCACGGAACCGATAGATGATTATTTGAATAGGTTTCGTTTGTTGAAATCTAGATGTTTCACAGTAGTTCTTGAACACGAATTGGTCAAAATGGCCGCTGGGGGCCTAGATTATTCCATTCGAAAGAAATTGGATACACGGTATCTTAGAGATATGGCCCAACTAGCAGATAGGGTTCGTCAGGTCGAAAGATTAAAAGCTGAAAAGGCTAGGGCTAGTAAAAATCATAAGAAAGAAAGAATAGCCTACATAGAGGCTGAAGAGGAAAACATAGATGATTCTCAAGACCCTTATGATTTCGATCAGTTCGAAATAGATCTTGCAGAACTGAAGGAAGCACCCCCTTATGCTTGTAAAGTTTTGCTTCCATCCAATGGGAAGGATCCTTTCGAAAGTGAAAGGAATGATAAATTCCCTAAGAAAGTCTATAATTTCGATATAACTAAATGTGATGAAATATTTGATCTTTTGGTAAAAGATGGCCAGTTAATAGTTCCTCCTAACCTTAAGATTCCTCCATTGGAACAAAGGAAGAAGAGGGGCTTTTGTAAATATCATAACCTCTTAGGCCATAAAACCTCACAATGTTTTCTTTTCAGGGATCTGATACAAAATGCAATCAAAGATGGCAGGCTGAAGTTCTCAGATAAGGGGAAGAATCCAATGAAAGTTGATACGGATTCGTTACTGATGGCGGAGACCAACTATGCTGAGCCTCTGGATATCAATGTAGTGGAGATTGTTGAGAGGAAGGTTCAATCGAAAGTGGAATTCGAAGAGGATGGAGACTTCGTCTTGATTACGAACGAAATAGAGGCTACTGATGGCCTCCCAAAGGTACTCAAAACAAAAATACTTCGTGAGGCAAAGAAGGATGCTGATGGCCAATTGGCTGCTGACAAAAATTTGACTGAGGCTACTGAAGGTCTCGGGATGAAGTTCGAAGAGGTTAAAATTTCTGGTGGGCAGACGGTGGGAGTGAATATGGTGGATTTCGAACAGCCCAACGCTTAAATGGAAGAAGTGGAATGTTGTTTGGAGAAAGAGAGAGAGAAAAAAGAAGGGAGAACTTACCCAGGAAAGACGCGAGTCTGCGCGAATACCTTTTTCACTGTCATAAGAACCAGGATAAGTTGGTGTGCCCAAGGTGCAGCATCATCTGCAACCCCAAAATTACTACTGAGTTCGAAAGGGCCCAACGTAAACGAACTGGGGGTCAACTAGAGGCAAGACAATCAACTGTACAGAGTTTATCCCAAAGCTGATGAGAGTCTGCTCGAATTCTTGGTTCGTTGCCACAAGATTGGAACAGAGTGTCTAATCTGTCCTAGATGTGCAGCGGTATATGATAGAGAAATGGATGAAGCGTTCGAGAGAGTTCCTTTTGCATCAGGCTGGGGGAACCAAGGTGGAATGCCTTCGAATCCTGCTAACATTGGCAGAACCATGCCAAGAAGGCCGGACAGCCCTTATCCCAAGTGAACGAAGAGAGTTTCTTTCAAACTACCTGCAGAAATCCCCACTAACAGATGGCTGCAGGTGAAGGCTGATAAGGGAAAAGGGAAATGGCGAAGCTATGACCAAGGAGGTAGGACTGCGATGGCTTACAGGAAATAATTCAATTCAAACAGGAGGGAAGAAATAAGATTGGAGAATTACAAAGGAAAAAATCCAATGTCTCGCTCTCAATGGCGCAGACACCAGCGAAACAAAAAGCTAAAAGGGATTCGAAGCCTATGGAGATAGGGAAATCCAGTACAAATAATCCAGCATCAGTAACCCAGACTGGGGGCAAACCCCCAGTGTCCAGGAAGCTTTCTTCACCAAAGAAAGACACTGAAGAAAACAAGACACAGAAGGAGGTTGCACACGAAGAGGACTTGATGACTAACGACTTCGAATCAGAGGGGGAATCCTTCTTTAATGCAAACTGCAACGTAGTCTCAGTGCTGCCTTGTAAGTACAATCAGGATACAGAAGTTTACGTTGGGGAAGAGACTGATGAGGACAAAATGGCCAGACACAGGCCAGTGTGTTATTACGTGATGAACAATGGAGCGGTCGAAGAGCAAAACGCGTTCTTCGAAAAGCCAGACGAAGGAATGAAAAATCACCTAAAGCCTTTATTTATCAGGGCAAAGGTAGAACAACATGGTGTGAACAAAGTTCTGGTGGATGGTGGAGCTGCTATTAATTTGATGCCTAGATTCATGCTGAAAAGGATAGGCATGCAGGATTCAGATGTTCGACCTCACAACATGGTGCTTTCGAATTATGAAGGAAAGGTTGGTAAGACTTTGGGAGTGATACAAGTTAACCTAACAGTTGGTTCCCTCACAAGACCAACAATGTTCATGGCCATAGCTGCGAAGGCAAACTACAATTTGTTGCTTGGCAGGGAATGGATTCATGGAATTGGAGCAGTGCCTTCTTCAATGCATCAAAGATTGGTGTTATGGAGAGATGATGGAATTGTCGAAAACATAGAAGCAGACCAAATTTACTATATGACAGAGATCAACAATGTTGATAAAAGAAACTTCGATCGAAACATGGCCAACATAGGGCCATGCAACCCACCTGAGGAATATTTCGAGCCAAATGAAAACGCTTACTATTCTTTAATCCTTCGTTCCAATGGATTCCAATGGGATAGAGAACTTATGTGGGATGGGCAAGAGATTGAAGATGATGGAGGAACTTTGACAATACGGCCAACTGGCTGGGGAAGCGAAGATCAATATGACTGAATCAAGTTACTACAAAAAGATTTCGACCTATCTGGCTGAGAACAAACGAAAGACGGCTCTCGAAGCCTAAATACAGAACATGGTTGTCGAAGCCATAGATAAAAAAGAAAAAAACAAAAAAGAAATAGCAAGTCCTGAGGGAAACTATTCACCCCCACCCCATGATGGACAAACTTCCGCACTAATGGATCAACGGCTAGATGTCGTCTATGATCGAGAGCCCCTGGGTTTCGAAAAGGATCCAGAGTCAACAAATGCTAAAATGCTGGCACAAGACCCATTAGAGGAGGTTGGTATTGGGGATGGTGTCGAAAAAAGAGTTACGTACATCAGTGCGAAACTCAGTCCCAGTTTAAAAAGCAAGGTGATCGAAATGCTCAAACAAAACAGAGATTGCTTCGCCTGGGACTACGACGAAATGCTTGGTTTAAAGAGGGAACTGGTGGAACATAGGCTTCCAATAAAGGATGGCAAGAAGCCCATCAAATAGATGCCTAGACGATTCGCCCCAGCAATCCTTTCAAAAATAAAGGCAGAGGTAGAACGACTCCTTCGATGCAAGTTTATCAGGACCACAAGGTACGTCGAATGACTTGCTAATATTGTACCTGTTATTAAGAAAAATGGTTCTTTACCAATTTGCATAGATTTTAGGGATTTAAATACAACCACCCCAAAAGATGAATATGCCATGCCTATAGCAGAGATGTTGATTGATTCTGCTGCGGGTTTCGAATACCTGAGTATGTTAGATGGATACTCTGGGTATAATCAAATCTTCATTGCTAAAGACGATGTTCCCAAAATTGCGTTTAGATGTACAGGCACCCTAGGCACTTATGAATGGGTAGTGATGCCCTAGGGACTAAAAAATGCTGGGGCAACATATCAAAGGGCAATGAACACCATTTTTCATGATTTCATTGAATCATTTATGCAGATTTATATAGATGACATAGTAGTCAAATCTGTTTCTGATGAGGATCATTTAAACCACCTTGGCCAATCATTCGAAAGAATGAGAAAACATGGCTTGAAAATGAATCCTCTCAAATGTGCTTTATTTGTGCAGGCTGGGGATTTCCTAGGCTTTGTGGTCCACAAGAAGGGGATCGAAATTAACTTGAACAAAACGAAGGCAATTATGGATACGAAACCTCCATCCACGAAGAAAGAGTTGCAATCTCTATTGGGTAAAATCAACTTTTTAAGGAGATTCATATCCAATTTGAGTGGGCGAACTCAGGCTTTCTCTCCACTGCTCCGTATCAATCAAGGGAATTTCGAATGGACAACACAACATCAGGAGGCATTCGAGAAAATCAAGGCCTATTTGATGTATCCTCCTATACTGGCACCTCCTTCTAAAGATAAGCCAATGAGACTGTATATCTCTGCCTCCAATGTAACTATAGGTAGTATGTTGGCCCAAGAGAATGATGATGGCGTCGAAAGAGCCATCTACTATATTAGTAGGGTCCTAAATAAAGAAAAGACTAGGTATAGTAGCATAGAAAAACTATGTCTCTGTCTGTATTTCTCTTGTACAAAACTTAAATATTATATTAAACCAGTTGATGTTTACGTTTCATCTCACTTTGATGTTATTAAACATATGCTTTTGAAACCAAGCATGCACAGCAGGATTAGGAAATGGGCTTTGGCGCTCACTGAGTATAATTTGGCTTTCAAGCCTTTAAAGGCTATGAAAGGGCAAGTTGTTTCAGATTTCATAGTGGATCACTCTGTGAGTGAAGACTTCGCGTTAGATTATGTTGAGATCCGGCCATGGAAATTATCCTTCGATGGATCAACACATAAAAACGGAAGTGGGGTTGGAGTACTTATCATTTCTCTTGAAGGAATTCCAACAAAATTCAAGTACAAGTTAGAAGGTCCTCCTTGTTCGAACAATGAAGCTGAGTATGAAGCGTTAATTGCTGGACTTGAAGCTTTGTTGGAATTGGGGGCAACCAGAGTCGAAATTAGAGGAGACTCAGAGCTAGTCATCAAACAAATAACTAAAGAATACAAATGCATCAAAGAAAATTTGATCATGTACTTTGTTATTTCTAACAGATTACTCAAGAAATTTGAATATGTGGATATAAAACATATTCCCAGAATTGATAATCAGGTGGAAAATGACTTGGCTCAAATAGCCTCAGTATAAGACGTCCAAAGAAAAACTCCAATACCTTATAGAAACAAGAGGTAGAATAATGGCTACTAAGTTATCACCATTAGACTTAGAAAATTCAAAACTTGGCTATGCAAATCAGAAGGAATTCGAAGTGTTAAGTATAGATACTGTGACAGATACAGATTGGTGAAGTCCTATAATAAATTACTTGAAAGAACCTTCAGTAAGTACAAAAAAAAAGATCAAATACTGGGTATTGTCTTATGTGCTGATAGGAAATGAACTTTTCAAGAAAACCCTAGAGGGAATCTTACTCAAGTGTTTAGGAGAAAACGAAGCGTATTTAGCCTTATCCAATGTGCATATTGGGGCATGTGGGGCACATCAAGCAGGGCATAAAATGAAATGGTTGCTGTTTCGATATGGAATGTATTGGCCCACTGATTGGTGGTTCTTACACATATATTTAGCATTGAATTTCGTTATTGTTTCGTTTATTTGTCTAGGTTTATATGTCATTTTATCGCATTTTATGCTTTGGTTATGTGTTTGAGTATTTTCAGGGTCGGAAGAATAAAATAGGACAAGTCGGGGCAAAAGAAGTGCAAAAAACAGAATATTGGAGGCTACAGATGCATCAACACGGTCCCCCGTGTGAATCAACACGGCCCGTGTCGAAAAGCCACTAGAAAATGCAAAAAACCCAAAGTCACTGAATCAACACGGGCACCCGTGTTAATCAACATGGCCCGTGTTGATTGACCTGGAGCGAACCTTTGATTTAGAAGACCAACACGGGCACCCGTGTTAATCAACACAGCCCGTGTTGATGGACGCGTGTGGAAACTTCACTTTTTGAGTTTTGGACCTTTTCTTTGTCATTAAGGGTACTTTGGACTTTGGCTAAGATTTGGATGAGGCTGAGACTATTAAATGGAATTTTGAAAAAGAGAAAGGGGACTTTTTGCCGGTAGAGAATTCCAGGAGAGAAGATTGGAGAAAACAAGGGTTTCGGCGGAAGGAGATTTTCATGAACAGACAGGGTTAAAGATCAAATTTCTCCCTAATACTTGTAACATTTACAATTTATCTTCTGTTATCTTTGAATAGTATGAGTAGCTAAAACCCTAATGCTATGGGGTGTCCCTGATTTGACTCTGTAACTATGTTGACTTCCTGATTGATTAATTTCATGGTTTTTACTATTTAATTTAATCGTGCAATATTTTTAATGCTTTCTTTGTCGGACCAACAAGAATTGATTTACGGTTAACAATCAGCTGGACCGCGGTTGTTAAGGTTTTTATACGATTAAACTATAGTAGATATCACCTAGGACTAGGGATACTCTAAAGTTACCGGATCTAACTCTTGATAAAACAAAGGCTTGATTTCATCATAAATCTCTAAGGACTTAGGATTTAAGATTGAAGGTTCAAAGGTTTTCAAACTAAGGACTTAGGGGAAAATAACCTAAAGGGCTGGTAATTGAATGTTTATGAACTTGTTGAAAAGATCAGGATTCAAGGTTATTATAGGGCAAATTATACATCTTCCCTAGCATGTTACTCATATCTGTCAAAATAGTCCTTAGCATTTATTTATTTTAGTTGCAATTATTCTATTTTAGAAAATCAAACCTAAACTCTAGAAGTTTTTGTTTAATTGAACTATAGATTGAACTGGATATCAATACGCAGTCCTTGAGATCGACATTCGGGGAAGTTCCCTATTATTACAAGAGGCAAAATAGTACACTTGTTATTTTTCTCATCACCCACTATGCTCAAAGATTGCATAGAATTTTCTAAAGGATGTGAAGAGTTCCAAATCCATGCAGGCATTCAGCACGCTCCTGCCAGTGAGCTACATTCAACTGTTAAGCCTTGGCCTTTCAGAGGATGGGCACTAGATCTAATTGGTGAAATACGACCAACATCATCCAAAGGACAGAAATATATTCTTGTGGGTACAGATTATTTTACAAAGTGGGTCGAAGCAATTCCTCTAGTAAATGCTGATCAAGAGACTATCATAGAATTTATCCAGAAGCAAATAATTTACTAATACAGAATCACATCCAAGACACACAAATTTATCTCACGCAACGCATTATGCTCAAGCAAATGGTTGGAAGCAGCCAATAAAGTCATAATAGGATTGATAAAGAAACATGTATTAATTGGACAAGCCATCGAACATCTCGAGGCAACAAATACTACGACTTACATTTGGACACGCGGAGAGCACCAAAGAAAAATGAGATACCAATGACTATTTGCATAGATGAGGATAGGCTACATGCTTTAGAAGGAAAGATAGAAGAATTGAAGGTAAAATGGGAAATTACGGATAAAAGGATAGGTAAACTTATGCTTGCAAGAAGTTCGAATTACTACAGAATAATGAAAGTAAAACAAATATTAAAGCCAAAATGGTGTTGCATAAATGCCAAAATGGTTGTGTTCAATCCCTTCGTCTTTTCTAGACGTCCTGTAGAAATTAAGGGACCCATAACCCCTAGGGTTTTATCAAAAACAGTAGTAGGGATGATTACCTGAGAAGCATAGATGGCTTTCTGTTCCTGGGTGAGTTTGGGAGTTGAGATGAACTCCTGATTATCAAGATTGATAATCTTGCTTGCTGGTTTGAGATTGGAAGAAGAAGCTTGTTTAGATTTTCCAGATTTCTTGGTTAAAGGAGATGGCGCTGAAGGAGAAGACATTGTGGATCAAAGGTTTTTTTCTAAATGAGAAATCTGGGTTGTCTAAAGGTTAAGAGAATTTGGAAAAGTTTGATTTGAGAAGATAAAGTGCTTTTATAGCCTTCTTCAACGGTGTAAAAATCTTGACCTTTGGAAAAAAAGGTGGAATACGTGTAACTTTCTCATTGAAAGGAGAAAAGGTGGATTTTTAAACTTCCTAGGGAAGTAACGTTTTGTTGCTAATTATTAGCTATAACAGGTGTGATTGCACGTTTAGGTATGATGATTGGACGTTTTGCAGAAAGTTGGACACTTACTCTAACGTCGTGTGCAATATTGTCATCATGAGTTTTGATACTTTCGAAATTGCATGAGTTAAATCAAGAACAAGTATTTCTTTATATCTATCGAAATACATATTCTTGAGGGGAAATTTGTTAGCTGGCAATTTCGAATAAAGAGATTGGTTAGATGTCAAAGGGACATTTTCAAATGAACGAATAAAAGCTAAAACAAATTGATATTAGTGATGAATATTTCGTTCCTGAAAGACTCTTCGATTTCCAGTAATAGATGTTGGATTTCGGTTTGAGATTTTTAGTGTTTAAAATATAAAGAGTTCCTTTGGATAAATGTGCCATCATTGGAAACGGTCCAAGCAAAAGATTAGTTCGAAATCGAAGAAAATTAGCAAAACGATTCGCTGGCACAGGATTCGAATTTCAAATAAGAGCGTCATTCTTAGAAGACGCGTGGAAGTCAGTAAACGTAAGGAGCCTGCATGCTTCGAACGTGGCATGATTTCAGAGTAGGACCGTTAGGGTCAAGACACTATAAATAGGTGTTTTTATGTTAGATTTAGTGTGTTCGTTTCATGTACTAAAAAATCTCAAACACTCAAATTACCGTAATTGAAGGGAAACGAGTTAGAAGACAAAATGTACGTACTGAACATCATGATCCTTTACAATTTAAATACAAGTCTTTTTATATTTCTTTCACTTTTACAGCACTTTTAATCTTAGAATCTTTCGATTTCCTTTTCATGTTCTTGTTTTACTTGCCTTTATATCTTACATTCTACATTCACACACAATATAAATTTATTAAGATAATGGGTTTGAACATGGAAATAAGTTATGACACATGTGTCCTAGGATCAATCTAGTCGATCCTGCAAGTAACCAATAATAATCAGTAAATTGGAAGACTAGCGGTTGTTTACTAGAAATCACTGTAAACAGTTAGTAGAACATACATTTTCATGTCAGAAAAATGTTTTTTAGGGTTAGCCAACCTAATTAGATAAGAAAATATTTTGAGAATTTTTGTGAATTGATTTTAATAGATAAAAATAATTAAAGGTTAATTTGATGGTTAATTAAAAATTAATTAAAATAAAAGCGAAAAATAAGATTTTTAATGTAAAAAATTAAATAAGCATTTTTCTGACCTAAATGCAAAAAGAAATAATTTTTAGGGTTTCTTTGTTATATTAAAAAAATATTTGAAAAGAAATAAAATAGAAAAGAAAATATGAAGAAAATAAGAAAAAAATAAGGTTAGTTTGTAAAAAGGTGTAAAAATAATGGGGTAGCCAGGGATCGAACTCATGCCCCATATGTCATACGCACGCCTCCTTTGCCAACTAAGCCAAGCTGTTTTGGTGTTAGTAATTCGAAACGATAAGATTATAAGCGAAATTGAAAACTGAAAATAATTAAAATACAAAAACGCCGGCAGGGGTCGTCTTCCCCGTTTGAATTTTCCAAGGTTTTAGCTACGGTTTTGGTTCGTAGCTAGAACCTTTAGTGACAGTTTTGCGCGTCACTACATCCTCGCAAAAATCACAAGTCACAAAATACACAATATAAATTTATTGTGAGGACGTGGGTCGACTCTGTTTGATCCTCTGAACACGATGGTATTATTGGTTTCGTCCAATTTCACCTAGATTAGAAAACCCCAATTGGAGGTTTTAAACCCTAACAATGGCATCTCTTCGTACCTGCGTCTAAACTTCAATCAAACTATCCAGAAAGCATCGAAATAGCCATATAAACATGAATATGCAAACAAATTAAGTTGAAAGTGTATGAATTAACAAAACCAATTTTGAAATAGAAGGTGCAAACCGTGATCGTGTTATTCTGATTCTGGATGTCTGGATGGCTTGTGAATGGCTGGAATGCTTCAGAGGACCTCCAAGAAGCTGTTTGAATGCTTGGAATGGCCTGGATCGATCCAAAACTCTGGCTCCAAGTTGCTTGAATGACACGGTTTTTTGCAAGTTTTCTAGGGTTCCTAGAGGCAAGAATTTTCATCCTTTGGCATATGGAATTCATATGTATATATAATAGACTGAATTAGGTCAAGAATTGATGAGAAAATATATCTCATTCAATGAGAAAATATTTGATTTGTCAATCTCTTCAATTTGCATCAAATGCTTCCAATGTTGTACCAATCTCATGCCAATCATATATTTTCAAAATTTTGGCTATTTAATGAGTATCTTGGACCTCAAGAATGTCAAATATTCAGCCTTAAATTAATTGATTTAATTTTGCTATCTTATTTTAATTAAAATGACTTTAAATGAATAAAAAATCAAAATAAATAAAATAAAAAGCTCAAGGGCGTGGCATTGGGTTTGGAGGTTCTAATTGAGATTAGAAACAAGTTTGAATCAAGAAAAGTTAGGCATATTTAGAGAAAATTTGATTTTCTCAAGTATTTCTCTTCATGCACCTCCTCAAAAATGCCCAACTTGCACAACTTGTATCTTGCTCAATTTTCAACATTTTTTAGTGTTCTTGGACTATTTAGAAATCTCAAGATGTCCTTTAAATTATATTTTTGGTTTCATCTTCATTGAAGTTTCCATGTTCATGAATACTTCTTAGCAAAAAGATGACTTTTTGTTGACGTTTAAAAGGACCTGTAATGTTTTGATCCATAACTTCCAAATGAAGCATTTTTGGCCAAATATTGGGAGGCATGAAGTTGTAGAGAATTGAATTCCCTTCAAAATGAGCTTTTTTGGAAAAATTCTGATAAAGTATGTGAAAGTTATGCTTGATCAAAGTGCTGTTGACTTTTGTCTAAAAAATCCTAATTTAGAAACTTTGACTTTTGATCAAATCTTGACTTTCCTTGAGGAATCATGGTCAATCCTTGATAAAATGATGAATATTACTTCAAAATATTGATGTTGACCAAAATTTTTGAAGTTTGACTATATGTTGACCACAATTGACTTTATGTCCAATACAACTGATTTTCAACCATCTGAGCAATTGGATGAGCAAATTTGACTTGTAAGGCTTGTAACTTGACATGGTGATCCCTTGAAGCATATTATGAGGTATGATGACCACTTGGAGCCTTGGAAATTCATTCTGAGGTGAGAGAATCAAAACCCTAGTTTGGATTGATTGCTTAGAAGAGGGTTTGTCTGGTCAACCCTTATGAAATCCTTAAGTATGGAGATGTGAATTGTCTTGAGAAGTAGGAGGGAAAATTTTGGGGTATAACACTAATAAAATAAATTACACCCCAGATTATAGAAATAAACAAATATAAATATTTAAAACTTAGAGACTTCAGTATTCAATAACTACTGAATATAGCAACATGTCCTTAATCTTGAAGCTAGGACATGTTGTTCGACATCTTTCTCCACTAGCTCTAAAACAGATCACAGAGTGGCATTCACAGGACATAAGGAGTACATAGTCCTTTACTCATTTGGTGAACATGAGGAAGAAGAAATTTTCCACTTATAACGCCTGATTATTTAATTAATTATTTAATTAAGTATTTTCGATTAAGTTACAGATTTAGTTGTTGAAGTTGCGTTATGATGGGTTATGTGGTGTGTCGGCATTTGTTGCGTTTTGTTGCTAAGTTGATTATTTAATTGATTAATTATAGAATAGTCGATCGATTAATAATAATAATAATAATAATAATAATAATAATAATGGAATAAATGTTGTTGGGCTTGTTTTGGATGGTAGTATGAAGTAAAATGAGGGTGTAGGTATTAAGCCCAATAAGACAAATAGAATTATTAGTTATAAATAAGAAATTGGATTTTTGGATAGGTTATTAGAAAACAATAAAAATGGAAAAAAAATACCATTACGTGAGGAAAAGAAAGAAAGAAGAGGAACAAGGGTTTGGAGAGCTAGCCGTCGGCAGAGAATTGCAGACCGAAAGCCAAACCGAAAATTTGACCGGAACTCCGTAGAGCGACCTTCCATCCAAGGTAAGGGTAGGGTTCTGACTTTCTAATGGCTTGTATGAGGATTAGTATGTGGGAATTAGGGTAGTGGGAAAATTTACTATGCGAGGAAATTGTTCTGCTTGTTGAGAAATTATAAATTTTATGTGTTGAAATTGTGTTTGAATTGCTTGCCGAATTGATGTTTTGAATGGAAAATTATATTTAGTGATAGTCGATTGATATTTGTACGATGAAATTATGGTAGTTATTTAATCAATGGAAGTAATGAATTATATAGAGAAAAATTGCAAGGAAAACGAAAAATTGTATTCAGGAAGAAGACGGTTATTGAACGATATATCCTGGGTAAGGGGAGTGTGCCGAACGGCACACACTTGGTGAAAATACCATGCCAAACGGCATAAGGGACAAGGATAAGGGGTGCCGCTGAAACAATCGACCGAAAATCAATGAAAATAACTTATATATCAATGAAGTTACCATCGAACGTTTTTTATCCCGTCGAAAGGGAAAGGTAAACCTCGAGTAAACCTGAAACGCTCACGGTCCCTCGACCAAGAGACTGGGTAAGGACGTCTGTTACGTGAGGGGGAAGGTATTAGTACCCCACACTTTCGTAGTACTCTATAGTATCCGCTTTTACTTTCTATATAATGAGTGCAAAAGTCTAACTATATCTGTATATGAGGTATAGATGTATGCAAAAAGAAATAAAAATAAAGAAACACGGGGAAAAGAAGGAATTTTTACAAAGATTGCGCGATCAAGCCCCGCGACAGGATGCCTACGTATTTCCTCGTGCAATGGGAAATTCAGAGCGCCGTATTTTGGATCACTTGTTTTGGTTGGTTTGTGTTTTTTAGTTTATAAGACGAGGCAACAAACAACAATGACGAAACACCTTCATGAAGACGAAACATCAGCTACAGACGGGACGACGAAACATCAACAACAGAAGGGACGACGGAACATTAGCAACAGAAGGGACGACGGAACATCAGCAACAGCAAGGACGACTGAACATCGGCAACAAAAGGGACGACGGAACGTCAACAATAGAAGGGACGTCGGAACATCCTAAGACACTACAGGATTTGGTTTGTATCTTTTATTTTGGAAAAAGTTTCAATATTATTAGGATATGTTAATGCACTTGACAAAACAAAGTTTTAATTTTAAGGATGCAAAAGGATAAAAGGTAAAATAGCTAGGGAAAACTAACTTATTTCTAATCCTAATTATTATCATACAAAGTTATCCCTAAGTTATGGATATGAACAAGGGAGACTACTGAGATTATCTACCTAATGTTAGCATGCATGGATACTTAACCTAATGTCTAAACTCGATAAGTTACCTAATCGAGTTATCCTAAGGGAAATCTATAAAATCAATCATATTGGTTAAAAACCAAATGAGAAGAGGGGAAGAAGCAAACAAAGTGCTTTAGAAAAAGCACACAAACAAAAATCACCAACAAAAGTCAAAGAAAGAAGAGAAGAAGATGAAGTGGAAACAAGTGAGTGTACGATCATGCATGGTATCATATGAAGTGAAGCCAGTAGATGTAACTCCCCAATTCTACCCCAAGTATTTATTCAAGAAATCAGAGTATAATATTTTTCAACGAAATCAGGATGTCACAATTTCAACGTAAACACATGCACATGTCATCTTTACTCACACAGATACATAACACTTTAAAGAGGATAAGTCTTCCAACGGAAACGACTTCATTAAATTATGCAGCGGAATTAAAACAGTTATACATATGAGACACAACATTCTTTTGAGTCTTAAAATAGAATCAACGTAATACATTATTCAATTCAACAATGCAAGTTTCAATATTGAAAACAGCAAAATAACACAAATGCGCTTTTCCCCGAGTGCTACGTATCAGAGAAAATGACACTGAACATGGACTACGACAGTAACAACTACTCCTCCTAGTTACCTGCACGTTACCAATATAAAGGCAATGAAGAAAACAAGCAAAGGGTGAGATATCAAACCATATAATTGAGATTATGATAAACAATACATAGTTCGAATTATACAAAATCACTATTTTGCAATCACACCACTATCCCACAACAACATAATTCATTCACAAAATCAACATCAACGTATGTCATGATATGCAACTCAACGAAATGCAAATGCATATGGTACCATCGGAGTACAACTCCCAACGTAAACAATTGCCAGTAATTCCGAGGCATCAAGGCGTAAGCCTTCAACGTAATCATTCTTCCCCTAACGGCTCAACGTGGTTTCTTGCCAATATAGGCAAACATAGTATGCAATGTATGTATGCGATAACCTTAAATGGCATACAACAACAACAACGTAATCACCAACGTAAATCACAACTCAACCGTTCAACATTGACTATCAAGCGTTAACAACAACGTTCAACAACAACGGATTCACATACGGAAACTACATCAAGTTATCCAAAAACTCACCTACTGTATTTAAAAGTACCATTATAGGTTAAATTATAATTCTAAATTTCCAACGGTTCAAACGGCAACAAAATCGGAGTTACGGTCACGAAGATACGACCAAAACAGTTTTCATGTTATTTTCCAATTCCTGTTCAGTATGTATCGATGAAAAGCCTATGTATCGATGCATACACAGCTTGTATCGACACAAGCATCATATGAGTCGACTCATACGTTATTTAATTTTCTATTTTCTGATTTTCAATCAGTATGGGTCGATAAATACACCTATGTATCAATACAAAAATGACTTGTATCGATGCAAGACTCGTATGAGTCAATACAAGCCTTCATAATTGGCCTCATGAGTCGATACACGGCTGTTTGTATCGATGCAAGCTGTTTTCAAGTCTCTGGTTTTTAAAATTACAGTATCTTGTATCGATACATAATCCTATGAGTCGGTTCATGCTGCGCAAATTCACCCAAAAACCAGTTTTTCTCAAAATTATACGATCCAATTGGGATTTTCTAGGATCAACAACAACAGCAAAATCATACATCCCTAACTACCTATCATCCATCATATCCCCAATTATAGAGCAAGAACCCCACCCTTACCTTGAATTGAAGGTTGCTCTAAGAATTCTTGTTCGTTTCAACTTTTCTCTCTTCTCTGAAATCTCTACGTATCGTTCTGTTCCTTGTTCCCAAAACCCTTGTTTTCTTCCTTTTTCTCTACTGACAGCAAATTAAACTAATTTCTATTTATTTTAATTAAATAAAAATCATTATAATTATTTTTGGGCTTAAACTTTTCCCCCCATCACTACTACTACTATCACCACAACTTAAGCCCACTGACACTAACCTTATAGTTATAATATCGTTTCTAGTATTATTCTACGACCAAACCAACTTAATTCTCCGCAACAACAATATTAACCAATAATTGACAAATAAATCGATAAATATTTATATAAAGAAATAATTAAATATTTGGGAGTTACAGTAGACACAACATACATATACAAGGCTTATACTAACCATAAACAAACACCAAACATCACTATGAAGGCATACATGCAAAGTTAGTACACAAACTAGGTCAAAACTAGTCCTAAAAGCATACGGAAAGCAAATTGTGTGAGATTTTAAGCATAGATGAGATGAAGGAAGAATTATAAGGTAAAATGACACGAAATTCATGAGCTAACATGTTAATAAGTCACTTACATCATGTAAACAAATCCACACAAAAAATTGCACACAAAACTCTACGAGAGTGCACAAAAATGCAATAATTGTGTGTGGTGAACTGGGTAGGAGTGTGTGATATAAAAAACATGCAAAGAGAGTGTTAATATGAAGTTATTACAGTAGAAACATCATATAAAATAATTCACAATCAAATTGCAAAGAAAATATCACAAGGATTCAATCACAAAGCTAGTACCAAAAGTAGTCGAAACTTTGACCTAGAAAGCATTTACAAGTCAAAAGAAGCCAAGAAAAAGGCATAGATGAAAATAAATGAACCATGAAAGGTTAAAATTCATAAAATAAATGATAAAATTCACCAATGCATCAATAAAAACATACAAACGTGCATAAGAAAAATTCACGAACAAATCACTTAAGGAAAACAAATTCAATCCATACAAGTGCGGGCAAAGGTGTGTGCGTGTGTGTGCTTGAGCATACTTGTGCTAAGTGTCACATAAGAGTGAGGTAAGTGATGAACAAATAGATATTACATTCATACAAAGAACAAAATCAATTAGCATGCATCAATACCACAAATAACACAAAAGTTAGCAAAGGAAAAGGTCAATATTCAACCCTAAAGTCAACTTAAACAAGTCTACAAGTCAACAAGTAAGACATGGTCAAGAAACAAAGTAAAGAGATGATGAAACACATAAGGCCAGTAGCTTAAACAACATAATAAATACATGAAAACAAAACACCTTCAAAGTTTACACACAAATCATTCAAACAAGTTACATCAAAACTAACGCATGCAAGCACAAACAAGCCTCTAAAGGCAAAGCAAACATAAACCAAGCACCTATGAGTAGAGGTTAAGGCTAAAAGGGGTTATTATATTCAAGGTCATTAGCTTTAGAGATAAAAAAAACATACATCAAAGGTATTTCAAACAAAGAAGAAAGCGTGTACTCAAAGGCACACAAAATTAGGGTTTGAAAACATCAAAGCTAGTCCAATTCAAAGCATTAGATAAAAATCAAACAAGATGGTATTAATTGAATAATTAAGACATGTGTGAATTGTATAATAAGTTAACTTATGATGAGGTTCATGAGAAAAAATGTAGAAGACAAGACTTCAATACACAATATAAGTCACCTAATTGATAAACAACATCATGACAGATGGAAAAACACTTGTCTGAAATCAATGATGGATGATATAAATCAAGTATGGAAGGAATATTTGATACCTATAGGTCCTATGTAAGTGGCATATCCCTATTATAAGTATCTATCATGAGCTTAAAAGAACTCCAAGCAATGCTACTAATATAACATGCTAAAGTGTCATGACAATGTACAAATTTAGTCCCTTATGCTTAAAGGCATACATGATCAAATTGCATTAAAATTAAGGTTCTTAAATGCTATAGGGATTAAACCAACATAAATATACCTCAAGAGGACAAATATCATAAGATCAATATTCACAATTTAAAGAAAAAATGAAAATAATACTACAAGGGTAGCCAATTTAGCTTCAAGGAAGAGACCAAGATGAAGTGACAATGGAATGCCATTCATGGGTTCATAGAAGCAATCAAATTATAACAAAATAAAACTTGCAAGATCAAAATCAAAATGAATCATGAACCAATTTGCTTCACATAAGGTATTAAAGGTGGTGCATAAAAGCTACCTCATAAACCATGATCATGAGCAACCATCAAACAAAATTGAAGAAGAAAGTATGTTTAGGGGAAGTGAATTATACATTGATGAACTCAAATCCCTAAATCAGAAATGAGGATGAAAATAAAATAGAAATTGATTCCCCAAGGGTTGCATAAATGCATTCCAATATACCTCTAAGTCAAAAGAAACACCAATGCATCTATGGAGGAGATGCTTGGTTCAAAAATAGCAAAAAAACTTGTAAAATCAAAATAAAAATACCATAACATTCTTAAGACATTTAAAAGTCAGAAACAACAAGCACAAATCAAAATTGGCAAGGTTCAAGTAGAGAATGAAAATGCACGAGCAAGCAAGATTCACAAGATGATCAAACTAGAAACCCTAATTTGGCACTGTTGGAAAAAATATAAAATCAACGCATAAAATCTAAACAAAATTAGTTGTAGAATCCTAAGGGAGCATACAACCCTAATCTAATAAAAAGTTTACTTAAAAGTCAAGGGGAATTAGCATATGAACCCTAACTTAAGGCCTAAGCAACCTAAACCACACAATTGATCGAATTAAATCAAAAATTCCAAACAAATATGATCTATTCAAGAAAAATTCAAACATCAAGATATGAACCTCAAAAGTCAAAAAAATCAATTTTGGCACTTTTAATTAATAAAATCATTGAAAATTAAATCTAGAAAGATTAATATATCAAATAAACCATGAAATATATTCACAAAAGCAAAAATGCTAGAAAAATTAATCTAAAGTCAGAGACCAATTATATATCATGAAAAAGGACCAAAATAAAATTGGTGAATTTTTTTTTATACTTGAAAAAGTATTTTTAAAACTAATTAAATTGCAAAAATAAGCTATTATTCACATATTTTTCAAAATCAATAAAAAAAAAAGACAAATATGAAATAAAAATCAGAAATGTGATGTACATGGATAGCATGGCCTAAAATATGTTTCATGCAATTTTTGTATGTAGAAAAATATTTTACATAATAATTAAAATGCATGAAATGCAATATAATGCAAAGAATTTATTTAATTATGCAAAAAATGAAAAATTATGAAATGCAACCTATATGAATAAAATGGTTCAAAATAATTTTTTATGCAATTTATGCATGGGGGAAGTATTTTTAATAATAATTAAAATGCATGAAATGCAATATAATGCCAAAATTTATTTAATTATGAAAAAATTAGAAAATAATTGAATAAAAATCCGTAACTCATCACAAACTAATCAAAGGGCTCAGAATAATTTTTGTGGAATTTTTGTATGATGGAAAAACATTTTTCAAGAATTTACAATAATAACTAATTAAAGCAAAGTTAATTAATCTCAGAATTTATTTAACCAATCAAAACATTTTTAAAAATTCTAAAAAAAATCCACAAAATATTAGAGATTGAAAAGGTTCTATAATATGTTTTTAATAATTTTTGAATGCAAAAAAATGGAAGAAAACTAAAAACAAAAGAATTATGAAAAATCAAATAAATAGCAAGCCAGCCAATCAGATCGTGCCATACAGTTCACCTTCAACCTTGGATGTTTTCCCTAACACACGTATAATGCAGACCAACACCCTAACTTCTAAACTTTGTATTTTACTCATTTCTCAACCATTTTTCATGATTCAAAGCACAAAATGAAGATCACATGGCAAGGAATAACAAACCACTCATAGATTTCAAAAAGATCAACCACACATCAAGAAATCAAGCCACGAAAGTCATGAAAATCATCCAAACACAAATTTCTAGAACTTCATATTATGCAATTTACTTCAAAAACAAGCAAAGATATACATCAAACCTAATTTTTGGCCATCTATACCCACGCATACATGCTTTATTTCATCAAAAATCAGTTGGAAATGAAGATTCAAGTTTGAAAACTTACCTCTTGAGTTGATAAATAAACTCAACTGGTGCCTCTGAACAATAAGAAAACCTCTTCTCTTGATCCTTTGAGCTTCAATGAAGATGAATAAGTAGAGAAATGAGCTTTGGAATAAGAGAAAATGAAGCTTCGAAGAAAAACAAAGAGAAGTTCAGATCTGAATTTTGGTGAAAGGAGGCGTCTAGGGTTCAAATTGATTAGGTTATGAGCTTATATAGAGTGATATGAACCAAAGCGTTGTGGTCTTTGATGCTCAGAAATATTTTTTTTATTTATTTGCAAAAATCAGAAAAATAAAGAGTGAGTAGAATGCTCGCGTTTTGCTTGCTCTTAGTTCAAGTCTTGTGCGTTTTGGACAACTGAGGGTGAGTGGAATTGAGTGAGGGACGTGTAAAATAGTGAGCTGGCTTGGTGGTAACTCACTAATGATTTTGAAAAAAAATAAGAAAATTGCCTAAAATGGCAATATTTGAGGAAATATGGTACAATACTTGTGATGCCTATGCTTGACTTCTTTTGGCAAGGAATGAGGCACTGAAATCGTGCAAGGCAAGTAGCCACAATAATCGTAATCAAACAATACACAAGAATGAACAAAACCCGAAAATGAACATGGCATTGCACAAGTCTCATCTTCCAACTTTGCACTTGAGCCATTTAAAATTGACCCGTGCATTTTCCTTGCAACTTAGGCCATAGATAGAGCTCTCAATGATCTCCAAACTGGTCTTTGAATCATTCAAAATGATGAGGTATTGAGTGAGATATCATCTTCCAAACTTTAAGAAAACAATCCATGGTAAGGCAAGGTCTGCGCGTGCATGAGTACTCATGGAGTCCGGTTTTGACACGAATTTGCAATGATCATAACTTGCTTGATAATTGGCCATTTGAGGTGATTCAAAGCTTGTTGGAAATCTCTCCATGTCAACTTCAAAATGCACGAAGAACATTTTTGAAATTCCTTTTAAATTGAAATAAATAAGCTCTCACTTCTTGCACACCACGTGTTTGACAAAATTATGCGTGCGAAAGGCAAGGAGAAGGCAAGCATGTCCAACATTTTACATGTCTTGTTCTTGAAACTTCCAAGCCAATTATCTTTCAAATGGTGCATTTTTGATAAATTTTACAGAATGACAAACTTGTAGCACTTTTCTCAAGCTTTCCAACAATGTATGGTATGCAACCATTGGATAAAAATTGATAAAGTTATGACATGTCAAAGTTCTATAGGGTGAGGACTTAGAAAATTTTCCAAACTTCAAATAACTTCAAGAACAAGTTAACTCCAATTTCTTCAATTTTCTTGATTCAATGATTGATTTGATCATGAAATATGAAAAAAAAGGATGTTTGCATTGATGGTTGACCAAAAGTCCACTTGGTCAATTTCTGACTTTGACTGATTTTGACCAAAATGACCAATTTGCCACGTGATCAATTGACTTGCTTCCAATCAAAATAGAACCACAATATTTTAACCCTGGATTCCCAACAACATATAGAAACACATGAAATCAAGTTTGAATGAAAAATATGAAGGAATCCTGATTATATCCAAAACCCTAATTTTGCACCTTGTGTTAGGTGATGTCCAATGAAGCTTCAAAACTCAAATCCTTTGAATGCATTGAGAAATTATTTGAACCATGATAACACAAATGATAATAGGAATATGATTCTTCAAAGAATTGACTTAGCCCAGCTTCAAACTTCACAATGAGCCAAAACCCTAATTTCATCAAATGAATGACATAGATGAATTCATTTCCAATTCCTCGCAAAACTTCAACTCTTGGGAAATCAATGAGACAAATGAGATGTGTAACACCCCAATTCTACCCCTCATAATTAATAATAAAATCAGAGTTTCAAAATTTCATCCAACAAAAATTGAGGCATCACATATTCGTGTTTTTCATCACTTTGCATTATAATGCAGATCACAAAAATCAAAAGTCAGATATACCGGTTCATATCATAATTCATCATATACACATATGACTATTCACAGCACAGCGGATGTGTTCACAAAATATACATAACATCATGTTATCATCAATACATAAAGTTATAACATCATAAGATAGTATACATAAACTATCCTATCAAAATAATAACGTCGCCCAATTCTCGAGTGTTACTACGATCAGAGCAGAGCGACTCAAAATAAAGAGACTCGAGCTAATCCTCATCATCCACGTGGATCACCTGCACGTTACCAATATAAAGGCAACGGCGAAACAAGTAAAGGGTGAGATACTCCAAAACATATAATTAAAGGCATGATAAAATATATAAATAGTTTTGGAATTATAAATGATATAAGTTAATAAGAGTATGTCAACATATATCAAAACCTCACATACTTTAAATTACATTTAGTGTATAAAATTAACACTTTAACTTCATCACATAATCATTATACTCGTATCAACACAAGTATCATATATCATCGCAATTCAACATCATCCATCAATTAAAACCCAACGCCGAACGACTCAAACATAAACATAATCGACTCCATGAGACACGACTATGTTATGCATGTGGTGCCCGTCGCTTTGTCCATAATTAGGAACATTTGGCATTAAGCCCATCGTCGCTTGGCATAAAAGCCCTCGTCGCCAATGCAATGTATGTGACTCGACAATAAAAATAACACAAAAAAACATCATCATCGCGCATCAAAATGGACATAAAGTCCATGTCGCCATATTTATCCACATCAAGATAAACATATCATCGCATCGCATATCAACAAGTATTCATTAATAAATACACCGTCGCAAATATCATGTTTAATCACACCACATCATTATCAATTAATTCACCAAATTCCAAATACGAAAAAATAGTCAAAACACCAATAATCGTCGCGAAAGCCATTCTTAATAATCGGCGCTAATCATAATCGTCAACATCGCAATCGGATTGTCCATACGTGCCTTAAATCGACTAAAACGCAATCCGGTTCAATTTAACCGTAATTTGGCCTATTTCGGGTCGTTTCGCAAAAACTCGTAATTTCGAAAAACTAACCTCACCACTACGTTCTACACGTCGAACTTAGCTAGCACGTCAATTTTCGTTGAATTCGGAGCAACTTGCTCCGTCGCCGAAATTACCGAAATCGGAACATAATCGGGTTCTAAATTTAATCGGTTAACGAATGTCCTAATTATATTTTATTAATAATAACTAGTAGTATGTGAAATTAAAGAAATTGAAACAGACAGAACCAAAATGAAAGTTATGCAGAAAAACAAAAACAGATTATGCAGGAAAACAGAAATACAGAAAATTGAAAATTCCGTTGCACACTCCCTACAACTAAGGGACGAACGTCGCTGGCTTGTTTATGAAAGGATGTGTGCACCCTAGGGAGGGAGACGGCCGCCCCTCATGGTGAGGTGGGTGCCTCCCCCTTGCTTCATCCTCCAATCGTTCTTCTTCCATGGTTTCAGCAAGCAGACTTGTATTTTCTGGTTTTTTAACAGTTTACAGTTTTTCATTTCCATTTTATAACTTCCATTTCCTACAATGCTAGCAATAACACACCAATAATCCATACTCCTAATCCAACCTTTCTAAGTTATTTCAACAATCAACCAACCAAAACTCATGAATCAACCTATCAATTTTTCCCCAAATCCACAACATATCTATCAAACCCTAACTATATGGGAAGGAAAATCAAACCCCTTACCTCAAGTACTTGGATGATTATTTTCTTGATGATCCAACAAAAATTCAAACCTTGCTCTTGCTCTTGCTCTTGCTCTTCTTCTTCTTCTTCCAAAACCCTTTCTTTCTCTCTAGGTTACTATGTTTGGGTTTGTGTTGGAATGGAAGAAAATGAGGAAAAGTGTTTATAATGTATTTTCTTACTAGCAACTTTAAGGGTGTAAACCCAATTCTACACAATTAATCCTCACACCCCTATCTATTCTTATTAATTAACACACTAATAATATCTAATAATATTATTAATTCAATTAATTAAAATAATTCTGGGGAATTAAATATCGGTCCGAATAATATTTTACCGAACCAAACGGAATAAAAACCGGACTGAACAAAACGTCGCCAAATATATTAATAGATATATCGATTAATATAAATATTCTTGTCACCAAAACAATCGTCAAATGCTAACTCAAAATATTAATATAATATAATATTAAATAAAACGGGGCGTTACAAGATGCCTTGAGCCATAATATATCGTTGTAACTTGGAAAATCCAAAGACATGAGATCTTGAGACTCCCTCAGAACAAAATATTCAAATAATCAACCTCCATAGCTTGTAGAGGGCTTGAGAACCAAAGGACTTTGATCCTATCACAATGTATGTATGCAATGCAACATGATGTTTATGATGAAACATAAGTCTAAATCAAGAGGGTAAATTTTGGGGTGAAACAACTGCCCCTATTCAATCTTCTTGAAATTGATAAGCTAGAATAAGTGGAAACCTTCGAGCGTTCATAGTGGAAGAGGATTGAATACAAAAGAACTTGAAAATTTACACTCTTGAGAAAAAGAGTGAAGCTTTCTAAAAGAAGCTGAAGGATGCTGGACTTAGGGAACATCAGACAAAGTTGATTCAAGAGAAAAGCCAACTAATATTGACCTTTAACAAGCATACGATCTAATGAATATTAGTATCCCAACAACAGGTGACAGGATGAAACTGTAGCACAAACTCTAACAGAAATAAGATAAAACTCAAACTAGGAGACCAGATAAAACTAGACTTCTAAAAAGTACGCAATAGGACAACTATGGAAAGGGTCCTATAAGCAAGGTGACTAGAGTGCATGATTCTAGGGGAACCTGCCAGTCTCAACCAAGGGTAAATAGTGGAAATTATGGCAAACTGAAGGTATGAATGAGACAGGTCAACCAAGGATAGACAATAGACGAAGCTGAACGAATCCATGGAGTGACAAAGAACAAGATAAAACTTGACTCAACAATACTAGAAGATTAAAACACTCTAGAAATGAGTACCAGGACAAAAACTGGATTTCACGCACGGGAAATGAGACAAGACTCGACCCATAGCAAAATGGTGAGAGTGCATGTTTCTCAGAGCACTTGCTAATCTCAAACTAAAGAGTAGACAATAGACGAAGCTGAGTGAACCTAATAGTTATAAAAGAGACATCCCAACCAAGGATAGACAGTAGACAAAGCTGAACGAATCCGAGGAATAAAGGGGAAAGGTTTCAACCTAAGATAGACAACATGATGGAACTGAAAGAATCCTAGGAATAAGAAACAAAATGAGGTAAAACTAGACTCATGGAACCTAGTTAAAACAAAAACTAGATAAGTACTAGGAAAAAATAAACTGGATTTCATGCACATGCGACAAGATTAAAACTCGACCCAAAGCAGAGTGATTGGAGCGTACTTCTAAACACTTGCTGAAATGATCTTCAGGATAAAACTAGCGCTCAAAAGATATATTGATGGACATAGAAATGAACCAACAAAGGTAGTATATGTTGTACCCCAAAATTCGCCATCTTCATTTTTTAATAAATAATTGGCTTACATTTAATCAATAGGTGCATTGCATACATATCATTCATGCATTAACCATGGGATCTAATTTTTCGATTATGAGAGTG
The DNA here is from genome assembly GCA_021764765.1 of Vicia sativa. Lineage (NCBI taxonomy): Eukaryota > Viridiplantae > Streptophyta > Magnoliopsida > Fabales > Fabaceae > Vicia > Vicia sativa. The sequence goes on from CM038797.1 coordinate 29,998,378, forward strand.
TACACCATTCTAAAGAAGAGGATTGATTCCCAAAAGTTGAATATTTGAGGTTCTGTTGTTTCCAGTGTCATCTCAGTGTACAAGACGTGTGTGTCTGAAAAGCTTCTGGCTATATCTCGAGAATTGAGGATTTGAGGTTCTGATTGCTTATCCTGCAGATATTGGTTAAGCTTTTCGATCTACAATATGTTGTGGTCGAATATTTGAGCCCGAATTGATTCTACGACTTCCTGTGAAGTCTTGAAGTATCTGCATATGGCTTATCGATCCACGCGATTCATCAGAAAATCAAGAGCAGTCAGATAAAAACATATTTGAGTGTGTGTATTGAAAAGTCAACAGAAAGTCAAAGTTTGACCGAATGGAATTTCTGGTCAAAATTATTGTCAAAAGTCGACATTTGAGAAAATGTGATCATTTGTTGAGAAAAGTCGGAAGAATCGGAAGAAAATGAGGTTTCTTGCATTTTAAGTAATCTTGGACTTAGAAAATTTTTCTAAGTTTTAAGAACTTTGCGTCCACGGAGCCATGTTGTCGATTTCGTATCTCCTTTGTTTGCGATCAAAATTTCGCGAATTGGTAGTTGTTGGGAAGAGCACATATCGTACTCTCAATTTGTCCTTGTGAAGAGTTCTCTAAAAATGCCTGGATTTCGAGTTATGAGGCTCCGAAGTTTAATATTCATAACTTTTGAAATTCATACTTAGTGAAATTTTGAGTGTTTTTCAACATGTTCAAGTGCTCGACTTCGGGGGTATTTTACACGTGTTTCTAAGCATTATTTTGCGTCGAGTTCAAAATCAAAGTTTTTCACCTCGCGACAGTCTACAACTTTGTTGAAGGAATCAAATCCGTTCGGAACTCGGATCAAAAGTTATGGAGTTTGGAAGTTACAAATTCATCATGTCTGCAAAGTCCGACACAGTGAAATTTTTGAGTATTTGCTGTGAGGTCAGATTGACGAATTCAGGTTCGATTTTCATATAGTTCGTGGCTCCGTTTCAGAAAACACTTGAAAAGAAATTTGTTCATTTCGCGGCAGTCTACAACTTTGCTGAAGAAATCAAATCCATTCGGGATTCGTATCGGAAGTTACGAAGCTTGGAACTAATGAGTTTGTCATGTTTACTATATTCAACACTTAGAATGTTTTTGGAGTGTTTGCCTATATGGACAGACTAACAACTTTGGGTTCGATCTTATCTTAGCTATTGGCTCCAAATTAAAAAATGTTCAACTGAAGAGTTGTTCGTCTCATAGTAGTTTACAACTTTGTTGAAGGAATCAAATTCATTCGGGACTCAGATTGAAAGTTACAAAGCCTAGAAAATAAGAATTCATCATGTTCGCAATATTCAAATAGTTGTTGTGCGCATGTTCGAGGTTGTTTTTATCATCGATTCGATCGCCGCACAGAAAAACTCTGAACATGAAAGTTGGAGTTTGTCGTGTCCTCTAAAAGTTCCATTCAGGAATTATTTCGTTTCGGATGTCGCAACAAAAGATATGAAGCCTCAAAGTGGTTAGGTTGAAGTTGCCAAAATGTGAGATGGCACATGCACTTTTTCCATGCATACGAGAGAATTTTCTCAAACAGTTGTTGTGTGCATGTTCGAGGCTGTTTTTATCATCAATTCAATCGTTATGGAAAAATATTGAACATGAAAGTTGGAGTTTGTCATGTCCTCTAAAAGTTCCGTTCAGGAATTATTTCGTTTCAAATGTCGCAGCGAAAAATATGGAGCCTCAAAGTTGGTGGTTTGAAGTTGACGAATAGTGAGGTGGTACGTTTGGAACTTGCCCAGCCAAGCTAAGACTTTCATCGAACAGTCGCGTGACAAAGTTCAAGTCCATTTTTTCCGTGATTAAGGCTTCGTTTAAATTGGCAACAAGATGTAAAGTTGTTCTATTATATGAGCTCTTTTCAATGGCGCTGAGTTTGGATTATTTGGTTAAGTATCGAAGGAGTTATAGGGTCGTAAAGTAGCATACTCGGAATGAGTTGGTGGTTAGCAAAGCTTTAGAGTAATTGCAGATTTTGCAACCAGTTTTGGTGCCACGACTTCAGGGCCATTTTTAAGCATGCTACGTGCATCGGTTCGGGGAATTTCCAACATGAAAGTCGTCCATCTCCATGTTATTTCCAACTTTGATGTTGTGAGTTTAGTGGGAGGAGGCTTGTAATTCGACTTATGGGATCAGAAAGGCAAGATAGTGAGTACGATGAGAGAAATGTGTCGAGCCTTAGTTTCTAGCATATCAATACAATGAGTCATAGCATACGGAAGATAAATCATGGTTACTCAATCTAGCCATACAATAACTGGGAAAGAATGTGTCATGGGCAGGAGAGGCTGAAAATATTACTCGCGGTTTTCATTCGAAAAGGGGAACAATTATGATCCTTTGGCTCTCCACCTTTTGACGGACTCTCGCTTTTTTCGTTCGCAATCAACCACACTCTCTTCCACAACAACCTGGACTCCACTCTCACCTTCATCTCTAACCTTTCTCTCTTACTTTTTCTTCTTCACTCCATCTATTCATCAAAAACAAAAACTAGACAACGGAATCAAGCTCCATCCTCTTTCCCTCATCCGTAAACCATCTTCTTTTACTCATTGATCCTTCTCTCTCCCTCAACCCCTAAGAAACTTCAAACGGAAATGTAACAAACCGGTAACAGCCTTTTTTTCTCCTCTCACCTGTGTCACTCTCTCTTTTACCTCATCTATTTCCATTACTGAAAGAACTCCTTCTTCAAACTACTATCATTCTCCCTCGCTCGCTATCATCTCCACAATGGATTCACTTTCATCTTTCATTCCAAGACTCTAAAACTGGGATTTCTAGGGGTGTCCCGATTCTCCATATTAGTAAAGTCAAGACAGGTGCGTAATCGCCGATATCAACGCCATTCTTCATCAGTGCGTACACGTTGATCCACGAAGTCTCACCTTCTTCCTTCACGGAATACGTTCGAGTTCAGTATTTTCAGAAATGTCATGGCCAGTTAAGGATGTGACCTTCACCGGTGAAGATCGCGAAGATCGATTTGTAGAGTTTTCTCACGATAAAGCTTCCCAAGAACGCAACAGATCGTTGCTCCGTCCGTTTACTCGAAGTTTTCCAGAGTATTTTTAGCTTGCAGCGATCTTCGGATTTTATTATCTGTTTGGTATTAGCTTTACTTTGTTTATTGCATTCTTTTACTGCTTTTCTAGAGAGCATGAGAAGTAGGGTTTTACCGCTTTCCTTGCCAAGTTGGAATAGAGATGCATGATGAGGCTTTCGTAGTTGGAGCATGTTCAGGAACCCCTCTGGTTTATTCAAAGACCAGTTTAGGCAATTCTGTGTGCTAATTGTGTTTGGTTTGTTTAAAATCCTCCACCGTGCATAGGGAAGTAATTCTCAGTAAGTGTTTATAGTTGTGCTTGTATAGGTCAGAGTGGTTAGGAAACCCAACGTGGCACCACCAAGCAAAGTCCCGCTTTTTACATTTCCTGCTATAGAGTCATGATGATATGATGGGCAAGCGAAAGGGGTCCGCAATCGACTCCCGCAAAGTTCTAGTCCGTGTCAGCCCGCACACGCGAATTGTGTTGCTTCCTTTATCGAGTCAATAATAAAGTGGCAAGAGTTCCCTATTTTGACTCTCCACGCTTTCCTGGGGTTCACATTTATTGCAGAGCTCAGATCATTTACTTTTCACACTTGACAATTCATGTCATGCGGTGATACCATTCACGGGAATCAGAATGTGTTGGCTCCTAGTTGCTTCTAGCCCTCGGCTTGCTGTTGTAGGCTATGGGACTTCCTCCTTTTCCTGCACTTGTGTGACATTTGTTTTTTTTTCATTGCATTGTTTTTGCGCTTCTGCCAAAGCACTTGTTTGCTTCATCCCTTTTGTTGTCTTCCACTCTACCTTAGGTAGCGACTCGAGATGGACATAGATTTAGGTTGTAAACCTTTTCCACTCCCTTTTGTCGTCTTCAACTCTACCTTAGGTAGCGGTTCAAGATAGACATAGATTTAGGTTTTAAACCTTTGCCATGATCTCTTAGGATTCTCTCGACTCCATCTTAGGTAGCGATTCGAGTTAGACCTTAGGTTGTAATCCATGTATGATAGCATTAGGGGTATAACTAGTTAGTTTCCCTTTCTTGTTTTCTAGTTTCTTTTGCATCCTTGCATGTAATAAAACTAAAACTTGTTTTCTTTTCTTTTGAAAATCAAAACAGTGAATAATGGTTCACCCGCACTGTTTAAAAACCTTTTTTCGAAAGGATGTGCTTCACCCGCACTGTTTAAAAAATCTTTTTTTCTAAAAGGATGTGCTTCACTTACACTGTTTAGAAACCTTTTCAGAAAGGACGTGCTTCACCCTCACTGTTCATTAAAAAACACAAAACCCACCAAAACATATGAGCCGAACTACGGCGCTCTGACTTTCCCATTGCACGAGAGAATACGTAAGCATCTTGTCACGGGGCTCGATTGAGCAAGCTTTGTAAATACTTCCTTCTTTTCCCCGTGTTTTCTTTATTTTCCTTTCTTTCATATGCATACTCTTTTATCATACAGATATAGCATTTAAGCAGTAAATAGATATAAACACACCCATTAGACAGAAAATAGAAGTGAATATCGTACAGTACTATGGGCGCGTGGGGTGCTAATACCTTCCCTTTACGTAATAGAATCCCTTAACCTATCTCTCGGTCGCAAGACTATGTCTTATCCCTTTCAGGTTTTTGCGATGCGTTTACCTTTATCCTTTTGCGAGATAAAAAAAATCGATGGCGACTTCATTGATATAGTTATCGGATGATGTTCATCCGGTTGTTTCAGCTGACGACTTCACTGGGGATCATCCAGAACCTCTGCTGGTCCTATCAGGAGTCGATCCTAGCTTTTATTTTCATGTATATTGGGTGTTTATTTATTTTCTTATTTATTCACTTGCTTTATCGCATCATTTTTTTGTATGCTTGCATTGCATTATATGTGGCATTTTATCGCTTTCATATATCCTGTATATTGGCTGTTGCTGTATTGGTTATCCTCTTGATTGGGTGGGAGTTACATGATGTATAAGGCCCCCTACCCCGGCCAGAGACATATAGGATAGATGGATGTTCATGTCGAATCTTGCATCCCGTGGTGCATGTGAAGAGGCATGAAGTACCGAACTCATACGAGATTCGATTGACGGTGCTTTCGCCCGACACCCTGTTGTGTAGATAGCGAAGTACTCGATAAAGGATCATCGACTCTTTTTACCATTAGGGACCCCCGTTGTGTCTATAATTACCTTGTGAGGTGGAGCGGGATATCATTACTACAGGTACTGATGTTGGTTTTGTGATTTGAGGCTCTATGTTCCATTGATCTTGGTATTTTCTGGTATTTTCTGTGGTGTTCTAATTTGACGTCGGACTTTTGATCCTATGATATTCCGACTTGGTTCTTCTATGGTATTTTGAATTGGTTCCAGACTTTTGATCCTATGATATTCAGACTTGGTTCTCCTACATGGTCTTTTGAATTGGTGCTGAACCTTAGACCCTGTTACGTTTGTCTGAGGATTCTATTATCAGTACAACAGTGGTTTAACCAACAGGAAATATGATTCTAATGCATTTCATTCATAAAAACTTTTAATTTGCATATTTTAACATACATATTTGTTTATTTCCAGGATTTTCTAGCCTTTGAGTCTAGTTGTTGGGTCGTTTTGGAAGATGGATACTGAAAAGAAAGACAATCAGAGACGTCATCCAGTGTACAAATTTCCTACACATGCTCTTGAGAATCTTATCCAGCGGGCTAATAAGTCTCCACCTAATAATGTTAGCATCTTCATCAAAGACTATGGAAGAATTCTGACATGGTTGAAGTCTCCTCTCACCGAATATCAGAAGGACGGTCTTCAATCTCTATTCCAATTTTATGACCGGGAATTGAGGTGTTTTATGTTCCCTGATTACTTGTTGATGCCAACTCTAGAAGAGTATTCCCACATCTTGGATATTCCTATACTTCAGCAAGTTCATTTCCATGCTTCTATGGTAAAACCGACTGATGATCAGATCACCAAAGCTCTTTGTATTGAGAAATCTACAATGTCAGTTAACGGTGCTAGTAAGGGAGCTGTGAAAGGTTTTCATTTGGGTTTCTTTTTACGAGAAGCCAATGCTAAAGCTGCCAAGAAAAATTGGAAAAGTTTAAATGCTATTTTTGCTTGTTGCATTTATGGGATGGTTTTGTTTCTGAACGAGCCCAAATTCGTTGACATGAACGCTATTTCCATATTCATCCACCAGAATCTTGTTCTGACTCTTTTAGGAGATGTCTATCATTCCATACATGCTAGGAGTTTCAAAGGAAAAGGTGGAACTGTTCATTGTTGTACGCCTTTGTTGTACCATTGGTACCAGTGCTTTCTTCCCCGTAGCGGTGCTTTTATTGATACTCAGCACACTATGAGGTGGGTTTAAAGATTGACGGCTCTCATATCCCAATATATTGGTTGATATCGGTGTAATATGTCCAAGATCGAATGTGAGAAGATTATCATCCGTTGTGGGGATTTCCCTAATGTACCTCTCATCAGTATAAGAGGTGGCATCAACTATAATCCGACTCTTGCTTTGAGGAAGTTGGGGTATGCTCTGATGGTACCTCCTGACGAGGAGTTTATATGAGAAACTCTACATTATGATGTGCCTGATGTTACCGGATCAATGATTAAGGAAATTCAAGCATGGAAGAGTATTCATCTTGAAGGAGGGTAGTATTTATCCAAGAAAGATCCTACAGCCTATGCTTCTTACATCTAGTGGATTAAAGAGAGAAACTATGAAGTGGCCATCTATTACAGGAGCTGAAATGTTTTACCCTCAGGAGCTAGTTCCAGATGTGGTCTCAAAAGGAGACTATGAGCGGGTACGGGCTCAAAACTGTCTTCTACTCGAAGAAAAAGAGACACTAACAGTGAATTATCTTGTTTCTACTCAAGAGAAGAATCAACTAATTCATGAGTTCAAATACTTCAAAGGAGAAGCCTCTGATTCTACAAAGAAGAGATCAAGAGTTGAAGATTATCCTATTCCTGCTGCAGATCTCAAGAAAGTTGTTGCCAAAGTTAAAGAGAAGTACAAGCAAAAAAGCCGAGACTTTGAGGTCCTTATACTAAGAGAAAATTATTGAGTTTATCCAAAAACATATAGTCTACAGATTTGGAATCCCAAAAACAATTACAACAGATCAATGGTCAGTTTTTATTGGACGAAAGATGCAAGAATTTGCCAAAGAAATGGGATTCAAATTATTAACCTCTACACCTTGCTATGCCTAAGAAAATGTACAAGTAGAAGCTGAAAATAAGGTGGTCATTGGCTTAATAAAGATGCATGTAAGAAAGAAGCCAAAGAATTGGCACAAATCTTTAGATCAAGCTCTATGGGCTTGTCGTACATCTCCCAAAGGGGCAGCGAATACAACTCCATTCATTTGGCTTTTAGGCATGATGCAGTTCTGCCTGTGGAAATATATTTGCAATTAGCAAGGATCCAAAGGTAGAACGAAATCCCCTCTAATTACTACTGGTAAATAATGATGAACAAATTAGTTTATTTGGATGAAGGTTACATTCTTTATAGGTCCTGAGAAGACAAAAAGAAAGAATAGTTAGAGCATACAAATAAAAGAGTCAAGGGGAAAGTATTTTCGAATGATGATTTGGTATGGAAAGTAATATTTCCAATGGATCGAAAGAATAAGGTGTTAGGAAAATGGTCACCACATTGGGAGGAACCTTTTCGAGTTATCCAAACATACATAAATAACGCCTATAAAATAGAAGAATTAGTAGAAGATCTAAGGATCTTGAAGATAAATGGAAAATACTTAAAAAAGTATAAACCTATTCATCAAGAGTTAAATATTTCGATAGAATAATAAGTAACAAAAAAAATCCAATATGGTATCCTAAAATGCCAAAATGACGATGCCTGGAGGTTACATAAATTTTTCAAAGTACAATCAATAATTCATCAGATGTTTTCAAATGTTTAGAAAGGCAAGTTAACCTTCATTCTATTATAATTGCTCTTCGCTAGTTTCAGCCTACAATTAATGGACGACTTGCTAGCTTGGAGACAACTATCTCGTCTTCAAATTTCTTAGCTTCATCCACATGTTGCACACTTTGAGAAATTTCATGCTCCATTTCAGTGTTATCCATCTCCTTAATAACCAGTTGGCACGCCTATACTTTTTCAATCTTCACTTTCAAATCTTCAATCTATTTTTTTCTAAAAAGAGATAGAACAAAGATTGGTTTTGTACTCGTCTTTGGCATTGTTATACTCTTTGCCAAGTTCTTAATCCTTAGTTGCAGAGTCAAGAGCCTTCGACCATTCAAAGCCCTAAAGAAATCTGTGATGATGTTGTTGATCAATATAGTCACATCCATCACGATTTCAACATTCTCAATAGGGCACGTGACTATATATGTTAATTTGGTTAATCAACTTTTTCAATACAACGCTTGCAGTGGAATTTTCCTTCAAAACTTTAAACAAATCTGCATCAAAGACTTTTTTTTATCTTCTAAAGAAGTTTCTCATTGGTTTCAGCTTGGGAACTCCCACTCGAAATCGCGGATGGATTAGGGCAAGTCTTATGAGCACATGGCACACTCTTAAGCATCATTAGCTTTACATACTCAAGGGTATTATATTTCTTTAAGGCATCTAGTGTCTCTTGAGAAGGCTCTTGCAAAGCTTGTCGTGGTGTTCGTTGTGTTTCAGAAGTGACTTTACCAGGAGAATTGACTTGGGCGTGAATATTTTTGTCTTTTTTCCCTTGGTTCCCTTCTTCGTTTGCTGAGTGTTCATTGTTAAATATATTGGCAAATTCCTCATCGATGAGGAATTCTTCATCATCAGCAAATTTGATCTTTTTTTGGTGAAGAGTCACTAGGGCTATCATCTTTGTCCTCTTCGTCTTGACTAGCCCTCTTGATCCCGCATTGTGCCTCTAAGTCTTTCTTTGTTTTAGGAATCTCATCCTTATTAGACTAGACAGTTGCGTCAAGCATGTTGATTGCAGGAAGAGATCCTTTACTGAAAGGTTGATCACTAGACAAAGGGTTGTAGGAGGTTGCACCACTGTTAGGAAGAATGCTTTGCTTGTTTGAAGATTCGGTGAGAATTGGTTGATCTTCCTGTAAAATAAAAATAACATTAGTTCGAACAATGAATGGTGTGAATCAAAAAAACCAAGTAAAATTTATACCTCTGGTATACTAAGGCTTGAGTGGTCACTTTCGAACCACTCCAAGATTGCGCCCCCATATGGTTGAGACGTTCCTTAGGTTTTGAGGCAGTATTGTAAGTTCAGGTTGTTGCTTAAGTGGTTGTGAAGAGGCTTCATCAAATTCTTTTCTTTTTTCTTCTTTAACTTCTTAGATTTTTGGGGATTTAGAGAAGTGTCCTCGTTGTTTTTTACATCCACTGAAGCATTGTGATTATATTTTCTTTTGTATGGAGACTTAGGAGGCAGCTGGCTAGTCTGAAAAGGGACAATATTGGAAAAAGCATTATAAATATGAAAGTCAATTGAAATTATGAATGGTACCTTTGAGGCTTTCGAATTTTTAGTTTCTTGAGTATTGCTTTTGGTTAGAATGTTGTCTGGTATGGAAGTTGCATTTGTGCCTGTCTTCGAACTACGTCATTCTTTCTTAGTTTGCTTCTTTTTGACGGCTAAGTCAACAGACATAATAATAATGGTCAGTGCCATATATAAGAGAAGTGACAAATTTAATTGAAAGGAACAAGGAAATCTTTTGGTTCCACGCCTTCAGCTATTGGAGAAAGTATGGAGATAGATGATAAATTATAGTGAAGATTGCCTTTGAAACTGTCCAAGGTATGCTTAATCCAAACCACTCGCTAAGCAGGTTTTTGAGACTCTTGTTTTAAAATGTTAAGGTAGTTTCCACAAACAAACCAGTTTGGATAAGGTGGATAGAAAGGCATGCCAAAATCAGCACTAGGAAATCTTGGGAATTTTGGTGGTTGGAGTTTAAAAGCTAAATCATATCTAAGTTCAAATTTGACGCAACTAGGAATATTTAAGTGAGGAAGCATTTTAGTAAATTCATCTTTCAAAATTGGTGATGTTGCATAAGTGGTTTTACTAAGGCTTATTGGATTATAGAAATTTTCAAAGTACTATTGGAACGCCTGGATTTCCTTGATATGCGTATATTTACCTTTAGATCTCAAATCTTGCATGGAGGCAAAAACTTTCATTAGATGTTGATTGAGGAAATTGGTATCGAACATATTCTTGGAATAGAATTTATTCCACCAAGTGTCAAAGCCTTTCGAACAGTATAAAGATGATTGGAAAGGAACAAGATTAAATTTTGCAAAGTTGAAGTGGCAAGCTAAATGTTCTTCCAAATCTGAAGAGGAAAGTTTTATTCCTGCTGTACAAAGCTCGAGTTTCCTCTCAACTATTGGCTCATGGATTAACTAACACAACCCAAATTGTCGAGATATGAAATTTGGTTGATAAGCAAGCATGCAAACGCTGCTTTTCACAAGCATAATTCTTGAAATGATGAGCCTGGGAAGTAAAAAGGCTCTCCAAATCTCAATGCTTTCTGCATCTTCAGGAGGAAGGTCGAAGAGGAACTTGGTAAACCATGAAGAGTCATGGATTCTATTGGAAAATGGGGCCATCGAACAAGTGAACGCATGACGTTTAGAAACATCATGACATATTTAATAAAGCACTCCCTGAAGTTCTTTATATCGTCATTGGGAGTCAATTGAACTAATCTTGTTCTTTCAACAGTTCGACCCTGAATTCCAGGATCCTTATCATCCACTATGCCAGAGGTTCTAAGAGACAGTTAGAACGTTTCATTAAGCCACAGTTGGAGCAACCGGTATGGGCTAGCTAGTAATAAGTTGGTGCTTGATTCATATCCTTTAAGCTTGGAAGTGACAGATCCAAGGATTTTGTATAGCCCAGTCAGAATCAACTCACTATGAGATACCTTTTGTCCAGAATGGAGTTGATTTTATAGAGTGAGGAATCTTTTGGCTACTTACAAAGATTTATAGTAAAAGATACATCTTCACAACTAGAGGGCAAGGAAAGTTATATGTTTGATATCAGATACTTCATCTCCTTCGACATGATACAAGTTTATGTATTTGGTAAAAGCGTCATTGTCTACAGGGAATTTTATGGTATTCTCTTCCTGATGGTAAGGGTCAAAGGTTCCTCCAATTGGAGGAAGTCCAGTAATTTCAGCCACATCGAAAAGAGTAGGCGTTATCATTCCACAAGGAAGATGAAAAACGTTATAAGTGTTATCCCAAAAGTACAAGGAGGACATCAACATAGGTTGGAAATAGCTAAAACCTATTTTTGACATATGGATTAGGTCAAAAATTCCTAAATCTTTCCAAGCTTGGGACTGTTTCCTTTCAACCTTTGCTAACCAAGTAAGGTGTTGCTTGTCTGTAGCAGGGCAGGACCTAAAGGGTTTAAAATTTTCTAGTACATACTCAAATTGGAAGGGTTTACCCTCATTATAGAGATTGAAGGAATCTCTTTAGGGATCTTTTCTACAAAGAATTCTGCTAATTGCTTATCAGGGTTGTCATTCTTTTTCTTCTTGGAAAAATTAGATTTGTTAATAATGGGTTTCGTATCACAGTAAACAGGGAAAATGTCCTTAATTTTTTCTAAGCGAGACGATGACAGCATATGACCCATGTATCCTAAATTTTTTCTACCAAGAGTGAAAGAGATTATTACCTAGGAAGCGTAAATAGCTTGTTGTTTAGCAAAAATGTTTGGTGTTGGAACCAGTTCTTGATTTCCAAAGAGAAGAGGGTTTGTAATATGGTGGATTGGTTGAAATTCAACTTTATCTATAGTCCTCACTTACTTGTTCTTCATGTATTTATACGATTTTCTTCCTTTTTTGGTTGGTCTCATGGGTGATAGATTCAAATTCTTGATTGTTTTAGAAAATGGAGAGTTTAAATTTTGAAAAAAAAGTAGAAGTTGAAGAAGGTAAAAGTGTTAATTGGGGAAGAATACGGGTTTTTATAAGTTGAAAATATTCCGTTTATATTTTTAAATTAGAGTTAGTGGGACACATGTTAAATTTTTATAAGCTGATGGAAAGGTTTTTTGTTAAGAGGCCACATTAGGAACCTATTTTACGTAGCAACGATGAAAAAACTGCTACACGCACGTCTTGATTAGACATTTTGAAAAAGTAAAACCATGATTATTCTGACGTCGTGACAGTTATGGTTTATCTTGGAGATTGTGTGATTCTTCAAAATATGATTGTTCTTACAAAAAATGTGTGATTCTCAAGATGATTCGAAGCACACATTTATTGGGGGCAATTTGTTAACTGGATATTTCGACTACATCAAATTCTAGTTAAAATGATATTTATTTAAAAGGAAGGTGGTTCGAAAAGAAGAATTGAGAAATATATATGAAAGCTTCGACGGACGTAGAGCTGATAAAAGCCTTATTTTGCTAAGTGTTTAGTGAAAGGGTTCATAGACGAACCATTAAGATATAAGGTTATTCAAAATACTAGAGAGATATTTCAACCACCATGTTTTGGCGCTTCGAAGACTAAGAGTTTTCAAATTCAAAAGTTTGATCTTATCCGAAAGGACGCGTGGAGGCTTAGAGTTCCAAGGCGCATGTAAATATCGAATGTGGTGACTTCTTATTTAAAGACTGTTTGGTCGAAATTAGTATAAATAGGGGTCTTAGTGTTAGGATTATGTGTGCTCATATCTTTGTACAAAATCACTCAAAATTACTCAAAGTATCAGCGTTAGAGAATTGAGTTATTGAGAAATGTATGTGTGATGCACCAATTTACATTTACTACATTTTATATTCAATCAAAATGTTTATAGTTCTTTTAAAGTTCATGTCAAATCAACTTTTACATTTAATTTACTTTCGAAGATATTTTATATTATTCCTTTGAAACATTAGTTTCATCGAAAGATTCATCTAGATAAAAAATACATAAATTCATAAAGAAACCAGACACATGTCCTGAGGATCAATCTGATCAATCCTACAAGTAACTAGATCTCTTTTTGATTTAGAAGACCAGTGGTTGTTTACCAAATTTCAGGGTAAACACTCTCACCTTACTTTTTATTACTTCACTAATTTGAGCATTGAATTGTTAACCATGCATGTCATCTTCCTTTTTGTCGTACCAGAAACACAAATTCACTGCATCAAGAAATTACCTTATTATTTCATCGATCATTTCTAGTTTTAAAGTAAACAATAAAAAACAAGTATTAATTTTTTATCAAAAAATATTAATATTTCAATAATATTATATTACTAATTAGTGGTTTATAAATTAAAACAGCTTTTTAAAGTGATTTGAAATCTAAATTAAAATACAAATTAAAAAATGTCTTCATCTATTTTAAAAATTCAATAGAGTAACAATTTAAAAACATTTTAAAATAATTAATGATGATGACAATTAATTGATAAAATAATTTATTATCTACTTTTGTCTTTTAAATATAAAAATGATCATAATTTTGAAAATATTCTGAAGTGGTGTTTATTATACTAAGTGTATGTTTGGATTGACTTCTAAATATTTTAAAATTAATTTTAAAAATATGGAATTATTCTCAATGATTTAAGTTGTTTAATTTATCAAAAGTATAATTCATTATATTTGAATTTAGAATTTGGAAGAATATGTACAATGATTTACATTTTACATATGCAACACTCTTTTTTTTCATTTTTTATATTCCACATCATCTTCTCTTTCTTCTACCTAATAATTCAACACACATTAACCTTTTACTCATTACAATGATTTTTGTTTAATAAAATCCAACACCCTACCCAACCATTTTTATTTCATATTGGTGTTTTCTTTTATGTTTTTTAGGCTTAATTACAGTTTTGGTCCCCCTATTTTTCCCAGCTCACGATAGTAATCTCCCTATTTTTGTTTTAAACAGTTTTGGTCCCTCATGCCTATTTTTCTGCTAGAAAGCACTGAGTTAGGAAAAATTGGGGGACCAAAACTGTTTAAAATAAAAAAAATAGGGAGACTAAAAGTGTAATTAAAACAACTACACCTCAGCGCTTTCTGGAAGAAAATAGGCTTAGGGGACCAAATCTGTTTAAAAATAAAATAGGGGAACTGATATCGTGAGTTAGAGAAAATTGGGGGACCAAAACTGTAATTAAGCATTTTTTTGTTTAATAAAGTTGATTTTTTTTGTCCAAATCAAATGAACCAAGTCTTTATTTATAGACAAAAAAAATTGTAAATTTTGGAGAAAATATAAATTAATTAATTAATTAATTTAGTATAAAATAATTGAACTCGAATAATTAACATGAGATAAAAATCTAAACATTCACAACAACCAATAACATTTTGCAAAATATTTTATGTGGCACCACTTCTTCCTCATTCAACATGTTGAATGTTTTCAATACCAATTAATCCACCTCACTTTCAACACTCCATTGCAAGCATTCAACTATTAGGAAAAAAATCAATACCCCCATTATACATAGTCTAAAATTTTTTTACACTAAAATTTATTGTTCAATTTATTTTTATATAAATGTGTTTAAACATAAATTAATTATGGAGAAATAATATTTTAACACTCAAATTTAAATGTCAAAAAGGTGTCACGTGTAATTTTTAAGTATATTAATGTATTATTGGAATTCATGTAATGTATGAAATGAAAAAGTATGGGAGAGATAGAGACATTTACAAAATAACTGTCGTTTTAATAAATAAATTTTGTTTCAAAATGAAAGGAATTTTGAAAGTATGGGAGAGATAGAGATATTTACAAAATAACTGTCGTTTTAATAAATAAATTTTGTTTCAAAATGAAAGGAATTTTGAAACAGAAAGAGTAATATATAGTTGATACACAGTGCCATCAGATACACTATTAAATATTGAGTGTTTCAAATAATACTTCCAGAAACTCTGGTATAATAGACTCAGATGTCTTATAGAGATGTCGAGACATCTTATCTGACATTAACACACATGCAATATATAACAGTGCAGGAAAACATAAATAACACATCAAAATTGTTCACCCAGTTCGGAACAACTCTCCTACATTTAAGGTATACCAAGTCAGGAATGTAGTTCACTATCAGCAATATTGATTTAGAGTTAAACTCGCCCGTTTACAACCTCTCACGTAATCCCTACCCAATGACCCTTCTACCTAGGTCCTCACTAGATATGGAATATCCTCATCCCACTTCCAATCATCGCAATGATGTCTAGCAGTCAACACCTTAACCACTGCATCAACAACTTGATTTCCAACAACTCTTCAAACACAGAAAAGTAGAAGACACATTTCTATCACAAATTACCTAAGAGTTAAAGCCTTGTGCTTCTAACTTAGGACACACCTTGGAGTTACTTCAAAGCTTCCTCCAAGAACATAACTTAACTCATTACTTCAAAACTTATGAGTGAGAACAACGCTCCTATTGCCTACAAGCTTCAAGGTAAACTTGGTGACCTTCCCACAACTCGGGAGGTTCACTCTACCAACAATCCTAGAGAATGGTTACAAACTCAGCCCTAAAAACTACATCATGATAAATCACGGATGGTGCCTACACTAGGTTGCAAAGCTTATATTTATAACTTATACCCAACTAGATTTGGGCCTTCAATCACAGCTCATTAATTGTTACAATTCTACAGAAGATTCTGCACAAGAATAGGTCTTCAACAAAATCTTCCTAATATATCTCCATAATTTGGGCTCCTAGTAACAACAAATAAGTTGTTACAAATCTGCAAAAGATTCTCCTATAAAATCTTCCTAATATATCTTCATAGTTTGGGCTCCAAGTAACAACAAATAAGATGTTACAAATCTACAAAAGATTCTCCTGCAAAATAGGTCTTCAATCAAATCTTCCTAAATAATCTCCTTATTTAGAGGTTCTTCATTCTCCTTGATTTCAGATTGAATCTTCTAGACCTTTAAATATGCCTTTAAATATGCGCCATATATGATGCATAATATTCTCTAAATATTCTGCATAATTGAAATCAGAACTAAATCTCATTATTCAGTTCAGAAGACATGATGTCGAATGGCTCTGCATAGGATATTTTCTTCGACATGTTGTCCAAATGTTGAAACATTTCAACTCAACATGTTCCTTTGTCAAATAGAACTTCCACGTGCTTTCTCTTACAAGTTACAAATTATATCTAACTAATTTCTACTATATTAGTTTTACCAAATATAATGTCAATTCAAATAATAGAGAACTAACAATCTCCCCATTTGGCTTATTTTGGATAAAATTAATTTACACAACATTTACATTACAGAAGGTTAAAAAAATAATACAATGGTATTTAACGATATAATCCAGTAGCACCAATTTAGAAGTCTTTAGTAGTCACTATTTATGATATTTCAAACTTTACAAGTGACAGTCTTCAGTCTTCTTTTATGATGTCGAAACATCATACTAGGACATCTTTCTAGCAGGTCCAACTTCAATGTTCTCTCTCTTTTAAGGATTCCACATATCACACGGAGTTTCTCCCCCTTAAAATTTGCTCTTCAGAGATAACATAATATAACCACTTCTCCCACTTTTTAGCTATAATATGACAAAGGCTTGTTAAAGGAGAACTCACTATAGAACAGAAAACATAACACCATAGACATCATCTTCACAAAGAAGGAGAAAAACTGAGGCCATGATGCACATGAGAAAGAAGATACTTAATACTCCCTCTCAAACTGAGACCAATGCTATGACACAAATAGACACAACATCCTCTTTTAGAGTACAATAGAAAACAAAAGACCAAAAAAACTTGAACTATCCATCTACAAGCATAGAGAACCAGACCTTATATTGGATAACTCAAAATGTAACACCCCGATTTAATTAAACAATATTTATATTATTATTTTCCAAAATTACCGCTTATTGATAATTTTGATAAATTATATTTATTTGGTCGATTTAAATATTATTCGGTCCATTATGCGATTAATCGAATTTATTCGATTTACGTGAAATAATTATTTTATGGTGTGTAGAAATATATGTGGTATATTATTTGATTTAATGGGTGTGAATATTTATTTATAAGAAGGTTATATAATAGATATTTAGTTTTAGTTTTATAATATAGTATAAATTAGTTTTAGTATATATATATATAAAAATATATATTTGTTTTATAAGATAGAAAGAAAAGAGTTAGAAAGGGTAAGAGAGATAGTAAGAATAAGAGAAAGAAAGAAATAGAGAGAAGAAGAAGACGAAGAGAGTTGCTGCAAATCCCACCAAAGCTTGCTTCCATAACATCAAGGGGTAAGGGTTTGGCTTCCATTAATCATCTTCCATGTAGTTTCTAGTTTTGATTTGATCCGCTGTCGCGCGCGAATCAAAACGAGTAATTTTTGAAAACGTAGTATAGCGACAATGACTCGAATCGTCTCACAAGGATTCTTGATTATTACTAACCGAAGGTAAATCGAATTAGGGGGTTGGTTTGGTGTTCGATTAAGAAAAAGCAGAAAATAAGCGCTTAAAATAAGTGATTATAAAATAAGTCAATCTACCGATTCAGTTCCTACTATCATCGATTATTATAATTTTAATACCCGAAGCGGATTGTCTATTCCTATTTGGATACAAACCCAGTGACAAGCGCGGTGAAGTTTGTGAGATGTACGATCCTATTGTCCGAATTAAGCAAACGGGATAAATTTTCATGGATTAAGCAAACATGATTGATCAGACACGACAATTAAGCGCGATGAGTCTAAGTTAGGATCATACAATCAACCAAATTGAATCAATATATTTCATGCAATCGAATTAAGCATACAATAACACAAAATATTATTGAAAGGAATTAAACTGAAATTAACATTATAATAATCTCAAGTGTTGGAACCTGAATACAGCAGATCAACTCTAAATGTTTAGTTCCTCATCATAATCGTCCAAAGCAAAATAGTATTTTTTTTATGAATAATGAAAGGTAATCTCAAATTACTGTAGAGGCTTCTAGGTATAGCAAGGACAAGGATTCGGATCATAACCCAACTGGGTCAAAAACACAACCCAGGCCCAAAACAAATGACCCAAAACTTAAATATAAAAAATGCTGCAACTTCAACGACTTTTTCAACCTTGCTACAGTCCGAATCAGCTTCTGGCCACAACTAGAGAGTTGTAGATCTTTCTCTTAGCTTTCCAACGCATGGTCAAACGCCTCAATCCAATTCTTGTAGCTCAAGTTATAAATGTTTCCGCGAAAGCTGCAAATGCTGAAAATTAAATACGAAAATGAAATAAGTGCAAAAATAGAATAAAGTAGAAAAACAATATAAAATATAAAAATAATCAAAGGAAAACAAGGAAATTCTTAGATACAAACATGGAAGAATGTGCATGAAAATGCACTGATCAAATTCCCCCACACTTGAACTTTTGCACTCCGAGCAAAATAAAGTAAAAAGAAACACAAAAGCATCATCAGTTACTCGTTCTAGGCTACAAACTCCTCTTCGGTTAAGATTGCATCAATAGGTACTAATCTTACACACTAAGGATATCATAGAAACACTAATATTATCTCCTGAATATAGAACCCAATTCAAATCAAATTATTATGCTAAAGCCTAACTTACTCATCCTCCTTTTACTCTTTTTCGAAGCAATCACATTAAGCCCGTTATCTCCACACACTCATAGCAAAGCGACGGTTAGTGACTCGATCCTTTTGTGTGGGGTTACTTACGTGGCATAACCCTTTGCTTACTCGATTGTAGTTGCGGGGATCAGACCATAATCCGCCTACCAAGTTCAAGACCAAACCACGAACCAACTAACAACGAGTCTTATTATCAATTTTTTGTAGGTTCTACGACCGTTGGGTTAAGTGACCGGTGAGGTCACCAAACTTAGAAGGCGATTCCTTTTTCTATCTTTTTTTTGGAACACTCACTTATATTCATCGGCTTCCTTGTAGAGTGTGTGTGAGATGGTGATCTTGAAATAAACTACTCAAGAGTCATGGAGAATGAGAATTCAAGGCTAAAACATAATAAGAATTCAAATCAATTTCCATATGCAGACTTACGTGTTAAGACGATACCGATCTTATGAACTTTTCCCAAGTCTCCACAACTAACCTCAGATTAATCTCTAACCCCAGAACTTTCAAACCAGATGCAATTTATTTTATAACTAAAAACAAAATAAAACAAAACAAGAAAACAGGAAACAAAAGCAAATAAAACAAAGGATTCTCTCCCCCACACTTAAAACAAGCATTGTCCTCAATGAAAAGACATAACTACTAAATAGGAGTGAGAGAGAGAAAGGAAAGAACACACCCGAGTAGTCAAGGAGGATAAGTAATCACATAAGCATCCTTTCTCAAAGAGAGATCTTCTACATTCTCTTCTTCCAAAGTGGGGCTCTCATGGAGTAGTTTTGGGTAATGTCCATTGAACATGAGAACTTTATCACTGCCTTCGCCTTTTATTCCAGGATCAAAGAAGAATCTTCGATAAGTAAAAGTGTCGAATGGGCACGTGATCTTCTTTTCAACAACATCGGAGATCAAAAGATTGAAGGGCTTCCTCACTACTTTTGTTTCATCTTCCCTTTCAATTGAGAACATGTGCAAAATCATGGATGAGCTAATATTGAGAATGTCGGCTAAAGTCCACCCAATCTCCTTCTTATGCTTCTTCAAAACCTGCAAAAGCTTATTTTCTTGATAAAAATTAAGGTTAGAAGAAATTATAACCGGTAGCTTTTCATTCATCTCTAAATAAGCATATTTAAGATTTTCAGGAATTTGTTTCTCTTGGGAAGGTGGTTGTTCGATGGATGGTTTGTTCCGGCAGCCGGTGTCGAGAGTTTCATCTTCATGAACAACTTCATCAACCTCATCGTAGTAAGAATATCAACTTGCAAGGCAGCCTCGATTTCAAAGAGCAAATTTTAGTCTCAAGACAAACATCACAAGAATAAACATCGTCAAAACCGACAATGATGGAAAATCAGTGCAAATAAATCACTACAAGTATCATCAACAATTTGAAATAAACTCTGTTTGAAAAATAGAACTCTCTCTAAGGGTTGTTGGTTTGATCCTTGAGCTTGTTGCATGACATTCACCAAAGTGGCAAGTTGTCCAATCTGTGTTTGCAGTCTCAAAGTATAATCTATTTGTTGTTGATATTGGAGATTATTTGCAGCCATTTGTTTAACAATGTCCTCTAGTGAAGGCTTGGGAGGTTCATAGCTCACAACCGGAATTTTTTAGATGCGTATGTGCATCCTCACCGCAAAACCATTAAATCTAGGCAAAATGTATTAAACTAGATTTCAATTCAAAAGGTGCATCACAGGATAGTCAATACATAAACCATTATAGTTCATATAAGGGGAAACTAATTGCCTCAAATTTCTTTGTTCAACCATCTTATCAACAAACACATAAATACAAACTATGTCCCAAACATGCAGAATCAAATAGAAAGAAGAAAACGATTAAAATAAATTCATAAAAATATAAAAACACCAAATTTAATCTAATGACGTAAAATAATAATTTTGAGATTTTTTTTGATTTTTTTCGACTCTATGAAAACAGTAATAAATTAATTAAAAATAGAAAAAAGATGAATTTGGCAATTTGACGTCGGAGTCCCTTACTCTTCTAGAGTAAGGGGGAATTGATCGCACGATTTTTCTGCTTCCAGTAGGCAAAAATATTATACAATCGGACACAAATTTTCTAAAAACCTGTTTTTTTTTCGATTCTAAACGCGAATTGGCCAAAACCGTGAGGAAAATAGGGCCTAAATGCGAGAACACTAATCCTAAGACTCTAAAATTAGTTAATAACAACAAGAATCCCAAGCGCCAATTTGATCACACATGAATCAAAGCGAGTAATTTTGAAAACGTAGTATAGCGACAATGACTCGAATCGTCTCACAAGGATTCTTGATTATTACTAATCGAAGGTAAATCGAATTAGGGGGTTGGTTTGGTGTTCAATTAAGAAAAAGCAGAAAATAAGCGCTTAAAATAAGTGATTATAAAATAAGTCAATCTACCGATTCAGTTCCTACTATCATCGATTATTATAATTTTAATACCCGAAGCGGATTGTCTATTCCTATTTGGATACAAACCCAGTGACAAGCGCGGTGAAGTTTGTGAGATGTACGATCCTATTGTCCGAATTAAGCAAACGGCATAAATTTTCATGGATTAAGCAAACATGATTGATCAGACACGACAACGAATTAAGCAAACGCGATGAGTCTAAGTTAGGATCATACAATCAACCAAATTGAATCAATATATTTCATGCAATCGAATTAAGCGTACAATAACACAAAATATTATTGAAAGGAATTAAACTGAAATTAACATTATAATAATCTCAAGTGTTGGAACCTGAATACAGCAGATCGACTCTAAATGTTTATTTCCTCATCATAATCGTCCAAAGCAAAATAGTATTTTTTTATGAATAATGAAAGGTAATCTCAAATTACTGTAGAGGCTTCTAGGTATAGCAAGGACAAGGATTCGGATCATAACCCAACTGGGTCAAAAACACAACCCAGGCCCAAAACAAATGACCCAAAACTTAAATATAAAAAATGCTGCAACTTCAACGACTTTTTCAACCTTGCTACAGTCCGAATCAGCTTCTGGCCACAACTAGAGAGTTGTAGATCTTTCTCTTAGCTTTCCAACGCATGGTCAAACGCCTCAATCCAATTCCTGTAGCTCAAGTTATAAATGTTTCGCGAAAGCTGCAAATGCTGAAAATTAAATACGAAAATGAAATAAGTGCAAAAATAGAATAAAGTAGAAAAACAATATAAAATATAAAAATAATCAAAGGAAAACAAGGAAATTCTTAGATACAAACATGGAAGAATGTGCATGAAAATGCACTGATCATGATTTTAAAAAAAAAAGTTAGGTTGAGGAATATTGGGGGTTTTGGTATAGTATGGAGGAAATGGAGTTTTGTTGTTAGAATAAGGCATAGAAGTGTTTGATTGTTGCTGAATGGTGTTTTAGAGATGCTATTTGAAGTAAGAGTGGTTTCTTGTATGAATAGTATTGTAGAAAGAAGGAAAATAGCATAGCAGACTGTATGAGCCAATACAAGAGGGTTATGTATTGATCTCAAATGTCAAAATATATGAGAAATTTCAAAATGCCATAACTTTTGATCCGTAACTCCGATTTAGATGTCGTTTGTTGCGTTAGAAAGCTAATGGAATTATCTATATGATTATGATTAATCAAGTGAATTTAAGAGCTTATTTTGATAAATTCTTATTTTGATAAGTAATTATTTATTTCCTTACTTGTGTTGCATGTTTATGTTATATTGATACATGATGCAGGTAGGAGTAAATAATGATGGCATGAGTTGCAATAGTCTTTATGATGTTTTGACGGAGCGACCGATTTTAGTTCAATTTCGCCTAAAATTGGAATAGGATGAGAATGAGTCCGATTATGACCGTTCGAGTTGCGTTTCGGCGACTCGGTTGTGACAATTTATATTATTGTTGATGCCGATTCTTCGGAGATAATTTTGTGATGAATATTGTTCCCGATTTAGAATTGTTTGGTTTGTTGATAAATTGTGTTTGGGGGAATATATTCATGAAAGTAACTTGTTTGAGTGTATGTCACTTGATGTATGATATATGTTGCAATGCATGTACAATTGTTGATATTTCATTGTGTTGAAATATGTGGTATGTGTATGTTAAGGTCGGGAGTGGTCTTAATTGCATACAAGTGTTGAATTGTACAATGCATGGCATAGTTGGTCTTGAAATATAGACGGTGAAATGGTGGATTCACAAACTTATAGACGTTGATCCTAGAGTGGAAATAGACGTAGAGGCCTTGATCTTATGTGGAAATATAGGCGGTGGAACTTTGGGTCCACAAGTCAGTACCGCATTCGCATTTGTGCGTCGAGTCGTGTGTCACATGCATAATTATGTATATTATGTGTTTATGTGGATGAGATTTGATTATGTGTCATTGGTTGAATTGTGTAAGTGAAATGGTTCATGTGAATGGTGTATTGGAATAGTTTATGAGATGATTCTTGAATTTACCGAACATGGGAATATGAAAGTAATTATACTAGTACTATATTTATATATATTCAAGAATGATGTTATCCTTTTATTTATTGCCATTATTCACTTAAAATTACATGTTATATGATTATTGGAATTCTTACCTTTCTGTTGAAATGATGCTTGATATGGCATTGCTCAGGTACCGAAGACGGTTGTGCGAAGCACAAGGATTAGCGGATGCTTTAGGCGCGTATTCCGTTTATTTTGTTATCGAGTCGATGCTCTAATTTTGTAACACATGGGGTTTAGGTGTAGCATGCGAACTCATATTTTGATTTGGATTATTGTTGTACATAATCCTTTATGTTTTAAGTATGTTGATGAATATGTGTATATGTTATGACTTGATGACATGAGAGGTGGATGAATACATTTGCATGAATGCCTTATGTTTTATATTTTGATTCCTCCTTTTGGAGAAGATATATATATATATATATATATATATATATATATATATATATATATATATATATATATATATATATTATGGTTCCGCTATGCTTGCACGAAAAGAAAGTATATATCATGGATATATTATGTGATTAAATGATTAAAGTGACGAATATGTCATGTCCGTTTTTCTTGAATATGTGAATTGATGTTGTGACACTCCTTCCGTGCAAAAATTTATTTTCTCTAATTTTATTTATATCGTTAATTCGGGGTTTATTTGAAGGGGTGTTACAATAGTGGTATCAGAGCATTGTCGGTCAGTTGTCAAGTCTTAATGTTACTAATCTGATTGTATATGATTGTGTGTCTGACGCGATCGATACTTTTGTGTAGTTCAGAAGAAGATGGTTGCTAGAAGGAATGATAATGCACTTGCTGAGGCATTGCGATTGCTCGCGGGATCCTTGAATCAAATGTCGCAAGCTAATCCGATGCCACATGATGGAGCTGATGATGCTTTCCGTGTGTCATACCCCAAAATTTGCCCTCCATCTTCTCAAGACATTCCATACATCCATACTCAAGGATTCCTCAAGGGTTGATCAGACAAACTCTCTCCTAGACAATCAACCCAAACTAGGGTTTGGTGATTCTCAGATCAAAATGGATTTCCAACATCTCCAATGTTCATCATGCCTCCTCATATACTTCAAATGTTCTCCATGTCAAGTTTCAAGCTTCACAAGTTAAGTTTCCTCAAACAATTGCTCAGATGGTTGAAAATCAGTTGTATTGGACAAAAAGTCAACTGTGGTCAACATACAGTCAAACTTCATGATTTTTGGTCAACATCCTCATTTTGAAGTTACATTCATCATTTGATCAAGGGTTGATCATGATTCATCAAGAAAACTCAAGATTTGCTCAAAAGTCAAACTTTCTAAATTAGGGTTTCTTTGAGAAAAGTCAACTGAACTTTGACTGATCATAACTTCTTCATACTTTCTCATAAATTTTTCCACCACCTCTTGTTTTGAAGGGAATTCAATTCTCCACAACTTCATGTCTCACAAGAATGTTCAAAAAATGCTTCATTTGAGAGGTATGGATCAAAACATTATAGGTCCTTTTCAAAAGTCAACAAAAAGTCAACATTTTGTTTTGAAGATATATTGAGCATGGAAACTCCAATTGAGATGAGACCAAAAAGGTTGGTTATAGGACTCTTAGAGCTTTCCAAAAAGTCCAAGAACACTCAAAAATGTGGAAAATTGAGCAAGATACACCATTCACAAGTTGGGCAATTTTGGAGAAGTGCACAAAGAGAGATGCTTCTAAAAATCAAAAATTTTGCAAATGGGCTTACTTTTTCTTCATCCAAACTTGTTCCTTATACAATTAGGAATATCCAAGCCCAATGCCACGAATTTTTATTTTATTTTTCTGTTTAATTTGGAATTTATTCATTTAAATACAAATTAAATTTAAAAATAAAGTATAAAATCAAAATTAAATACAAACTTGATTTTTCTCTCTTCCTTGGGATCCAAGCAACTCAATAAAGCCAGCAAATTTCGAAATTTGGATTGATATGGCAAGATTTGATTGAAAATTGATCAAAAAAATGAAAATTTGATTTTGTACAAAATCAAATTTGATTTGCATTGATTAGTGATTGATTCTTTCTCAAAACAACTCTGAATCCTTCTACTATATATACACAACTCATGCCACACGAATTAGGGTAGAAATTTTGACTGGAGAAACCCTTATTGATGCTCAAAAATCCGTGGCATACAAGCAACAAGCAGCCTTGGATTTAGGTGGTTTCAAGCAATTTTGAGCATTCCATCTTGTTCCTTGTGTCATTCAGAATCGATCCAGACCCTCACATTGCTCAAAACCATCTAGAATCAAGGAATTCGAATTTGGTTTGTTCAAGAAAAATTCAAAATCGTATTTTAATTGTCATGCATTTTTAATGTGTTTTGTGGTTTGTTTTGTGTTTAGATGGAAGTTTGCAAGCTTTCTGCATAGTTTGATTGAATTTTCATGGCCGGAATCGAAACTTGCCATAGCTAGGGTTCCATAGACCGAATTGGGATCTCACGAAATAGGACAAATTGGACAAAACGAATACCACCATCATGTTTAGAATGATGAATCCAATCGAACCATGCCTTTGAATTGAATTTATATTGCTTGTATTGGATTTTAGAATTTGCAGGGGTCATAGCGTCGCTCTGAGGCCGACGCAAAATTCCCAGAATTTGAATTGAAGAAGACGAAGCTTGGCGCGGAGACGAGGCAATAGGAAGATGACGCGTGCTTGTAATCTACTCGCTCCGATTCCCAAACACACGTGCACGCTGGCTCAGTTGGTTAAGGCGTTTCCTGTTGATAGATACTCTCCCAGGTCCCCAGTTCAAATCTCCCCAGGACCGGTTTTGCTATTTTTCTTTACTAACTTATTTTCTTACAATTTTCCATATTTTCATATTATTTAATATTTTCACATTCATTTTAATTTATTTCAATATTTTTATTCATGCATTAAAAATCATCAAAAATATTTTTCCTTTCGCATTTATTTTCATAAAATGTTTATCTAATTTATAAAATTAAAAAATATTATTTTGCATGCATATTTATTTTTATTCCTAATTTATCATTTAAATCACTTTTAATTAGTTTTTAATTATTAAATTGCATCCAAAAAATCCCAAAAAATTATTTTAGCATATTTATGTTATTTCCAGCATGAAATATTTTTCTCATTCAAAAATTTGCATTTTTACAGGTTATCCCGATTCGGACGATTTCTTTTTACTGTTTTCTTTTTTTTCCAATAATGTAACTGTTCATGGGATGTAATAGTTTTAATTAGGGCTTTTATTTTCCGCACGTTTAAATTATGTATCTGCCCCAAAGCCATGTAATAACGTAGGACATTTACTTTCCGCATTTTACATTCCCGCATTTTAATTTCCGCACCCTATAAACTGCTAGTAATTAGGCGTGTATGGCAAGATTAAAATTGGACATAGCCCACTAATTTTCAAGATAACATATATGAATTCAACACACTCTTTCACACACGCACCCCTTAGGGTAATTCTCTCTCGTTGCCTTTACGAATTCAAATGGTCAAGTCCCTCTAACGTAGAGGTATCCTATTACCGTTGCCTTCAAAACAAATCATCATAGTCCCTTCGATACAAAGATCATAGACTCACGATGTCGCCTACGAATACATGATCTTGACCCTCGATTGTCGCCTACAAAAAATAATGATAGTCCCTTCGAATGTGCTAGGATACTTCCTACAAGTTGCCTTCTATGACCATACGATGTCCCTTCGAATGTCCCGCTTACATCCAACAAATAGAGTTACCTACCAACTAATGGTATGGATAGCGCTATTCTAAAGGAACGTAAAATAACACGAAAACGACCATTCTGAGTAGGTAATAAGACTTTTAGTTTCTTGCTCAAATCAAATACTTTTCACACCTCACACTTTTTTATCAAAGTTCAAATTCTTTTCAAAATGAAACATTTCCGAACACTTCGTATACATTCCTACATGAATCATTACAAAGTCAAAGCGAAATGCCTTTTCAAAACATTTTTGTCAAACACACAGAAAACACAATTTTTAAAGTGATCTAAGAGCAACTAAGATCCCGTAGATAACTACGGATGGAAAGGGGTGCTAATACCTTCCTTTTCATAACCTTCTCCTTACTTAATCTAACGAAGGTCTTTTTCGTACTTTTACCTTCCCTTAATTGGATAAAAGAAAAGTCGGTGGCGACTCTTGCTATCCGCACATTTGCGATACAAAACCTACAAAGTCGGTTCACGTACATGAATCGACTCTGGGAGACACCCTAAAGAGAGAATTACCTTAGGGATTTCTAGATCATTTTACCGCTTCGTTTGACTTGCTTGCTTTATCTTTAAGGGTTGCTTGGGTATTATATTTGTGGGGATCTTACACCGGATCCGGGTTTTCTAGGTAAGTAGCAATAAATCGTCGCGACCGCTAGACGATATCGAAAGGTCAACATGATGGCTACGTTAGTGTGACACTTTGGATGTCCCGATACTCTTCATTTCCAAGTTGAGGATAGTATTTGGCTTCGTGGTGTCATCAAGCACTAACTAAACTTTTAGAACCTTAATTGACCCATCTTGGCCATTAGAAGGTAGTGAGATGGTCGGTGCAGACTAAGGTTGGTTGATACTGATGCTACGCTCATTAAGATCGACTTTTGGGATATTTTTGTCGACCACTTGGCGTCGTATTGAAATAAACGCCTACGAGAAAGATCAATGATGTGAGATTCCTAGAACCGGTTACTATTATAGGGGGATGAACCAACTCAAACTTTTGGTAGGGTAATCACCTATACCTCATGCAAGCCTTAAACCTAGGCTCATTGTGTGAATTGATTGTGTGCAAACATGACATCATGACATCATTTGCATTGCATATCATTTCTAACTATTTCAAGGACCTAGGGATTTATCTTTGCTGCTTTTGTAGGGATTATGGCTTCTAGAAAGACTATCCGAATCAACTTCATGGGTATACCTTCTCAACTCAAAGAATTGGTTTGTAGATTCCCGATCACGCTCTTCATCAAAAGACATGGTTATCTACTTGACTTGGTTATCTCCGGTTTTGAAGAAGATATGATGCATGTCCTATTCCAGTTCTTTGATCCGAAACACCATTGCTTTACATTCCCAGATTATCAGTTGGTTCCTACCTTGGAAGAATTCTCTAAGCTACTTGGGGTACCTATTCTTGATCAATTGCCATTCACCGGTTTAGAAAAGGTTCCTAAGTACGAAGACATTGCATCAGCGCTACATCTTAAGCGCTCAGACATTGAAGCCAATTGGGAAACTAGAAGTGGAGTTAAGGGTTTACTTGCCAAGTTTCTGATTAAGAAAGCCCGAGAGTTCCTCAAAGTTATGAGTTTCCATGCATTTGAAGATATTGTGGCCTTGCTAATCTATGGTTTGGTTCTATTCCCTAACTCGGATCAATTCATAGATGTCAACGCCATCAAGTTGTTTCTTACCCGAAATCCAGTGCCTACTTTACTTGGAGACATCCTACATTCTCTCCACACTCGTACTACTAAGAGACAAGGAACTCTCATGTGTTGTATACCGTTACTTTCCAGGTGGTTTATTTCGCACCTTCCTCCATCAGGGAAGAGAACAAAGATTGAAGTGGTCTCAAAGACTAATGTCACTCTCTCATTCAGATATCCGTTGGAATCTTTTCTCTCAAAAGGACTTCACATTCATTGAGCGTGGAGAATTCCCTAATGTAACACTACTTGGTATAAGGGGAGGTATTACTTACAACCCTTCCTTAGCTCTACGTCAGTTTGGTTTTGCTCGAAGAGATGGTCCGCATGATATGCTTCTCCAAGATGTTGTGTTCGACTACAACCACGATCTCCAGAATTACCGACGAAGGTTTATACACTTGGGGCATGGTTAAGAAGGCGATACCAAGACTTTGGGGCACGAACTCCATTCCTTGGGAACCTTACCTCAAATGGGTGCGAGCTCGAGCTCAAAACCTCATGATGCCATTCACGCCTGTTTTACCAGTAATTATGGAACCTGTTGCTATAGGTGACGT
Source organism: Vicia sativa (assembly GCA_021764765.1). NCBI lineage: Eukaryota > Viridiplantae > Streptophyta > Magnoliopsida > Fabales > Fabaceae > Vicia > Vicia sativa. Next base: position 30,027,772 of record CM038797.1, read on the forward strand.
ACTGTCATACCCCAAAATTTGCCCTCCATCTTCTCAAGACATTTCATACATCCCTCCTCAAGGATTCCTCAAGAGTTGATCAGACAAACTCTCTCCTAGACAATCAACCCAAACTAGGGTTTGGTATCTCTCAGGTCAAGATGGATTTCCAACATCTCCAATGGCCTTCATGCCTCCTCATATGCTTCAAAGATTCTCCATGTCAAGTTTCAAGCTTCACAAGTCAAGTTTCCTCAGGCAATTGCTCAGATGGTTGAAAATCAGTTGTATTGGACAAAAGTCAATGTGGTCAACATACAGTCAAAACTTCGATTTTGGTCAACATCCTCATTTTAAAGTTACATTCATCATTTGATCAAGGGTTGATCATGATTCATCAAGAAAACTCAAGATTTGCTCAAAAGTCAAACTTTCTAAATTAGGGTTTCTAGGTGAAAAGTCAACTGAACTTTGACTGATCATAACTTTCTCATACTTTCTCAAAAATTTTCCCACCAAAGCTCATTTTGAAGGAAATTCAATTCTCTACAACTTCATGTCTCACAAGAATGTCCAAAAAATGCTTCATTTGAGAGGTATAGCTCAAAACATTACAGGTCATTTTCAAAGTCAACAAAAAGTCAACTTTTTGTTTTGAAGATATATGGATCATGGTAACTCCAATTGAGATGAAACCAAAGACATTGGTTAGAGGACTCTTAGAGCTTTCCAAAAAATCCAAGAACACTCAAATATGTGGAAAATTGAGCAAGATACACCATTCAGAAGTTGGGCAATTTTGGACAATTGCACAAAAGGACATTTTGGTCAAAATGCAAAATTTTCCAAATGGGCCTATAATCTTTTGATCCAAACTTGTTCATGATGCTATGCTTGACCCATAAATGCTTGACATTGGTAATTTTCTATTTTTGTGATTTATATTTGAATTTTACAACATTTAATTCAAAAAATAAATTATGTAAAATATGAAAATTAAGTTATTTTTTTTCAATTAAGTTGGATTTATATCTCTCTTAATGTCCAAGAAAGCCCACAACCATTACCAAATTCGTGGCTCATGCATATGGAAGGAAAAAATCAAGTTTTAAAGAAAATTTGATTTGTATTTATTGGAAAATATTTGCACATTCAATTTCCAATCTTTTTTCCTTGTTTTTTTCTCTTCCAAAACCTCCTATAAATATCAAGCAGCATGTACAAACCCTGGACACGGAACCCTAACCTAAAAACCACCCAAAACTCTTGCAAATTTTTTCCAAGAAACTTGAAATTCGAGTTTTATTTTCCAGCCCTTTCCAGCCTCTCTCAAGCACTCAAACGTGTTCTAAAGGTAAGCATGAGTAAGTTTGCATCGATAACCATGGTCAAAGCAAGCTAAATCGTGTTACATACATGCATACATAATCAATTTTTCTTGAAATCGTATTTTTATTACCAGCCTGTTTTAATTGATTCTAACGTTTGCTATGTGTTCATGAGGTTCCACTGGATTGATCTGGGTCATCGTTTTGATGCTTGCACGTCAGAAACACGATTTGCCATTATTAGGGCTTTTGGAACTGTTTCGAACCGGTTGATCTGAGCCTTTTCAGCAAAACTAGCACCACCATCGTGTTCGCATCGATTTAGGGGTAGGGTCTTTTCCTTTTTATTTCACGTATTTTTGTGTTTGGAGATTTGAGTGATCGGAGAACGACGAGCTAGGGCTCTTGACCGGACCGAGCTTGCGTGGCTCATGGCAATGATTCGTTCTTTCATCCAGCGAGGGCCCACGCGTGTTGACTCTGATTTTCAACATATCCAGGACGTGTCATCGCTTATGTGTCATTGTTTCTCACTTTCAAAACACCAAAGACACGTTGTCCCAGTGGTTAAGGCTTGGCTTTTGGGAAGATTCTCCTCAGGGTCACGGGTTCGAGCCATACCAGGACCAGTTTTGCCATCCTATTTTCACAAGTTCAATTTTCTAACTATTTTCTATATTTTCTTAATTATTTAATATTTTTGCATTATTTTAATTTCTTTTCACAATTTTATTTCTGCATTTAAAAATCATCAAAAATTATTTTTCTTTTTACATTATTTTCATAAAAATGTTTATTTAATTTAATAAATTTAAAAATATAATTTTTGCATGCATATTTATTTTATTTATATTTTTGCATTTAATTCACTTTTAATTGCATTTTAATTATTAAATCTTTTCCAAAAAATCCCAAAAAATTATTTTAATATATTTATCTTATTTCCAGCATATATTAATTTTCGCATATTAAAAATTGCATTTTTCTAACATTTTTCCTCTTATTCGATTTCATCATATTTCCGATTTTCTTATTCTTTCACGGGTTGCTCCGATTCCGTTTTTTTATCATTCTATTTTTTCCAATAATGTAATTGCTCATGGGTTGTAATAGTTTTAATTAGGACTTTATTTTCCATTTCAAATTATGTATCGCCCCAAAGCCTTGTAATAGCGTAGGTTTACTTTCCGCACCTTTACTTTCCGCACTTTACATTCCGCATTTAATTTCCGCTCCTATAAATGTTAGTAATTAGGCGTGTATGGCAAGATAATAATTGGACATAGCTCACACTAATCTTCAAGATAAAATATCGAATTTGACACACTTTTCACACATGCACCTTAGGTAATTCTCTCTCGATGCCTTTCAATTCAAATGGTCATGTCCTCGAGCGTAGAGGTATTCTAGCACCGTTGCCTTCAAACAAATCATCATAGTCCCTTGATACAAAGATCGTAAGACCCACGATGTCGCCTCCAAATACATGATCTTGACCCTCGATAAAAATGATGATAGTCCATTCGAATGTGCTAGGATACTTCCTACAAGTTGCCTTCTATGACCATCCGATGTCCTTCGAATGTCCCGCTTACATCCAATGAATGGAGCTACCTACTAACTAATGGTATGGCTAGCGCTATTCTAAAGGAATGTAGAACAAAAAGCGACCAATTCGAGGTGGGTAAACAAGACTTCTAGTTGCTCGCTCTATCAAATGCTTTTCACACCACACACTTTTTTCAAAGTTCAAATTCTTTTCAAACGAAACATTTCCGAACACTTTGTATACACTCCTACATGAGTCATTACAAAGTCAAAGCGAAATGCCTCTTTCAAGACATTTTGTCAAACACACGAAGCAATTTTAAAAGTGATCTAGAGCAACTAAGAGCCCGTAGATAACTACGGATGGAAAGGGTGCTAATACCTTCCCTTTTCATAACCATTCTCCGAACTCGAATCTAACGAAGGTCTTTTTCTTACTTTTACCTTCCCTTAATTGGATAAAAATAAAAGTCGGTGGCAACTCTTGCTATCCGCACATTTGGATACAAAAATCCTACAAAGTCAGTTCACGACACAGAATGGCGACTCTGTGGGACATCACCCAAAGAGAGAATTGCCTTAGGATTTCTAGATAACCTTTATTGCTTTGTTTGAATTGTATGCTTTATCTTTAAGGGTTGCTTGGGTATTATATTGTTGGGGATCCTACACGGATCGGGTTTCCTTTTAGGTAAGTAGCATTAGATCATCGCGACCGCTGACGATAACTACGCGGTCAACATGATGGCTACGTTAGCGTGACACTTTGGTTGTCCCGATACTCTTCATTCCCAAGTTGAAGATAGTATTTGGCTTCTGCGTGGTGTCATCAAGCGCTAACTAAACTTTTAGAACCTTAATTGACCCATCTTGGCCATTAGAAGGTAGTGAGATGGCCGACTTTGGTGTAGACCGAGGTTGGTTGATACTCGATGCTACGCTCATTGAGATTAGACTTTTGGGACATTTTCGATCGACCACTTGGCCGTCGTATTGAAATAAGCGCCTACGAGAAAGATCTATGATATGAGATTCCTAGAACCCGGTTACTATTATAGGACAGGATGAACCAACTCAAACTTTTGGTAGGGTAATCACCTATACCTCATGCAAGCCTTAACCCTAGACTCATTGTGTGAATTGTTTGTGTGTGCTAAACATGACATCATGACATCATTCACATTACATATCATTTCTAACTATTTCAAGGACCTAGGATTTATCTTTGCTGCTTTGTAGGGATTATGGCTTCTAGAAAGACTATCCGAATCAACTTCATGGGTATCCTTCTCAACTCAAAGAATTGGTTTCGAAATTCCGACCATGCTCGGTTCATCAAAAGACATGGTTATCTACTTGATTTGGTTATCTCGGTTTGAAGAAGATATGATGCATGTCCTATTCCAGTTCTTTGATCAAAACACCATTGCTTTACATTTCCATTATCGGTTGGTTCCTACCTTGGAAGAGTTCTCTAAGCTACTTGGGTACCTATTCTTGATCAAATGCCATTCACCGGTTTAGAAAAGGTTCCTAAGTACGAAGACATTGCATCGATTACACCTTAAGCTCAGACATTGAAGCCAATTGGGAAACTAGAAGTGGAGTTAAGGGTTTACTTTCCAAGTTCTTAATCAAGAAAGCCCGAGAATTCCTCAAAGTTATGAGTTTCCATGCATTCGAGAACATTGTGGCCTTGCTAATTTATGGTTTGGTTATATTCCCTAACTCGGATCAATTCATTGATATCAATGCCATCAAGTTGTTCCTTACCCGCAATCCAGTGCCTACCTTACTTGGAGACATCCTACATTCTCTCCACACTCGTACTACTAAGCGACAAGGAACTCTCATGTGTTGTATACCGTTACTTTCAAGGTGGTTTATTTCGCACCTTCCTCCATCAGTTTTGAAGAACGAACAAAGGTTGAGATGGTCTCAAAGATTAATGTCACTCTCTCATTCCGACATCCGTTGGAATCTTTTCTCTCAAAAGACTTCACATTCATTGAGTTGTGGAGTTCCTAATGTACCACTCCTTGGTATAAGGGAGGTATTACTTATAACCCTTCCTTAGCTCTCGTCGGTTTGGTTTTGCTCGAAGAGATGGTCCACATGATATGCTTCTCCAAGATATTGTGTTCGACTACAACCACGATCTCGAATTACCGAAGGTTCATACACGCTTGGGGCATGGTAAAGAAGGCGATACCAAGACTTTGGGGAACCGAACTCCATTCCTTGGGAACCTTACCTCAAATGGGTGCGAGCTCGAGCTCAAAACCTCATGATGCCATTCACGCTGTTTTACCAGTAATTATGGAACTGTTGCTATAGGTGACGTACCCTATCTGTTCTCCATCCCGACATGCCTACGATTTTGAAGACTTGAAGAGATCCGGATTCAACTCAAAGAAGAAAGGATACCTTTGAAGCTCGTGTTACAAGCGAAGAAAGTGTTAGATTTGACCAAGCTACTTCACGAGGAGCGAAACATCAACGCACATCGGCACCAAGAGGGCGCCCATGGGAGACTTAGAGCTTTAGGATGTTTATGTTTTTTTTATTTATTGTTTGAATTATCTCTTGTACTTAAAAGAAAAAAGAACAATAAAAAGTACTAATAAATGTTTGTTCATTGCTTGTTTAACAAATTTAAATCTCTTAGGTCCTTGAAAACATTGCATTGCATTCGCATAAACATGGCATAGCATAGCATAACATTGCATCACAGGTACATTGAGATTGGTTTTCTCATTTGCTCGCTATTTATTTTAGCGAAATGGCTCTTGAGCAGATGTCAAAGATCTCCAGCTCGAAATGCTCGGTTTCAGCAGATGTTCACCAACTTGGTCCAAGGCGGGAAGATTTGAAGAAGCTCATCAACAAGAAGAAGAAGGTTGTTGGTCTCCTCAACATGGGCGACGTTTCAAAGGGGTCCTAAGGTGGTCACCGTATTGAGCTCTCTGAAGGAAGTGTCCATACCGAAGTACCAAGGGTGATGAAGGTGAGCAGTGAGCCAAAGAAAGGAGGAGAGGACCACTCGATTATAGCCAACACTCGATGAAGATGACAAGTACAAACAAGACCGTCTGAATCTTGTGGAAAACTTGAAAATGTGAACTTGATGATCTGAGTCTTGTTCCTGGTGTTGTGATTCCTCCCAAGTTCAAAGTTCCAACTTTTGCCAAGTATGATGGCATGTCTTGCCCAAAGCTGCATTTGAAGTCCTATGTCTAGAAGATCAATCCCCACACTGATGACAGAAAGTTGTGGATGCACTATTTTCAAGAGATTTTGTCCGGAACCCAGTTGGAATGGTACTATCAGCTAGAGAATGACCGTATCCGTACTTGGAGTGACTTGGCTGATGCCTCCTACAGACAGTATGAGTACAATGCTGAATTGACATCCACTCGCATGCAACTACAAAGCATGTCTATGGGTCGTGACGAGAAGTTCAAGGAGTATGCTCAGAAGTGGAGAGATCTAGCAGAAGTTCAACCACCCTTGTCTAATAGGAGTTGGTTGATATGTTCATGGGGACACCACAGCCCATTCTTCAATCATCGATTGGAAATTCTTCATCTGGATTCACCGAGTGATATTGACAAAGTAGCGATTGAAGCGTATCAAGAGTGGGAAGATCCATGTAAGTCATCTTCAAATCTGCAAAGAGATCTTTTGGTGCTAAGAAAGAAGCTAATCTGTATGGTCGAAAAAGCCGAGCCAAGACCGACCGCGCTCAATCTGGGGCGGTTGTGATCTCCAATCCTACATCAAGACAACCTCGGTGAGACAACACGTGAGCCCACGAAGGCGATTTACGAAGATCAACATGCCATTGTCGCAAGCCTTGCAACACATGTTGAGCAGAGTGATAACCTTGAGGGATCCTCCTCGAATGTCAACACTTCCTCTCCAAGTACAATCCTAATGCTAAGTGTGCTTACCATTCCAATAGCCCAGGCACGATCGACAATTGTTGGGCTCAAGAACAAGATTCAAGATATGATTGAAGCTAAGCGTTGAGTTTGACCCTCCTGTTGAGACTCGAATGTGATCAGCGCCTATGCCTAATCATGACAAGAGTTCCAATCTTTGTTGGTGACGATACTTATGTTTTCAACATAGATGACTTGACCATTCCTCCGATGATTAAGAGGAACTTGAGCGGTGTCAATCCGATGCCGGAGGATTGTCGTTGGTGCCCATCCGCTTGATGGTTGTGCTTGGTTGAGAAGACGTGTTCGTGCATGATGAACAACCGTGAGATACTATTTCGAAACCACCGTGCAGAAGCGTGAAGAAATGTCTAAGTTGAAGATTGACAATGCGAACGAAACTGCCATCGTGTGGGATACCTTGGGGCAGCCAAGTGGAAAGTATGATTACATGGTGAAGTACATCGTCCACGATAGTTACAAGATTCCTATTGAAGATGTTAAGGCGACGGATGGGGTGACGATTTCCACGAAGACTATCTTGATGTTAACACAATAAGGATTTCCTCTCGATCCTGTGCCTAGGGTGGCACCTCTCATTATCAATTCTCCAAGACCCGTTCCATATTCCTCTGATAAGGCTATCCCTTGGAATTATGGAGCTGATGTTTACTATCATGGTGTCAAGCAAGACCCTCTGACAATTGAAGATCTCACCATTGGAGCTTCTCCCGACATCGACAACATCACGGATCCGATGGTGACCGAACCGGAAGGGTATTCTCTCCAGAGATCTCTCCTCCAAAAGACACTGCGACTCCAGCTCGCATTCCGTCTACTCCACCAATATCCCCAACTAGAGGGAAAGAATCAGTGGCTCATCCTGCTCAACCAGAAGTACCAAAGGAAGTTACTAAAGACACCTCCAAACAAGAAATGGAGGAAATTCTGAAGATCATCAAGAAGAGTGACTACAATGTTGTGGAACAGTTAGGACAGACTCCGTCCAAGATTTCCATGCTCGCTTTGCTCTTGTGCTCCGAGGCTCATGCTAATGCCTTGGTGAAGTTTCTGAAGAATGCTCATGTGCCGCAAGACACTACCACTGACCAGTTTGAAGTTTGTATTGCTAGCCTGGCTGCCAACAACGGCCTAGGCTTCTCTGATGCTGATTTGGCTCCTTCCGGAAAGAAACACAACAAAGCCTTGCACATCTCTGTTGAATGCAAGGGCACTACATTGTCTCATGTCTTGGTGGACACCGGTTCTGCTCTGAATATTCTACCGAAAACTGCTTTTGATCGACTTGATGTCGAAGGGTTGGTTCTGAGACTCAGTGACATTATTGTGAGGGCTTTTGATGGTTCTAAGCGTGATTGGAGAGCTCAGCACTGTTAAAGTCGGTTCCCGGACTTTTGACTCTACTTTCTTTGTCATGGACATCCGTCCGACCTATTCTTACCTACTTGGACGCCTTGGATACATGGGCGGCGTACCTCTACATTGCATCGAAATGAAATACCCGTGAAGGGAAGGTTGTTACAAGATGTGGTGAAGAAGAATATATGGTCACCATCTACGTCATTCCGCTATCTCGAGATGGAGGGTGAATTCTTGAGACTCCTGTCAAGCTTTTGAAACGATACCAGTTCATGCATGTTGACTCTCCATCCTCCTGAAGATGCTAAAGTTCCGCCTAGGATGGCCTCATTGAAAGATGCTCAAGTCTTTGTTGAAGAAGGAAGAGTACTATTTGGGTCAGCTCACGATCTTCCTTTCAAATTTGACAAGACTGGTTTAGGCTTCACTATCAAGGGTCGAAGATGATACGCCGCGAACGTGCCGGCCAACTTCCTTTCCGCATCAGCCAGAGTGGAATCCATGCTATAGAAGGCGACGACGGCTTCGACATCAGCAAGTGGATCTTCCCAACTCCGATCATGGGCTCATCAATTGGAAGAAAGACGTCATACCAATCTCCTTTAGTCGGGTAATTGCTCTTGTTTTGTTTTGCTTTTCGTATTTCTTTATGTTTTGAACAATAAACTTGAAAGCCTAGTGCCTTGCCGGGCATCATGGCTCGTTTGAGGGTTATTATCATCGTTTGTATTTTCATTCAATAAATTCGTTGGACTTTTGCATTCAATTGTTTGTTTCTTTCTTTACTTTATCACCCCTTCAAAAGCTATGTGTTTCTTACACACCCACGTGATACACTGCGAATCACTCAAATCTCGTTAATAACGACTATGCTAGTGCTAAATATGACTTTGATAATCCGATCTACCAAGCCAAGACGAAGGTGAGGAAGATTGTGAAGTGCCGGAGAACTTGTCGATCGCACAAGAAGAGCGAGTTATACACCACGAAGAGCAAGTTGAGGTTGTGAATTTGGGTACTTGACGAAGACAAAAGAGATCAAGATAGGAGCGGGTCTTGAGAAGTGTTAAAGAAAGGTTGGTTCAGATGCTACGAGACTATGTTGAGGTTTTTGCTTGGTCATACGAAGACATGCCAGGTTTAGACATTGATATTGTGGTACACCGATTGCCAACAAAAGAAGGTTTTCTCCCAAAGAAGGTTAGTATGCGTCTGAGATGTCGAGAAAATCAAAGCCGGTTATGAAGCTTCAACGTCGGTTTCTTAGCTGTCACCTCTTATCCCCAGTGGGTTGCAAATGTGGTACCCGTACCTAAGAAGGATGGCAAGGTACGAATGTGTGTGGATTACAGAGATCTGAACAAAGCGAGTCCGAAAGACGATTTCCCACTTCCTCATATTGATGTTCTGGTTGACAATACCGCTCAACATAAGGTTTTCTCCTTCATGGATGGTTTCTCCGGTTACAATCAGATCAAAATGGCTCCCGAAGACATGGAGAAGACTACTTTTGTTACACAATGGGGCACTTTCTACAAGGTTATGCCGTTCGGATCGAAGCAGCGCGCCACTTATCGTGCTATGGTGGCATTGTTTCATGACATGATTCATCACGAGATAGAGGTCTACGTCGACGACATGATAGCTCGATCACGTGAAGAAGAACATCTTGATCATTTCAAACTGTTTGATAGGTTGAAGAAGTAGTTGAGACTTAATCCTAACAAGTGCACCTTTGGAGTCGATCCGGAAAACTCCTAGGGTTTGTTGTCGGTGGAAAAGGTATTGAAGTTGACCGCCAAGGTTAAAGCCATTCAAGAGATGCCACTCCCGCACGGAGAAGGAGGTCGGAGGTTTCTTGGGCGATTGAACTACATTGCCGATTCATTGCAAACTTAATCGCTACTTGTGAGCCAATCTTCAAGTTACTAAAGAAAGATCAAGTAGTGGAATGGAGCGCGATTTCCGATCGCTTTTGACAAAATCAAGGAGTACCCTGAATCCTCCCATCCCGATGCCACACCGAAGGAAGACCTCTTATCATGTACTTGGTGTTAGAGAACTCAATGGGGTGTGTGTGGGGCGACATGGCGAGTCCGTCGAAAAGAGCATGCAATATACTACCTTAGCAAAAGTTTACCGATGTGAAACAAGATACTCACACCGGAGAAAACTTGCAACGCTTTGGCTTGGGCTGCTCGCCGACTAAGGCAGTATATGTTGACTCACACTACCTTGTTGATTTCCAAGATGGATCCGATAAAATACATATTTGAGAAGCCAGCTCTCTCCGGAAGAATAGCAAGATGGCAGATGATCTTGACCGAATATGACATCCAGTACACTTCTTAGAAAGCGATCAAAGGAAGTGTAGTAGCCGATCATTTGGCTCATCAAGCCGTAGATGACTATCAACCTATGCGATTCGATTTCAGATGAAGATGTTTTACTAATTCTTGATTGTGAAGAACGGGCCGGACGAAGGACACGAACAAGGATCCCGATGGACCATGGTCTTTGATGGAGCCTCAAACGCACTTGGCAATGGCATTGGCGCCATCATTACCTCCCTACAGCGGACATACGCCTTTCACCGCCAGATTGTGTTTTGCACTAACAACATGGCGAATCGAGCGTGCATCATGGGTATCAAAGCTATTGACTTAAGAATCAAGTTCTTGCAAGTGTATGGAGACTCGGCTTTGGTGATCACCGATTAAGGGCGGTGGGATACGAAGCATCCGAATCTTATTCCGTGTCGAGCATGTTCGAGTTTGATCCCTACTTGAAGAGATCACTTTCAACCACATTCCACGAGAAGAGAATCGGTTAGCGGACGCATTAGCTACTATGTCATCTATGTTCAAGGTCGGATGGGACAACGATGCTCCCGGATCATCATTGAGAAGTTTGACGAACGGTATTGCTATGAGCTTGATACGACGAGAAACCTTGGTACTATGACGTGAAGAGGTATCTTGAGACTCGGGAATATCCAGGAGGCATCCATCAATGATAAAGTTCATGAGAAGATTTGCATCCAAATTCTTCCTCAAAGCGGCATCTTATACAAGCGCAACCACGACTTGTGCTTACTCCGTTGTGTAGATCGAGAAAAGAATCGCATCATGGAAGAGTTACGAAGGCGCATTTGGTACCCACTCGGTGGACATACAATGGCTAAGAATATTTTGAGAACAAGGTTACTATTGGTCCACCATGGAAGTCGATTGTCACCCGCTCGATCTTGTCACAAGTGCGGTTATGCGACAAAGTGCACGTACCTCCAAGACCTCAATGTTCTATGACTCCTTGGCCTTTCGCAATGTGGGGCATTGAAATGATCGGAGAAATCAAACCCACAGCTTCCAATGGACATCATTTCATCCTTGTGGCAATTGACTATTTCACCAAGTGGGTAGAAGCAACCTCGTTCGCATCTGTTACCAAGAATGTTGTGGCTCGATTCATCAAACATAATCTTATCTGTCGGTATGGTACTCCCGAAAGGATCATCACAGATAACGGCTCCAATCTCAACAACAAGATGATCACCGAACTCTGCACGTAGTTCAAGATCAAGCATCACAACTCTTCTCCTTATCGGCCTAAGATGAATGGCGCAATGGAAGCCGCCAACAAGAACATTAAGAAGATTATACAAAAATGATGACTTACAAAGATTGGCATGAGATGTTACCATTTGCTCTTCATGGTTATCGCACTACAGCACGAACATCAACAGGGGCAACCCCCTTTTCTCTCGTATACGGTATGGAAGCAGTCCTACCCATCGAGGTTCAGATTCCCTCATCTAGAGTCCTCCAGGACGCAGAGCTAGGCGAAGACGATTGGTTTCAGACACGGCTTGACCAGATCAACTTGATTGATGAGAAACGACTCGCGTCCATCTGCCATGGACAGATCTATCAGAAACAGATGATCAGAGCATTTAACAAGAAGGTCAAGCACCGAGTCTACCAAGTCGGTGATCTAGTAGTCAAGCGCATCATTCTTCCACAAGGTGATCCCAGGGGCAAATGGACTCCCACCTACGAGGGACCGTTTGTAGTCAAAAGAGTATTTTCCGGCGGAGCTATGATACTTAGCACCATGGATGGCGAAGACTTCCACACCACGTGAGCGAGACATAGTCAAAAATACTACGCATAAAGAGACCGCTAGGTCGACTGACCTAGGCAAAAGTAAGGGCATCCTGGCGAACCAAAAGGGTTCGGGCAAAAGTTAAGGATATATACAAAAAAAAAACATGTACACCCGGCAGGTCGAAAACCTGAAAAGGCGGCTTGGGCAAAAAGGTATCCCGATGGTGAAAACCGAAAAGGCGGTCTAGGCAAAAGTTAGGGATTTAAGCGTCACGACTATGTCTCATCCGATCACCCATCTGACTACTATCAATTCAAGATTCAAATACATCGATCCACTCACTTTCTCTTGCAAGGAGATGAGATAGTTGAAATATATGAGTACCGGCATAGTTGGAACTTAACGAGATTGTTTCCATAGCTTTTACCTTTCTTGTGTACAAACTATTTGGCCATACGCCACATTTCAAATAAATACTGAGTTCTTTCTCTTTACAATTTTCCTTTGTTGTTGTTTGCATAAAGTCCAATGATTGCTTTGAATGATTATATGCATGTGACAATAAAAATCTATTCACAAACATGCGAAAAGTGAACGTGCAAAAGTAATTGCTACGAGGCTCTAGGAACGAGATGACGAAAGTCGCCAACATTTCCTAGAGCATGGATCCCACGAGATGTTGCTTACCACAAACCTTCCCGATGGAGTACGCGTCGGTCCCAAGCAATGATTCCACTCAACATTAACGAGTTACTTTGTCTTCGAGCAATAACATTTCATCATTAAGATGTTTATCCCCGGATATCTCTCAACCATTCCCCTTTTCTCCATGTCGGACTTAAAACTTGGTCGGATGGTGCCGGAGAAACCTACACCTTATTCCTCGATCGAGATTCCAAATCTCAGACTCTTCTAAAACCGGTCTCCGGCAACTACCATTACTCTCCGGCAAGTCCCGGTGAGTATCTCCAAGATTCTCCCCAGCAGGATCATGCAAGATCCTCACAGTAGATACCTCTACCGTCCTCAACAATATCTAGGCCTGAAACTTGGTCAGATAGTGCACCGGAGGAATCAAAGCTATCTTTCTTCTCAGGATCTCCATCCTCAAAAAGAAGTCAGAAATCTCCAAGCAGAACTTTCGCATCTTCTTCAAGATGGATATGTTTTGAAATACCACAACATCTATCATTCATACATTACTCATAAAACTCATAATTTGTGCATATGTCATTCATACGCATTGTCATGCATCATACTTTGCATAAAACTAACAAATATTCTATCAAAGTTTCTCTTGTTTTCTCCAAAACAGGTGAAAATCACTTAAAATTTGGTCCAGATTAAGACCCGAATCTCGACGGGAAAACTATCTGAAAGACCGCCCCTAGTTGTCCTCCGACAACTGGTCCAGGATTAAGACCCGAATCGACGGGAAAACTATCTGAACGACCGCCCTCGTTGTCCTCCGACAACGGATCCAGGATTAATACCCGAAGCCAGACGGGAAACCCTATCCGAACGATCACAAGTTATCCTCCGATAACAGGCAGTGGATCAACACCCGATGCACAACAGGGAAGATATCCACATTTTTCCAACTACTACCTCCCTCAGAGTAATCAGCACGAAGATTTATTCTGACTCATTCTTATTATCAGCGAACTCAGATGCGGTATGCGACTCATTGCCTTGGATGGCATCTTAAGCCCATCTCCGACTACTTGTCAACATTTCTCCACTTTCAGAATGCTGCATATTTGGTTAAAAAAAATCAATACAAGCCAATGACTTCATTCAAAGATGAGCACGAAGTCTAACGTACGACTCCCTCCGGATGGCATCTTAAGCCCATCTCCATGCTCCTTCCAGAAACATCTATGGAGCCTAGCATACGGCTCACTCCTCAGCATCGATCTTTCCAGATGGCATCTTAAGCCCATCCCCATCTTTTGATCAATTTTCAATCAAATCTTGCCATATCAATCCAAATTTCGAAATTTGCTGGCTTTATTGAGTTGCTTGGATCCCAAGGAAGAGAGAAAAATCAAGTTTGTATTTGATTTTGATTTTATACTTTATTTTTAAATTTAATTTGTATTTAAATGAATAAATTCCAAATTAAATAGAAAAATAAAATAAAAATTCGTGGCATTGGGCTTGGATATTCCTAATTGTATAAGGAACAAGTTTGGATGAAGAAAAAGTAAGCCCATTTGCAAAAATTTTGATTTTAGAAGCATCTCTCTTTGTGCACTTCTCCAAAATTGCCCAACTTGTGAATGGTGTATCTTGCTCAATTTTCCACATTTTGAGTGTTCTTGGACTTTTTGGAAAGCTCTAAGTCCTCTAACCAACTTTTGTCTCATCTCAATTGGAGTTTCCATGCTCAATATATCTTCAAAACAAAATGTTGACTTTTGTTGACTTTTGAAAATGACCTATAATGTTTTGATTATTCTCAAATGAAGCATTTTTGAACATTCTTGTGAGACATGAAGTTGTGGAGAATTGAATTTCCTTCAAAACAAGAGGTGGTGGAAAAATTTTGATTTTGTACAAACTCAAATTTGATTTGCATTGATTAGTGATTGACCGGAATCGAAACTTGCCATAGCTAGGGTTCCATAGACCAAATTGGGATCTCACAAAATAGGACAAATTGGACAAAACGAATACCACCATCATGTTTAGAATGATGAATCCAATCGAACCATGCCTTTGAATTGAATTTATATTGCTTGTATTGGATTTTAGAATTTAGGGTCATAAGCGGATAAGCTCGAGGCCGGCCCATAAAATTCAATTTGAATTGAAGAAGACAAAGCTTGGGCGAGGACGAGGCAATAGAAGTGGCAACATAATCTACTCGCTCCGATTCCCAAACACGTGCCATTGGCTCGATTTGGTTAAGCGTTTCACTGTTGATAGATACTCTCCAGGTCCCCAGTTGGATCTCCCGGACGGTTTGCTATTTTCTTTACTAACTTATTTTCTTACAATTTTCCATATTTTCATTTATTTAATATTTTCACATTCATTTTAATTTATTTCAATATTTTTATTCATGCATTAAAAATCATCAAAAATATTTTTCCTTTCGCATTTATTTTCATAAAATGTTTATTTAATTTATAAAATTAAAAAATATTATTTTGCATGCATATTTAATTTTATTCCTAATTTATCATTTAAATCACTTTTAATTAGTTTTTAATTATTAAATTGCATCCAAAAAATCCCAAAAAATTATTTTAGCATATTTATGTTATTTCCAGCATGAAATATTTTTCTCATTCAAAAATTTGCATTTTTACTAACATTTTCCTCTTATTCAATTTCATCGTATTTTGATTTCTCATCCTTTACAAAGTTATCCCAATTAGACGATTTCTTTTTACATTTTCTTTTTTTCCAATAATGTAACTTCATGGGATGTAATAGTTTTAATTAGGGCTTTTATTTTCCATGCGTTTACATTATGTATCTGCCCCAAAACCATGTAATAGCCTAGGACATTTACTTTCCGCATTTTACATTCCCGCATTTTAATTTCCGCACCCTATAAACTGCTAGTAATTAGGCGTGTATGGCAAGATTAAAATTGGACATAGCCCACTAATTTTCAAGATAACATATTTGATTGACACACTCGCACCCCGCAGGGTAATTCTCTCTCGTTGCCTTCACAATTCAAATGGTCAAGTCCTCGAGCGTAGAGGTATCCTAGCACCGTTGCCTTCAAACAAATCATCATAGTCCTTGATACAAAGATCATAGACCCACGATGTTAGCCTCAGATACATGATCTTGACCCTCGATTATCGCCTACAAAATGATGATAGTCCGCCCGAATGTGCTAGGATACTTTACCTGAGTTGCCTTCTACCATCGATGTCCTTGGATGTCCCGCTTACATCCAACAAATAGAGTTACCTACCAACTAATGGTATGGATAGCGCTATTCTAAAGGGCAATAAAACTTGACGACCATTACAGTAGGTAATAAGACTTTTAGTTGCTTGCTCAAATCAAATACTTTTCACACCTCACACTTTTTATCAAAGTTCAAATTCTTTTCAAGCGAAACATTTCGAACACTTTGTATACATTCCTACATGAATCATTACAAAGTCAAAGCGAAATGCCTTTTCAAAACATTTTTGTCAAACACGGAAAGCACAATTTTAAAGTGATCTAAGAGCAACTAGAGCCCAGTAGATAACTACGGATGGAAAGGGGTCTTCTAATACCTTCCCTTTTTCATAACTTCTCCCTTACTCGGGAATCTAACGAAGGTCTTTTCTGTACTTTTTACCTTCCCTTAATTGGATAAAAGAAAAGTCGGTGGCGACTCTTGCTATCCAGCACATTTGCGATACAAAACCTACAAAATTGATTCAAGTATTACAAATTGCTCTTGGAAAATTTGAACAATAGCCCTACCACTAAAGGAGAGCATGCACCGAAGAGGCTCAAAAGGTGGTTGAAGGCCATTGAAAGATTTTCAGTGAATTGCCGATGCTCAGAAAGTGCATTTCGGAACTCACATTGTTATTGAAGGAAGC
>CM038797.1:30044725-30148799 GCA_021764765.1 Vicia sativa
ATTGCTAATCTATGGTTTAGGTTTCTATTCCCTAACTGGATCCAGTTTCATAGATGCTCAACGCCCATCAGTTGTTTCTTACCGAAATCCATGTGCTACTTTACTTGGAGACATCCTACATTTCTCTCCACACTAAATCTTGTAGAGACAAGGAACTCTCTGTGTGTTATTTATCTAGTTGCTTTCCGGTGGTTTTATTTAGCACCTTCCTCCATTCAATTTGAAGAAACGAACAAGATTAGGGGTGGGTCTCAAAGACTAATGTCCCTCTCTTGTTCGGATGTAGTTGGAATCTTTTCTCTCGAAAGGACTTACGTTCATTGGTGGAATTCCCTAATGTAACACTACTTGGTATAAGGGAGTGTTACCTGGCCTTCCTTAAGCTCTCGTCGGGTTGGTTTTGCTTTCGAAGAGATGGTCCATGATATGCTTCTCGAGATGTTGTTAATTTAAGCTCTGGCCACGATTCAGAATTCTGACGAAGGTTTATGCAGGGCATGGTTAGAAGGCTGATGCAAGACTTTGGGGCACAGACTCCATTCAGGAACCTTACCAGGGTAGGTGCGAAAAGGGCTCAAAACCTCATGATACCATTCCACTTTGTTTACGATAGTATGGAACACATTCTTATAGGTATTTTACCCAAAATTTTCCCTCCATTCTTCTCAAGACATTTCATACCCTCCTCGAGGGATTCCTCAAGAGTTAGATCCGGACAAACTCTCTCTAGACAATCTTAGCCAGACTAGGGTTTGGTATCTCTCAATCAAGATGGATTTCCAACATCTCAATGACATGCATTTCCTCGTATGCTTCAAGATTCTCCATATCAAAGTTCGAGCTTAGGAGTCAAGTTTCCTCGAGGCAATTGCTCGGATGGTTGAAAATGGTTGTATTGGACAAAAGTCAAGCTGTGGTCAACTTATCATGATCAAAACTTGATTTTAGTCAACATCCTCATTTTGAAATTACATTCATCCATTTGATCAAGGGTTGATCATGATTCATCAAGAAAACTCGAGATTTGCTCGAAGTCAGACTTTCTAAATTAGGGTTTCAGGTGAAAGTCAAGTGAACTTTGGTGATCATAACTTTCTCATACTTTCTCAAAATTTTCCACCAAAGCTCATTTTGAAGGAAATTAAATTCTCTACAACTTCATGTCACAAGAATGTCAAAATGCTTCATTTGAGGAGAATTATAGCTCGAAACATTCTGAGTCATTTCAAAGTCAACAAAAGTCAACTTTTGTTTGAAGATATATGGAGCATGGTAACTCAATTGAGATGAAACCAAAGACATTGGTTAGAGGACTCTTAGAGCCAAAAATCCAAGAACACTCAAATATGTGGAAAATTGAGCAAGATACACCATTGAGAAGTTAGGCGATTTTGAATGATTTACACAAAAGGACATTTGGTCAAAATGCAAATTTTCCAAATGGGCCTATAATCTTTTGATCAAACTTATTCATGATACTAATTCTTGACCCATAAATGCTTGGCATTGGTAATTTTCTATTTTATATTTATATTTGAATTTTATAACATTTAATTCAAAATAAATTATATAAAATATGAAAATTAAGTTATTTCAATTAAGTTGGTTTATATCTCTCTTAATGTCAAGAAAGCCTGACCATTTACCAAATTCGTGGCTCGGCCATATGAAGGAAAAAATCAAGTTTTAAAAAAGAATTTGATTTGTGTTATTGGAAAATATTTGCACATTCAATTTCAATCTTTTTTTCCTTGTTTTTCTCTTCCAAAACCTCTAAATATCAGCGGCATATAAACCTGGACACGGAACCACTAACCTAAAACCACCCACAAACTCTTGCAAATTTTTCAAGAAACTTGAAATTCGAGTTTATTTTCCACCCTTTCCACCTTCTCTCAAGCATTTCAAAGCGTGTTCTAAAGGTAAGCATGAGTAAGTTTGCATCGATATATGGTCAAAGCAAGCTAAATCGTGTACATACATGCATACATAATCAATTTTTTCTTGAAATCATTTTTTTATTATTACCGACTGTTTTAATTGATTCTCGTTTGCTATGTGTTCATGTGAGGTTCCCTTTGGATTTGAGTCATCGTTTGATGCTTACATGCGTCGGAAACACGATTGCCATTATTGGGCTTTAAGGCTGATTTCATTCGAACCGGTTAATCTGAGGCCTTTTTCGAGGGCCGTAGCACCACCATCGATGTTCGCCGACCCTCGATTTAGGAGGTAGAATACTCTTTTCTTTTATTTCCATGTTTCGGTTTGGAATTTGGTGATCGGAGAAGGCGGCCAGGAGCTAAGGCTCCGGCGTCGTTAACCGATTGTGACTCGGCGTGGCTGCGTGGCGTCATGGCAATTCTGATTCGTTCTTCCGTCCAGTGAGGGGCAGCGTGTGACGCTCTGATTTTCAACATATCCGGGGCGTGTCATCGGCTTATGTGTCATTGTTTCTCACTTTCAAAACACAAGACGCGTTGTCGATGGTTAAAGCAGGCTTTTGGGAAGATTCTCCTCGAGGTCATGGGTTGAGCCATACGGGACGGTTTGCCATCTATTTTCACAAGTTCAATTTTCTAACTATTTTCTATATTTTCTTAATTATTTAATATTTTTGCATTATTTTAATTTCTTTTCACAATTTTATTTCTGCATTTAAAAATCATCAAAAATTATTTTTCTTTTTACATTATTTTCATAAAAATGTTTATTTAATTTAATAAATTTAAAAATATAATTTTTGCATGCATATTTATTTTATTTATATTTTTGCATTTAATTCACTTTTAATTGCATTTTAATTATTAAATCTTTTCCAAAAAATCCCAAAAAATTATTTTAATATATTTATCTTATTTCCAGCATATATTAATTTTCGCATATTAAAAATTGCATTTTTCTAACATTTTCCTCTTATTACGATTCATCATGTTCCGATTTTCTTATTCTTTCACAGGTTGCTCGATTCGGACGTTTTCTTTTTATCATTCTATTAATAATGTAATTGCTCATGGGTTGTAATAGTTTTTAATTAGGACTTTATTTTCCGCATTTCAAATTATGTATACGCCCCAAGCCTTATAATAAGCGTGGGTTTACTTTCGCACCTTCTTTCGTACATTCCGCATTTTACTTTCAACTCCTATAAATTTAGTAGTAATTAGGCGTGTGGCAAGATAATAATTGGACATAGCTCCACTAATCTTCAAGATAAAATATCTGATTGACACATTCTTTCACCATACCCCGGGTAATTCTCTCTCGATGCCTTCAATTCAAATGGTCGTGTCCCTCGAGCGTGGGGTATTCTTATAGTTGCCTTCCAACAAATCATCATAGTCCCGATTACAAAGATCATAAGACCCGCGATCGCCTCAAATACATGATCTTGACCCTCGATTATGCCCTATCTGAAAATGATGATCCATTCGAATGTGCTAGGATACTTCACAGGTTGCATACATGACCATCAGATGTCCTTCAGAATGTCCGCTTACATCCAATGGATGGAGCTACCTACTAACTAATGGTATGGCTAGCTATTCTAAAGGAATGTAGAAATTACAACAAAGCGACCAATTACGAGTGGGTAAACAAGACTTCTGGTTGCTGCCTCTATCAAATGCTTTTCACACACACTTTTTCAAAGTTCAAATTCTTTTCAAAGCGAAACATTTCGAACACTTTGTATACACTCCTACATGAGTCATTACAAAGTCAAGCGAAATGCCTCTTTCAAAACATTTTTGTCAAACACCGCGAAAGCAATTTTAAAAAGTGATCTGAAGCAACTAAGAGCCGTAGAATAACTACGGATGGAAAGGGTGCTAATACCTTCCCTTTTAACCATTCTCGAACTGCGAGAATCTAAAGAGTCTTTTATTACTTTTTCCCTTAATTGGATAAAAATAAAAGTCGGTGGCGACTCTTGCTATCCACACATTTGGATAAAAATCCTACAAAGTCGGTTCAAGTATTCTGAGCTGGCATTCTGCTGAGGACATCACCCAAAGAAGAATTGCCTTGGGTTTCTAGATAACCTTTATTGCTTTTTTTTGAATTGTATGCTTTATCTTTAAGGGTTGCTTGGGTATTATATTGTTGGGGATCCTACACGGATCAGGGTTTCCTTTTAGGTAAGTAGCATTAGATCATCGCGACCGCTGGGCATTATAACTCTGCGGTCGACATGATGGCTACGTTAGCGTGACACTTTGGTTGTCCGATACTCTTCATTCCCAAGTTGAAGATAGTATTTGGCCTGCGTGGTGTCATCAGCGCTAACTAAACTTTTAGAACCTTAATTGACCCATCTTGGCCATTAGAAGGTAGGTAGAGATGGCCGACTTTGAATAGACGAGGTTGGTTGATACTCGATGCTACGCTCGTTGAGATTAGACTTTTGGGACATTTTCGATCGACCACTTGGCCGTCGTATTGAAATAGCGCCTCTGAGAAGATCTATGATATGAGATTCCTAGAACCAGTTACTATTATGGGGCAGGATGAACCAACTCAAACTTTTGGTGGGGTAATCACCTATACCTCATCTGAGCCTTAACCTAGGCTCATTGTGTGAATTGTTTGTGTGTGCTAAACATGACATCATGACATCATTCGCATTACATATCATTTCTAACTATTTCAAGGACCTAGGGATTTATCTTTGCTCTTGTTTGTAGGGATTATGGCTTCTAGAAAGACTATCGAATCAACTTCATGGGTATCCCTTCTCGACTCAAAAATTGGTTTCGAAATTCCGACCATGCTCGTTCATCAAAAGACATGGTTATCTACTTGATTTGGTTATCTCGGTTTGAAGAAGATATGATGCATGTCTATTCGAGTTCTTTGATCAAAACACCATTGCTTTACATTTCCGTTATCGGTTGGTTCCTACCTTGGAAGAGTTCTCTAAGCTACTTGGGATACCTATTCTTGATCAAATGCCATTCAGGTTTAGAAAAAGGTTCCTAAGTACGAAGACATGCATCGATACACTTAAGCGCTCGGACATTGAAGCCAATTGGGAAACTAGAAGTGGAGTTAAGGGTTTACTTTCCAAGTTCTTAATCAAAGAAAGAGGAATTCCTCAAAGTTATGAGTTTCCATGCATTTGAGAACATTGTGGCCTTGCTAATTTATGGTTTGGTTATATTTCTAACTTCGGATCAATTCATTGATATCAATGCCATCAAGTTGTTCCTTACCCTGATCGATGCCTACCTTACTTGGAGACATCCTACATTCTCTCACTTTCGTACTACTAAGCGACAAGGAACTCTCATGTATTGTATCCCGTTACTTTCAAGGTGGTTTATTTATACCTTCCTCCATCGAGTTTGAAGAATGAACAAAGGTTGAGATGGTCTCGAAATTATACTCTCAAGGCATCCGTTGGAATCTTTTCTCTCAAAGGACTTCACATTCATTGAGCGTTGTGGAAGTTCCCTAATGTACCACTACTTGGTATAAGGGGTATTACCATAACCCTTCTGGCTCTACGTCGGTTTGTTTTGCTCGAAGAGATGGTCCACATGATATGCTTCTCCAAGATATTGTGTTCGACTACAACCCGATCTCGAGTGCAAGCGAAGGTTCATACATGCTTGGGCATGGTAAGAGGCGATACCAAGACTTTGGGGCACCGAACTCCATTCCTTGGAACCTTACCTCAAATGGGTGCGAGCTCGGGCTCGAAAACCTCATGATGCCATTCACGCTGTTTTACGATAATTATGGAACACATTGCTATGGGTGACGTACCATCTTGTTCTCCATCTGACATGCCTCTGATTTTGAAGACTTGAAGAGATCACGGATTCAACTCAAAGAAGAAAGGATACCTTTGAAGCTCGTGTTCATAGGCGAGAGAAAGTGTTAGAGTTGACAAGCTACTTCACGAGGAAGCGAAACATCAGCGCTTATCGGCACCAAGGAAGCGCCCATGGGAGACTTAGAGCTTTAGGATGTTTATGTTTTCTTTTATTTATTTTTGAACTATCTCTTGTACTTAAAGAAAAAAAGAATAATAAAAAGTACTAATAAATGTTTGTTCATTGCTTGTTTAACAAATTTAAATCTCTTAGGTCCTTGAAAACATTGCATTGCATAAACATGGCATAGCATAGCATAACATTGCATCACAGTACATTGGAGATTGGTTTTCTCATTTGCTCGCTATTTATTTTAGAGAAATGGCTCTTGAGCAATATCAAAGATCTCCGGGCTCGAGAATGCTCGATTTCAATGAGATGTTCTGACTTGGTCAAGGCCGAGAAGATTTGAAAAAGCTCATCAACAAGAAGAAGAAGGTTGTTGGTCTCCTCAACATGGGCGAGCGTTTCAAAGGGGTCCTAAGGTGGTCAGCCGTATTGAGCTCTAAGGAAAATCCATACCGAGGAGTACCAAGGGTGATGAAGGTGGCGAGCGTGAGCAAAAAGAAAGGAGGAAGGACCACACTACGATTATAGCCACACTACGTGAAGATGACAAGTACAAACAACTCCGAAGATAAATCGAATCTTGTGGAAAACTTGAAAATGTCGGGCTGAACTTTGATGATCTGAGTCTTATTCACGGTGTTGTGATTCCTCCAAGTTCAAAGTTCCAACTTTTGCCAAATATGATGGCATGTCTTGCTAATTGCATTTGAAGTCCTATGTCTAGATCAATCCCACTTGATTGACGAGAAAGTTGTGGATGCACTATTTTCAAGAGATTTTGTCCAGGAACCAGTTGGAATGGTACTATCGGCTAGAGAATGACCGTATCGTGCTTGGAGTGACTTGGTGATGCCTCCTAGAGACGATATAGTACAATCTTGAATTGACATCCATGCATCTACAAAGCATATACATAGGTAAGTAATGAGAAGTTCAAAGTATGCGAGAAGTGGAGAAGATCTGAGGAAATGAGTTCAACCACCCTTGTCTAATAGGGAGTTGGTTGATATATTCATGGAACAACAGAGGCCCATTCTTCAATCATCGATTGGAAATTCTTCATCTGGATTCACTTAAGTATATTGACCATTAAGGTAATATTAGTATCTCAAAGTGGGAAGATCCATGTAGAGTCATCTTCAAATCTGCAAAGAGATCTTTTGGTGCTAAGAAAAAGCTAATCTGTATAGTCGAGAAAAGCAAGGCAAGACCGGCCGCGCTCAATCGTAAGGCGTTGTGATCTCAATCCTACATCGGCAACCTCGGTGAGACAACAGCGTAGAGGAGCCGCCGCAGCGATTCTGAATCAACATACCTTTATCGCGAAGCCTTACAACACATGTTGAGCCTTGGTAATTACAAGGGATCCTCCTCGAATGTCAACACTTCCTCTCCAGTACAATCCCTAATGCTAAGTGTGCTTACCATTCCAATAGCCGAGGACACGACTGCGACAATTGTTGGAGCTCACGAGAACAAGATTCAAGATATGATTGAAGCTAGCGATTGAGTTTGACCCTCATTGAGACTCGAAGATGATGTGCAACGCCTATACTAATCATGACAAGAGTTCCAATCTTTGTTGGTAGCGATACTTATATTTTTCAACATAGATGACTTGACCATTCCTCATTAATTTGTTAAGAGGAACTTGCTGGCGGTGTCGATCCGGGATGCCGAGGATTGTCGTTGGTGCCCATCACGCTTGATGGTTGTGCTTAGTTGAGAAGGCGTGTTCGATGCATGATGAACAATGAGATACTATTTACGAAACCACACAATGCAGAAGGTGTGAAGAAATGTCTAAATTGAAAATTGACAATGCGAACGGCCATACCATACCATGTAAGGATACCTTAGAAGACAGCCAAGTGGAAATATGATTACATGGTGAAGTACACATCACACGATAGTTACAAAGATTCCTATTGAAGATATTAAACCGGATAGGGGTGACGATTTCCCGAGAAGACTATCGTGTTAACACATAAAGGATTTCCTACTGCGATCTGTGCCTAGGGTGGCACCTCTCATTATCAATTCTCAAACCGGTTCCATATTCCTCGACAACTATCCCTTGGAATTATGGGTGATGTTTTACTATCATGGTGTCAAGCAAGACCCTCGACAATTGAAGATCTCACCATTGGAGCTTCTACTCCACGACATCGACAACATCACGGATCCATTAAGGTGACGAGCAGGTATTCTCGAGATCTCTCCTCCAAAAGACAACTGCGACTCGGCTGGTCAGTCTACTCCACCAATATCCCCAACTAGAGGAAAGAATCGTGAGCTCATCACACTCGCGAGTACCAAGGAAGTTACTAAAGACACCTCGAACAAAAATGGAAATTAGAAGATCATCAAGAAGAGTGACTACAATGTTGTGGAGCGATTAGAATAGACTCCGTCCAATTTCCATACTCGCTTTGCTCTTGTGCTCCAAGGCTCGTACTAATGCCTTGGTGAAGTTTAAAAAATGCTCATGTGCATGAACACTACCAACGCCAGTTTAAAGTTTGTATTGCTAGCTGGTGCCAACAACGGCCTAAACCTACTCGATCTTGATTTGGCTCGCCGGAAAGAAACACAACAAAGCACTTACATCTGTTGAATGCAAGGGCACTACATTATCTCATGTCTTGGTGGACACGTTTACGCTCTGAATATTCTACAACGCGCTTTTGACTTGATGTCGAGAAATTTGATTACGAGACTCGGTGACATTATTGTGAAACTTTGATGGTTTACAAGCGCAATGCCAAAACTCACGCTGCTGTTAAAAGTCGGTTCCCAGACTTTTGACTCTACTTTCTTTGTCATGGACATCCGTCCGCCCTTCTTACCTACTTGGGCGCCCTTGGATACATGGGGCGTATACCTACATTACATATGAAAAAGAAAAAGGTTATTATTATATAGTGAAAAGAATATATAGTCGATCATCTCCAGTCATTCCACTATCTCGAGATAAATTCATTGAAAACTCACATCACTTTAATACCAGCCGCCATAACTCTCAATCCTCCCAAAGATACTAATTCCGCTAGGATGGCCTCATTGAAAGATACTTTCTTGTTGAAAAAGTACTATTTGTCGCTCCACAATCTTCCTTTCAAATTTGACAACATTTAAGATCACCATAACGTCTTCGCTTCCTTTCGCCGGCAAGTGGAATCCATGCTATAGAAGCGGCGACAAGCGGCCGACGCCAGCAAGTGGATCTTCCCAACTCCAGATCATGGGCTCATCAATTGGAAGAAGAGCGTCATACCAATCTCCTTTAATCGGGAGTAATTGCTCTTGTTTTGTTTTGCTTTTCGTATTTCTTTATTTTTGAACAATAAACTTGAAAGCTAGTACGCCCGAGGGCATCATGGCTCGTTGCGAGGTTATTATATCTCGTTTACGTATTTTCATTCAATAAATTCGTTGGACTTTTGCATTCAATTGTTTGTTTTCTTTCTTTACTTTATCACCCTTCAAAAAGCTATATGTTTCTTACACACACCCACGTGATACAACTGCAGAATCACTCGAATCTAAATTAATAACACTTATGCTAGTGCTAAATATGACTTTGATAATCCGATCTACCAAGCCGAAGCGAAGGTGAGGAAGATTGTGAAGTGCGGAGAACTTGTCGGGCACTTTCTACCAAGAAGGCGAGTTATCTGACCACCACGAAGAGCAAGTTGAGGTTGTGAATTTAGGTCTTGTGAAAACGAGAAAAGAGATCAAGATAGGAGCGGGTCTTGAGAGCAGTGTTAAAGAAAGGTTGGATTCGGATCTACGAGACTATGTTGAGGTTTTGTAGTCATCACGAACATGCCGGTTTAGACATTGATATTGTGTACACGATTGCCAACAAAAGAAGGTTTTCTCGGTGAAGCAGAAGGTTAATGCATGCGTCTGAGATGTCAGAGAAAATCAAAGCGAAGTTATGAAGCGATTCAACGTCGGTTTCTTAGCATCACCTCTTATCCCGGTGGGTTGCAAATGGTACCCGTACCTAAGAAGGATGGCAAAATGCGAATGTGTGTGGATTACGAGAGATCTGAACAAGCGAGTCCGAAGGCGATTTCCCTTCCTCATATTGATGTTACGGTTGACAATACCGCTCGGCATAGGTTTTCTCCTTCATGGATGGTTTCTCCGGTTACAATCGGATCAAATGGCTCCACGAAGACATGGAAGACTACTTTTGTTACACAATGGGGCACTTTCGCTACAAGGTTATGCGTTCGGTTTGAAGAGCGCGGGCGCCACTTATCGGTGACTATGGTGGCATTGTTTCATGACATGATTCATCACGAGATAGAGGTCGTCGGCGACATGATAGCTCGATCCGCAATTTGAAGAACATCTTGATCATTTCTGAAGCTGTTTGATAGGTTGAAGATGCTGTTGAGCCAGATCCTAACAAATTGCCCTTTGAGTCAGATCCGGAAAACTCCTAGGGTTTGTTGTCGATGGAAAAGGTATTGAAGTTGACCACAGGTTAAAGCCATTCGAGATGCGGCTCCCGCAGAGGAGAAGGTCGAGAGTTTCTTGGGCGATTGAACTACATTGCGATTCATTGCAAACTTAAGCGCTGCTTGTGAGCCAATCTTCAAGTTACTAAAGAAAGATCAAGTAGTGGAATGGAGCAGACGATTTCGGATAAGCTTTTGACAAAATCAAGGAGCCCTACAGAATCCTCCCATCCACGATGCCACACTTGAGAAGGAAGACCTCTTATCATGTGCCAGCGGTGTTAGAGAACTCAATGGGGTGTGTGTGTTGGGCGACATGGCAGTGCAGTCGAAAAAGCAGCAATATACTACCTTAGCAAAAGTTTACCGGCGCAAACAAGATACTCAGTGGAGAAAACTGGCAGCTTTATTGCTTTCGCCGACTAAGAGTATATATTATTTCACTACTACCTTGTTGATTTAAAGATGGATCCGATAAAATACATATTTGAGAAGCAGCTCTCGGAAGAATAGCAAGATGGCGGATGATCTTGACGAATATGACATCCGGTACACTTCTTAAGCGATCAAAGGAAGTGTAGTAGCGATCATTTAGCTCATCTGCCGTAGATGACTATCAACTATGCGATTCGAATTTCGAGATGAAGATGTTTTACTAATTCTTGATTCGAAGAACCGGGCCGGACGAAGGACACGAACAAGGATCGATGGACCATGGTCTTTGATGGAGCCTCAACGCGCTTGCATGCATTGGCGCCATCATTATCCCCTGCGAGACCTCGCTTTCACACATGATTGTGTTTCGATTGCACTAACAACATGGCGAATCTGAAGCGTGTCATGGGTATCAAACTGCTATTGACTTAAGTCAAGTTCTTGCAGTGTATGGAGAACTTTGGTGATCGGTCGAGATTAAGGCGAGTGGGATACGAAGCATCAAGATATTCCATGTCGAGAGCATGTTACAGGTTTGATCCCCACTTGAAGAGATCACTTTCAACCATTCCACGAAGAGAATCAGGTTGGCGGAGACGCATTAGCTACTATGTCATCTATGTTCAAGTCGGATGGGACAACGATGCTCCCCAGATCATCATTGAGAAGTTTGACGAACGGCGTATTGCTATAAGCTTGATCTGAAAACCTTGGTACTTGGCGTGAAAGGTATCTTGAGACTCGAGAATATCCAGCGAGGGCATCATCAATGATAAAGTTCATGAAGGTTTGCATCAAATTCTTCCTCGAGCGGCATCTTATACAAGCGCATACGACTTGTTTACCTCGTTGTGTAGATCGAGCTGTGTCAACGCATCATGGAAGAGTTACCAGAAGAGCGCATTTGGTACCCATCCAGTGGACATACAATAGCTAAAATATTTTGAGGCGAGTTACTATTGGTCCACCATGGAAGGCGATTGTCAGCCTCGCTCGATCTTGTCACAAGTGCCCGGTTATGGGACAAAGTGCACGTACCTCGGTACCTCAGAATGTTCTAACAGCTCCTTGGCCTTTGCATGTGGGGCATTGAAATGATAATCAAACCTGACTTCCAATGGACATCATTTCATCCTTGTGGCAATTGACTATTTCACCAAGTGGGTAGAAGCAACCTCGTTAGCATCACTTACCAAGAATGTTGTGGCTCGATTCATCGAACATAATCTTATCTGTCGGTATGGTACTCCAGAAAGGATCATCACAGATAACGGCTCAATCTCAACACAAGATGATCACCGAACTCTGCCGTGAATTCGAGATCAAGCATCACATCTTCTCCTTATCGGCCTAAGATGAATGGCGCGATGGAACCGACAAGAACATAAAGATTATACAAAAATAGCGGTGACTTACAAAGATTGGCATGAGATGTTACCATTTGCTCTTCATGGTTATCGCTTCCCAGCCTGAATCAGCAAGAGGGCAACCCCTTCTCTATCGGTATGGGCGAGTCACCCGCCGAGGTTGATTCCCTCATCTAGAGTCCTCCGGGCGGAGAGCTAAGCGGCAATTGGTTTTAGACACGGCTTGACGGATCAAGCTTGATTGATGAGAAGCGACTGGCGTCCATACGCCATGGACAGATCTATCGAAGCAGATGATCGAGGCATTTAACAAGAAGGTCGACACCGAGTCTACAGAGTCGTTGATCTAGTAGTCAAGCGCATCATTCTTCCACAAGGTGATCGAGAGGCAAATGGACTCCCACCTACGAGGGACCGTTTGTAGTCAAAAGTATTTTCGGTGAACTGATACGCCGCACCATGGATGGCGAAGACTTCCACCCTGTGAAACCGAGACATAGTCAAAAATACTACGCATAAAAGAGACTGGGCTCGGTGACCCTAGGCAAAAGTAAAGGCATCTGGCGAACCAAAGGAGTTCGGCAAGATTAAGGATATATACAAAAAAAAAAACATACACGGCGGTCGAAAACTGAAAAGGCGGCTTGGGCAAAAAGGTATCCATTAAATGAAAACCGAAAGCGGGTCAAGCAAATTAGGGATTTAAGCGTACGACTATGTCTCATCGAATCACCCATCTGAGACTCTTATCGACATTCAAAATTCAAATAAGCGAAAATCGATCCACTCACTTTCTCACAGCGGCAAGAAGATGAGATAGTTGAAATATATGAGTACAGCGTAATTGGAACTTAACGAATTGTTTCCGCATGCTTTTACCTTTCTTGTGTACAAACTATTTGGCCATCACATACATTTCAAATAATCTGAGTTCTTTCTCTTTACAATTTTCACCCCATTGTTGTTTTTAAAAGTCCAATGATTGCTTTGAATGATTATATGCATGTGACAATAAAAATCTATTCAAACATACGAAAAGTGAAGCGTGCAAATAGTACTCTGAGCTCTAAGGAAGCCCAGATAGCAACGAAAGTACTAACATTTCCTACTTGAGCATGGATCCCCGAAGATGTTGCTTACCACAAACCTTCCCAGTGGAGTACAGCGTCGAGTCCCCAAGCAATGATTCCACTCAACATTAACAATTACTTTGTCTTGAAACAATAACATTTCATCGCCCGGCTAAAATGTTTATCCCCGTGGATATCTCAACCATTCCCCTTTTCTCAGCAGTATTAACGGAACAAAACTTGGTCGAATGGTGCACGAGAAAACCTACACCTTATTCCTCGATCGAATTCCCAATCTCGAACTCTTCTAAAAACGGTCTCCGGCAACTACCGCCACTCTCGCAAAATCCCGATATCTCCAGGCTCCCAGCAGGATACATACACAAGATCTCACAGCGTACCTCTACGTCCTCGGCAATATCTGGGCACGAAACTTGGTCAGATAGTGCCGAAAATATCGCTATCTTTCTTCTCGATCTCCATCCTCAAAAAAGTCAGAATCTCCAAGCGAACTTTCGCATCTCTTCCAAAAATGGATATGTTTTGAAATACCACCTCTATCATTCATTACTCATAAAACTCATAATTTGTGCATATGTCATTCATCGCATTGTCATGCATCGTCGCACGCATAAAACTAACAAATATTCTATCAAAGTTTCTTGTTTTCTCCAAAATGAAAATCACCAACATAAGCATCCGGATTAAGACTCGACGCCAGAAAACTATCGAAAAACCGCCCCTAGTTGTCCTCCACAACCGGTCCGAGAAAACCAAGACCGGTCGCGGAAAACTATCGAACGACCGCCTCGTTGTCCTCCGACAACGGATCCGGGATAATACCGGCCAGACGAAACCCTATCCAGACGATCACAAGTTATCCTCAGATAACAGCGTTGGATCGACACGATACCTGCAGAGGAAGATATCCACATTTTTCCAACTACTACCTCCCTCGGGAAGTAATCGCACGAATTTATTCTGCTCATTCTTATTATCAGCGGACTTCACAGTCGGTTATGCGACTCGATTGCCTTGGATGGCATCTTAAGCCCGTCTCCGAGCTACTTGTCAACATTTCTCCACTTTCAGAATGCTGCATATTTGGTTAAAAAAAATCAATACAAGCCAATGACTTCATTCAAAGATGAGCACGAAGTCTAACGTACGACTCCCTCCGGATGGCATCTTAAGCCCATCTCCATGCTCCTTCCGGAATCTATGGAGCCTAGCATACGGCTCACTCCTCAGCATCGATCTTTCCAGATGGCATCTTAAGCCCATCCCCATCTTTTGATCAATTTTCAATCAAATCTTGCCATATCAATCCAAATTTCGAAATTTGCTGGCTTTATTGAGTTGCTTGGATCCCAAGGAAGAGAAAAATCAAGTTTGTATTTGATTTTGATTTTATACTTTATTTTAAATTTAATTTGTATTTAAATGAATAAATTCCAAATTAAATAGAAAAATAAAATAAAAATTCGTGGCATTGGGCTTGGATATTCCCTAATTGTATAAGGAACAAGTTTGGATGAAGAAAAAGTAAGCCCATTTGCAAAATTTTGATTTTAGAAGCATCTCTCTTTGTGCACTTCTCCAAAATTGCCCAACTTGTGAATGGTGTATCTTGCTCAATTTTCCACATTTTTGAGTGTTCTTGGACTTTTTGGAAAGCTCTAAGAGTCCTCTAACCAACCGTTTTGGTCTCATCTCAATTGGAGTTTCCATGCTCAATATATCTTCAAAACAAAATGTTGACTTTTTGTTGACTTTTGAAAATGACCTATAATGTTTTGATCCATACCTCTCAAATGAAGCATTTTTTGAACATTCTTGTGAGACATGAAGTTGTGGAGAATTGAATTTCCTTCAAAACAAGAGGTGGTGGAAAAATTTTGATTTTGTACAAACTCAAATTTGATTTGCATTGATTAGTGATTGACCGGAATCGAAACTTGCCATAGCTAGGGTTCCATAGACCAAATTGGGATCTCACAAAATAGGACAAATTGGACAAAACGAATACCACCATCATGTTTAGAATGATGAATCCAATCGAACCATGCCTTTGAATTGAATTTATATTGCTTGTATTGGATTTTAGAATTTGCAGTCATAAGCGTCGCTCGAGGTGAAAAATTCAATTTGAATTGAAGAAGACAAAGCTTGGCCTGAGGCGAGAGCAATAGGAAGATAGACGTGCTTGTAATCTACTCGCTCCGATTCCCAAACACACGTGCCTGGGCTCGATTGGTTAAGGCGTTTCTGTTGATACTCTCCGGGTCCCGATTCGAATCTCCCAGACCGGTTTTGCTATTTTTCTTTACTAACTTATTTTCTTACAATTTTCCATATTTTCATTTTATTTAATATTTTCACATTCATTTTAATTTATTTCAATATTTTTATTCATGCATTAAAAATCATCAAAAATATTTTTCCTTTCGCATTTATTTTCATAAAATGTTTATTTAATTTATAAAATTAAAAAATATTATTTTGCATGCATATTTAATTTTATTCCTAATTTATCATTTAAATCACTTTTAATTAGTTTTTAATTATTAAATTGCATCCAAAAAATCCCAAAAAATTATTTTAGCATATTTATGTTATTTCCAGCATGAAATATTTTTCTCATTCAAAAATTTGCATTTTTACTAACATTTTCCTCTTATTCAATTTCATCGTATTTTCCGATTTCTCATCCTTTTACAGGTTATCCCAATTCGGACGATTTCTTTTTACTGTTTTCTTTTTTTTCCAATAATGTAACTGTTCATGGGATGTAATAGTTTTAATTAGGGCTTTTATTTTCCGCACGTTTACATTATGTATCTGCCCCAAAACCATGTAATAGCCTAGGACATTTACTTTCCGCATTTTACATTCGCATTTAATTTCCACCCTAAACTGCTAGTAATTAGGCGTGTATGGCAAGATTAAAATTGGACATAGCCCACTAATTTTCAAGATAACATATTTGAATTCAACACACTCTTTCACACACGCACCCCTTAGGGTAATTCTCTCTCGTTGCCTTTACGAATTCAAATGGTCAAGTCCCTCGAACGTAGAGGTATCCTAGCACCGTTGCCTTCAAAACAAATCATCATAGTCCCGATACAAGATCATAGACCCACGATGTAAGCCTACGAATACATGATCTTGACCCTCGATTATAGCCTACAAAAATGATGATAGTCCCCGAATGTGCTAGGATACTTCCTACAGTTGCCTTCTATGACCATCGATGTCCTTGAATGTCCGCTTACATCCAACAAATAGAGTTACCTACCAACTAATGGTATGGATAGCGCTATTCTAAAGGAACGTAAAATAACTGAAAACGACCATTACAGTAGGTAATAAGACTTTTAGTTGCTTGCTCAAATCAAATACTTTTCACACCTCACTTTTTATCAAAGTTCAAATTCTTTTCAAAGCGAAACATTTCCGAACACTTTGTATACATTCCTACATGAATCATTACAAAGTCAAAGCGAAATGCCTTTTCAAAACATTTTGTCAAACACACGAAAGCACAATTTTTAAAGTGATCTAAGAGCAACTAAGAGCCCGTAGATAACTACGGATGGAAAGAGTGCTAATACCTTCCCTTTTCATAACCTTCTCCCTTACCGAGAATCTAACGAAGGTCTTTTACGTACTTTTACCTTCCCTTAATTGGATAAAAGAAAAGTCGGTGGCGACTCTTTATCCGCACATTTGCGATACAAAAACCTACAAAGTCGGTTCACGTATTACAGTGCTCTTGGAAAATTTCGAAAAACAACCACTACCTTGAAGAGGCATGCACCGAAGAGGCTCAAGAGTGGTTGAAGGCCATTGAAAAGATTTTCAGAGTGATAATGCGATGCTCGGAAAGTGCATTTGGAACTCACATGTTATGAAGAA
This sequence comes from Vicia sativa, assembly GCA_021764765.1. Lineage (NCBI taxonomy): Eukaryota > Viridiplantae > Streptophyta > Magnoliopsida > Fabales > Fabaceae > Vicia > Vicia sativa. The sequence goes on from CM038797.1 coordinate 30,061,945, forward strand.
GCGGAAGATTGGTGGATTAACACAAGTGTAGGTTCGATGAAGAGAACAACGTGGTTACGTGGGAAACTTTCGAGATACTTTCTTGGAAATTATTTCCACGAGGATGTCATAGTAGAAAAGAGGTGGAGTTCTTGGAGTTGAAACAAGGGAGTGGTAGCGTTGCGGAGTATGCCGCCAAATTCCAAGAATTGATCAAGTATTGTCCTCACTATAATACGGTGAATGCCGAGAGATCTAAATTCTTGAAGTTTGTGAACGGCTTGAGGACGGATGTGAAGAAGGCGATCTCATATCAATAAATCACCCACTTTTCTGAGTTGGTGAATAAGAGTCGCATTTATGATGAAGATAGTAGGGAGAGCAGTGCATACTATAAGAGTTTGAATGAGAAGAGAGGTAAGGGACAAATACGTCCTAAGACTTATGATGGAAAAGGAAAACAACCGATGGGTAAAGGAAAGAATTCAAGTGGAGGAGTGACTACTCTGATCAAATGCTTCAAGTGTGGTAAGGAGGGACATCGTGCTTTAGAATGTCACCAAGTGATTGTGAAGTGTTTCAAGTGTGACAGGGTAGGTCACAAGGCTGCGGATTGTCGGGTTGGTTCTGTTGTGACTTGCTACAACTGTGGTGAGCGAGGTCACATTAGTACCAAATGCACGAAGCCAAAGAAGGAAACTGGGAAAGTGTTTGCATTGTCGGGTCTTTGAGACTTGACTTATGAGAGATGATCGAGTACTTGCTTTATCCATAATGTACCTTTGATTGCTATTATTGATACGGGTGCGACGCATTCTTTTATTTCCTTAGATTGCGCTACGAGATTGGATCTTATGTTATCTGACTTGGGTAGAAGTATGGAGATAGATACGCCTGCGATGGGTTCGGTTTCTACTTCAGTTATTTGTTTAAAGTGCCCTTTGCGTATGTGTGGTAGAGACTTTGAGGTAGATCTAGTGTGTCTTCCGTTGAGTCAACTAGATGTCATTTTGGGTATGGACTGGTTGAGAGCCGACCACGTCTATATCAATTGTTTTACTAAAGCGGTTCTTTTTCTCGAGTCCGAGAAAGAAGGCGTTGCATTCTTGTCTACTCAACAGATGAATAAGTGTGTTAAGGAAGGAGTGGAATTGTTTGTAGTGATGGAGAGCATGAATCTTGGTGATAGTGGAGTGATAAAGGATGTTCCTGTTGTTTGTGATTTTCCAGAGGTGTTTCCAGAGGAGATTATAGATTTACCTCCAGAACGTGAATTGGAGTTTTCTATTGATTTGGTTCCTGGTACTACTCCTGTTTCGATGGCTCCGTATCGGATGTCACCATCGGAATTGATTGAACTAAAGAACCAACTCAAAGAGTTACTTGATAAGAAGTTCATTCGACCAAGTGTATCTCCATGGGGTGCGCCGGTGTTGTTAGTAAAGAAGAAAGAAGGAACGATGAGACTTTGTGTGGATTATTGGTAGTTGAACAAAGTTACTATCAAGAACAAGTATCCTTTACCAAGGATTGATGATTTGATGGACCATTTGGTAGGAGCTTGTGTGTTCAATAAGATTGACTTGAGGTCTGGTTATCACCAAATCCGTGTGAAAGCTGGTGATATTCAGAAGACGGCGTTTAGAACGAGGGTATGGACACTATGAGTATTCAGTGATGCCTTTTGGTGTTACGAATGTATCTGGTGTGTTTATGGAGTACATGAATAGAATCTTTCATGAGTTCCTTGATAAGTTTGTGGTGGTCTTTATTGATGACATTATAATCTTTTCGAAGAATGAGAAGGAGCATGCCGAGCACTTAGGAATTGTGTTAACTATTCTGAAAGAGAATAAGTTGTTTGCTAAAATTTCTAAGTGTGAGTTCTGGTTAGAGCAAGTGAGTTTTCTTGGACATGTGATATCTCGTGGAGGTATTATCGTCGATCCGACCAAGATAGAAGCTGTGTCAAAATGGGAATCTCCTAAGTCTATTTTTGAGATTCGAAGTTTTCTTGATTTGGCCGGTTATTACCGTAAGTTCATTGAAGGTTTTTCCAAGCTAGCTTTACCTTTGACACAATTGACGAGAAAGGGGCAAGCGTTTGTATGGACTACTCAGTGTGAAGATAGCTTTCAAGAGCTTAAGAGGAGGTTGACTACTGCTCCTGTTTTGATTTTACCTAATCCATCTGAATCATTTACAGTGTATTGTGATGCTTCATTGATGGGGTTAGGTGGTGTGTTGATGCAAGGTGGACAAGTGGTGGCCTATGCTTCGAGACAACTTAAGGTACGTGAGAGGAATTACCCGACTCATGACTTAGAGTTGGCAGCTATGGTTTTTGTGTTGAAGATTTGGAGACATTACTTGTTTGGATCGAGATTCGACGTTTTCAGTGATCATAAGAGCTTGAAATATTTGTTTGATCAGAAAGAGTTGAATATGAGGAAGAGGAGGTGGTTGGAGTTCCTAAAATATTATGATTTTAGTTTGAATTACCATCCCGGAAAGGCGAACGTGGTTGCCGATGCATTGAGTAGAAAATCATTGCATATGTCTATGCTAATGGTTAAAGAGTGGGAATTACTAGAACAGTTTCGCGACTTGAGTTTGGTTTGTGAAGAAACATACTTTGGTGTGAAACTTGGTATGTTGAAGATTACAAGTGGAATCTTGGATGAGATAAGAGAAGGACAAAAAGAGGACTTGGTTTTGGTTGACAAATTGACTTTATTTAACCAAGGTCAAGGAGGAGAGTTTAGAATTGATGAGAACAGAGTGTTGAGATATCGTGATCGGGTTTGTGTTCCCGATGTGGGAGATGTGAAAAAGAGAATCCTTGAGGAAGGACACCGAAGTGGATTGAGCATTCATCCTGGTGCCACGAAGATGTACCAAGATTTGAGAAAGTTGTTTTGGTGGCCATGTATGAAAAAGGAGATCGCCGAATTTGTGTATTCGTGTTTGGTTTGTCAGAAGTCCAAGATAGAGCATCAGAAGCCATCTGGGTTGTTGCAACCTTTGTTTATTCCAGAATGGAAGTGGGATAGTATTTCTATGGACTTTATTTCGGGATTACCTAGGACTCTGAGTAACTATGAGGCTATTTGGGTTATTGTGGATAGATTGACGAAATCTGCTCACTTTATTCCAATTAGAATGGACTATCCGATGGAGAGACTTGCAAAGTTATACATTGAACGAATTGTGAGTTTGCATGGTATTCCGACGTGTATTGTTTCAGATAGAGATCCGAGATTCACTTCTAGATTTTGGGAAGGTTTGCAAAGAGCTTTGGGTACAAAGTTGCGGTTGAGTTCAGCTTATCATCCGCAAACGGATGGTCAGACGGAGAGGACGATTTAGTCACTCAAAGATCTTTTACGAGCATGTGTTTTAGATTCATGGGAGAGTTACTTACCGTTGATCGAGTTTACGTATAACAACAGTTTTCATTCGAGTATAGGTATGGCTCCTTTTGAGGCGTTGTATGGAAGGCGATGTAGGACACTATTATGTTGGTATGAGTCGGGAGAAAGTGTGGTCGTCGGACCGGAGATTGTTCAACAAACTATAGATAAGATTCAATTGATTAGAGACAAGATGAAAATTTCACAAAGTCGCCAAAAGAGTTATCATGACAAAAGGAGAAAACCACTTGAGTTCGAGGAAGGATGATCACGTGTTTTTGAGAGTGAATCCTACAACGGGTGTTGTTCGAGCTCTAAAATCACGTAAGTTGACGCCGCGGTTTATTGGTCCATATCAAATTTCAGAGAGGATTGGAAATATGGCTTATCGGATTTCGTTACCGCCATCACTTTCGAATCTTCACGATGTGTTTCATGTTTCTCAATTGAGAAAGTATATTGCGGATCCGTCTCATGTGGTTCAAGTGGACGATGTGGAAAGAGAAGCCGTCGAGACTTTGCCGACAAGGATCGAGGATCGGAAAGTGAAGCCGGAAAAGAGATTGTTTGGTAAAGGTCGTGTGGGTGGTTCGACTAATGGAAACATAACTTGGGAGCTAGAGAGCGGATGAGGATTCATCAGTTGTTCGTTTAGAGGTAATTTTGAAAATCTTTTAAGTGGGGAGAGTTGTAACACCCGATTTAATTCAATAATATTTATATTATTATTTTCCAAAATACGGTTATTGATTATTTTGATAAATTATATTTATTTGGTCCATTTAAATAGTATTCGTCCGTTATACGATTAATTTATTCGATTTATGTGAAATATGGTGTGTAGAAATATATGTTATATTATTTGATTTAATGGGTGTGAATATTTATTTATAAGAAGGTTATATAATAGATATTTAGTTTTAGTTTTATAATATAGTATAAATTAGTTTTAGTATATATATATATTTATATATATATATATATATATAAAAATATATATTTGTTTTATAAGATAGAAAGAAAGAGTTAGAAAGGAAAAGAAAAAAAGAGAAAAAAGAAAAAGAGAAGAAGAAGACGAAGAGAGTTGCTGCAAATTCCACCAAAGCTTGCTTCCATAACATCAAGGGGTAAGGGTTTGGCTTCCATTAATCATCTTCCATGTAGTTTCTAGTTTTGATTTTTTTTTAAAAAAAGGTTAGGTTGAGGAATATTGGGGGTTTTGGTATAGTATGGAGGAAATGGAGTTTTGTTGTTAGAATAGTATCGTAAAAGTGGTAGTAAAAGTGGTTTCTTGTCTGAATAGTATCGTAGAAAGACAGAAAATAGCATAGCAGACTGTATGAGCCAATACAAGAGGGTTATGTATTGACCTCAAATGTCAAAATATATGAGAAATTTCAAAATGCCATAACTTTTGATCCGTAACTCCGATTTAGGTGTCGTTTGTTGCATTAGAAAGCTAATGGAATTATCTATATGATTATGATGAATTGAGTGAATTTAAGAGCTTATTTTAATAAATGCTTATTTTGATAAATGCTCATTTTGATAAGTAATTATTTATTTCCTTACTTATGTTGCATGTTTATGTTATGTTGATACATGATGCAAGTAGGAGTAAATAATGATGGCATGAGTTGCAATAATCTTTATGATGTTTTGACGGAGCGACCGATTTTAGTTCAATTTCGCCTAAAATTGGAAAGGATGACCAAAATGATCCGTTCGGTTGCGTTTGACAACTATTATATTATGTTATGCCGATTCGTCGGAGATAATTTTGTGATGAATATTATTCCGATTTAGAATTGTTTGGTTTGTTGATAAATTGTGTTTGAAATATATGTAACAATGTTACTTGATATTACAATACACTTGATATATGTCATTGTTTGCAATATGTGTAAATGTTAATGTCATTGCCGCAACATGTTGAATTTACATTGCATGGCATAGTTGGTATTGAAATATAGCGGTGAAGGTTGGATTCACAAACTTATAGCGTTGATCCTAGAGTGGAAATAGTAGAGGCCTTGATCTTATGTGGAAATATAGGCGGTGGAACTTTGGGTCCACAAGTCGGTACGCGTTCGCATTTGTCGTCGTGTGTCACAATGCATAATATTATGTGTTTATGTGGATGAGATTTGATTATGTGTCATTGGTTGAATTGTGTAAGTGAAATGGTTCATGTGAATGGTGTATTGGAATAGTTTATGAGATGATTCTTGAATTTACCGAACATGGGAATATGAAAGTAATTATACTAGTACTATATTTATATATATTCAAGAATGATGTTATCCTTTTATTTATTGCCATTCTTCACTTAAAATTACATGTTATATGATTATTGGAATTCTTACCTTTCTGTTGAAATGATGCTTGATATGGCATCGCTCGGTATACACGGTTGTGCGACCAAAATTCTATGCGGCGTATTCCGTTTATTTTATTATCGAGTCGATGCTCTGATTTTGTAACACATGGGGTTTAGGCGTAGCATGCGAACTCGTGTTTTGATTTGGATTATTGTTGTACATAATCCTTTATGTTTTAAGTATGTTGATGAATATGTGTATATGTTATGACTTGATGACATGAGAAGTGGATGAATACATTTGCATGAATGCCTTATGTTTTAGGATTTTGATTCCTTCTTTTGGAGAAGATATATATATATATATATATATATATTGTTATGGTTCCGTTGCGTTTGCACGAAAAAGAAAGTATATATCATGGATATATTATGTGATTAAATGATTAAAGTGACGAATATGTCATGTCCGTTTTTCTTGAATATGTGAATTGATGTTGTGACACTCCTTCCGTGCAAAAATTTATTTTCTCTGATTTTATTTATATCGTTAATTCGGGGTTTATTAAGAGGGGTGTTACACAGAACACAAGATACAATTTGTGTTCATAACTTAAAACAAGACATAATAAAAACTTGCACAGACTGCAAGAACAAATAGACTCAGAATAGGACATCCTATTCAACATCTTTGCAAAAACAATTGCAAAGATTGACCTCAGACTTAACAACATCTGAACACTACCCTTTTCCCCCATGTTTGCCACAAGTTGACAAACATAACCTTCACAGACTCTAAACTTACTCATATTCGAACAAAGGACATGAGAACATAACAAACAAGGACGCACACAAAAGTGAAGGAAATAAAAAGAAAAAAAAGACACTCTAAATACCTGAGCAACTAAAGTAACGTACCTAAATTGTAACAATTGTCTTGGTCATGAAACGCTACTTCAACAAAAACCACATCAGGTGAATTTGTGCACCAGCTGAAAGCAATGAATGCCTTTAATACACCCAGATTATTTTGGAAATGACAGTTTCCAAAACATGCACCAAGTCAGAACACATGATACACACCATTAATACACGTCTTAAATGAAAATTTTAAGAACTATCCCTGCTGGTCTTTAAGGATAAAGCATGTCTTGAGATATGTCCTGACTTCTTGTTTGACATCATTCTTCTGGCTTGAAAATATTAGTCTTTAAAAGACTTTCCATATGATTAGAAGCAGAAGTACATTGTCTTTTCTGATCTTAATACCCTTCACAACCATGTTGATTAATTCCTCCTTCTGCACATTACATTTACTAGTAGTTGCTGATACTAATAAAGTCTTCCAAACAGAATAGTAATTATGCATTGTCTGAGCATACTAATCTAAACAAACTCACAATCTTCTTATTCTAAACCAAAGATAGAACTGACAGTTCTGAATGAGGTGATAGAATATCAAGATCCATAGTCCCAAGTCTCTTTCATAGACTATCATCAACAATGATGTTACAACACCATTTGGGACATCATTAACTTTACTACAGAACCTATCAGCTTTGGTTCTGGAATCCTCATCCAAGGGACTTATTTCCATCCATGCGCTTTAACAAAACTCCCCATTCTAACAAAAGGATCTTATTAGATCTCATCTTCAAAGTAACCATACAACAGAAATAAACTCTCACTATATTCTATAGTAGGTGTCATACCCCAAAATTTGCCCTCTCGGTACTACGATCAAAATTATTTTCAAACTTGGTTTTAAATTTCTTTTGGTTTATTACACTAATATTCCGGGGATTTTTATAAATATTCGTTCTCAAGGTCTATTTAAAAATATAATAATTTATTTCAAATTATTTGTATTTTTAAATATGACAAATACTTGCGTGTCTCCATATACTTTCAGTTGCATTTCTATTTTGGATAAGTAAGATAGCACAATTGGTAAGGAGGTAAGCTTTGTAAATATGAGGTCATGGGTTCAAAATTCACATGTTGCACTTTTAACATTTTTTTTGTTATTTGTTACTAACTTTCTTTTCCTTTTAAAATCTATTTTAAAAAATCATCAAATCATATTTTTATTATTTAAATACTAATTTTCGAATTTTATTATTTATGTATTTTTAAAATAATGTTTTTTTTTCTTTTTTTTTTAATCATTTTATGCATTTTTAGACCAAAATCAAAAAAAAAAGAAAGTTTTAAAACCAATTTGTTCTTATTTTGGCATGTTTTCAAATCTTGGGGAGCAAGCAAAAAGAAATTAGGAAAATATTGATTAATTGATTAAATTACAAATCACAATTAAATGACATTTTTTGAGTCATTGATCAATATTTAATTTTTTCTATATTTGTTTAACCTAATATTTTGTTATAAATAGAGGCCAATTTTAATACAACACAGGAGGACACGATATATTTTTCATTGCATATTTCCTACACTAACATTTTCTTTTCTTTCTACCAATAATCACTAACAATTTCTTACAGTTTCTCTCAATGAAAGCACCACATTGTTCTTGTTACAATTGTTCTTGTTACAATTTCTTTTCAAAGTTTCTAATTGAATTTTGTCTTTTGGACCATGATTTTAACATGAGGCACCCCTTATTATTTATTTATTTTATTATGTATTCACTGTGTTTTACCATACAATGCCATAAATATTTGATGGTAGTTTATTTGTAAAGAAATTATGTTCTAATCTTTTGGATGCTAATTTCAGGTTCCAGGAAATTCATACGGATCCTCAATCAACAAATTCTCACTTTCACAAATTTCATAACTTTTTATAAGATATCATTTTCTTTCCTTGATAAGAATGAATTTATTTACTAACTCTTTGTTTTTTTTTACACAGTACATACCATATCATATTTTTTTTCATAAATCAAGAATCTTCATTCAAATTGGCTTTATTCACATGACAATAATCTTGGCATCATCACTTTTACAAATCAGGCGTTTAAATTGAAAGTTGCGCAACAATGACAACTTATTTTTTGAACGACACTACATTTATTTACACTGTGCCATATATAAAACTTGTTTCAATATAATTCTTCCTAACTATTGCACAATCTCATGCAGATTTCTGATCAGCTCTCTCGATGATGCACTGGCGAGCTCCCTTCGATCATGATGATGGCCACACCAAGACCGGTTTCTTTTTTCTCTTTTGCAAACTCTCATATTTTTTCTATTTTCTATTTTCTATTTTTTTAATATTTCCATCTATTTTAATTTATCTTTAAATAATTTTTATCATGCATTAAAAAACACCAAAAATATTTTTTCTTTTTGCATTATTTTCAGAAAATGTTTATTTAATTTATAAAATTAAAAATATTATTTTTGCATGCATGTTTAATTTAATTCCAATTTTATCATTTAAATAGCTTTTAATTGATTTTTAATTATTAAATTAACTCCAAAAACATCCCAAAAAATTATTTTAGCATATTAATGTTATTTCTAGCATGAAAACTTTTTCTCATTCAAAAATTATTATTTTTATTAACATTTTTCTCTTATTCGATTTCTCTCGTATTTTCCGATTTCTCATCTTTTCACAGGTTATCCCGTTTCGGACGATTTTTCTTTATCGTTTCTTTTTTTCCAATAATGTAATTGCTCATGGGATGTAATAGTTTTAATTAGGGCTTTTACTTTCCGCACTCTTATTATGTATCTGCCCCAAAGCCATGTAATAGCGTAGGATTTATCTTTCCGCATTTTACATTTTCGCATTTTAATTTCCGCACCCTATAAACTGTTAGTAATTAGGCGTGTATGGCAAGATAAAATTGAACATAGCTCACTCTAACTTCAAAGATAAAATATCTGAAATCAACACACTTCTTTCACACACGCACCCCTTAGGGTAATTCTCTCTCGTTGCCTTACGAATTCAAAATGGTCATGTCCCTCGAGCATTAGGTATTCTAGCATGCCTTCAAACAAATCATCATAGTCCCTTGATACAAGATCATAGACCCACGATGTAGCCTCGAATACATGATCTTGACCCTCGATTGTCGCCTCGAAAATGATGATAGTTCCTTGAATGTGCTAGGATACTTCCTAAGTTGCCTTCTGACCATCAGTGTCCCCGATGTCCGCTTACATCCAGCGAATGAGCTACCTACTAACTAATGGTATGGCTAGCGCTATTCTAAAGAAGCGTAACAATACAAAAAAGCGACCAATTACGAGTAGGTGATAAGACTTTTAGTTGCTTGCTCTATCAAATGCTTTTCACACCACACTTTTTCAAAATTCAAACTTCTTTCAAAACAAAACATTTCCAAACACTTTGTATACATTCCTACATGAGTCATTACAAAGTCAAAGCGAAATGCCTTTTCAAAACATTTTTGTCAAACACACAGAAAGCACAATTTTAAAAGGTGATCTAGAGCAACTAAGAGCCGTAGATAACTACGGATGGAAAGGGGTGCTAATACCTTCCCTTTTCATAACCTTCTCCTTACCGAGAATCTAACGAAGGTCTTTTACATTACTTTTACCTTCCCTTAATTGGATAAAAATAAAAGTCGGTGGCGACTCTTGCTATCCGCATTTGGATACAAAAATCCTACAAAGTCGGTTCACGTATTCTGAGGCTGGCGACTCTGTGAGGACTACACCTAAAGAGAATTGCCTTAGGGATTTCTAGATCATTTCTTGCTTTTGTTTGACTTATATGCTTTATCCTTAAGGGTTGCTTGGGTATTATATTGTTGGGGATCCTACACCCGATCCGGGTTTCCTTTTAGGTAAGTAGCATTAGATCATTGCGACCGCTAGGCGTTATAACTAAGCGGTCAACATGATGGCTACGTTAGCGTGACACTTTGGTTGTCTCGATACTCTTCATTCCCAAGTTGAAGATAGTATTTGGCTTCTGCGTGGTGTCATCGGCTAACTAAACTTTTAGAACCTTAATTGACCCATCTTGGCCATTAGAAGGTAGTGAGATGGCGGCTTTGGTGTAGACGGGGTTGGTTGATACTCGATGCTCGCTCATTGAGATCGGACTTTTGGGACATTTCGATCGACCACTTGGCGTCGTATTGAAATAAGCGCCTCGAGAAAGATGCGTGATGTGAGATTCCTAGAACCGGTTACTATTATAGGACGGGATGAACCAACTCAAACTTTTGGTGGGGTAATCACCTATACCTCATACAAGCCTTAAACCTAGGCTCATTGTGTGAATTGCTTGTGTGTGCCAAACATGACATCATGACATCATCCGCATTGCATATCATTTCTAACTATTTCAAGGACCTAGGGATTATCTTTGCTCTGTTTTGTAGGGATTATGGCTTCTAGAAAGACTATCGAATCAACTTCATGGGTATCCTTCTCAACTCAAGGAATTGGTTTGAAATTCCGACCATGCTCGGTTCATCAAAAGACATGGTTATCTACTTGATTTGGTTATCTCGGTTTTGAAGAAGATATGATGCATGTCCTATTCCGTTCTTTGATCCGAAACACCATTGCTTCACATTTCCGATTATCGGTTGGTTCCTACCTTGGAAGAGTTCTCTAAGCTACTTGGGGTACCTATTCTTGACCAAATGCCATTCACGGCTTAGAAAAGGTTCCTAAATGCGAAGACATTGCATCCATTACATCTTAAGCGTTCGGATATCGAAGCCAATTGGGAAACTAGAAGTGGAGTTAAGGGTTTACTTTCCAAGTTCTTAATCAAAGCAGGAATTCCTCAAAGTTATGAGTTTCCATGCATTTGAAAACATTGTGGCCTTGCTAATTTATGGTTTGGTTCTATTTCCTAACTCGGATCAGTTCATCGATATCAATGCCATCAAGTTGTTCCTTACCCGATCCGATGCCTACTTTACTTGGAGACATCCTACATTCTCTCCACACTCGTACTACTAGCGACAAGGAACTCGTGTGTTGTGTACCGTTACTTTCAGGTGGTTTATTTGCACCTTCCTCCATCGGTTTGAAGAGCGAACAAAGGTTGAGATGGTCTCAAAGGCTAATGTCACTCTCCCATTCGGATATCCGTTGGAGTCTTTTCTCTCAAAGGACTTCACATTCATTGAGCGTTGTGGAGAATTCCCTAATGTACCACTACTTGGTATAAGGGAGGTATTACTACCCCTTCCTTAGTTCTCGTCGGTTTGGTTTTGCCGAAGAGATGGTCCACATGATATGCTTCTCCAAGATGTTGTGTTCGACTACAACCACGATCTCGAGTGCAAGCGAAGGTTCATACATGCTTAGGGCATGGTAAAGAAATGATACCAAGACTTTGGGGCACCGAACTCCATTCCTTGGGAACCTTACCTCAAATGGGTGAGAGCTCGAGCTCAAAACCTCATGATGCCATTCACTTTGTTTACGGTAATTATGGAACTGTTGCTATGGGTGGCGTACCTATCTTGTTCTCCATCTGACATGCCTCACGATTTTGAAGACTTGAAGAGATCTGGATTCGACTTAAAGAAGAGGGATACCTTTGAAGCTCGTGTTCATAGCGAGAAGAAAGTGCTAGAGTTGACCAAGCTACTTCACGAGGCGAAACATCAACGCTTACATCGGCACCAAGAGGCGCCCATGGGAGACTTAGAGCTTTAGGATGTTTATGTTTTCTTTTATTGTTTTGAACTATCTCTTGTACTTAAAAGAAAAAGAATGATAAGAAGAGTACTAATAAATGTTTGTTCCTTGCTTGTTTAACAAATTTAAATCTCTAAGGTCCTTGAAAACATTGCATTGCATTAGCATAAACATTGCATAGCATAGCATAACATTGCATCACGGTACATTGGAGATTGGTTTTCTCATTTGCTCGCTATTTATTTTAGCGAAAATGGCTCTTGAGCAGATCAAAGATCTTCACTCGAGAATGCTCGGTTCAACAGATGTTCACCGGCTTGGTCCAAGGCCAAGAAGATTTGAAGAAGCTCATCAACAAGAAGAAGAAGGTTGTTGGTCTCCTCGACATGGGGGCGGCGCTACAAAGGTGGTCCTAAGGTGGTCGGTATTGAGCTCTCTGAAGGAAGTGTCCGTCTTGAGGAAAGTAACAAGGGTGATGGTGAAGGCGATCGGCAGGCTTGAGAAGAACTATGATGATGGCCAATACTCTAATGAAGATGACAAGTACAAGCAACTTGAAGATCGTCGAATCTTTGTGGAAAACTTGAAGATGTCCGGGCTGAATTTTGATGATCGAGTCTTGTTCTGGTGTTGTGATTCCTCCCAGTTCAAAGTTCCTACTTTTGCTAAGTATGATGGCATGTCTTGCCCAAAGCTGCATTTGAAGTCCTATGTCCAGAAGATCAATCCCACGATGACACAAAGTTGTGGATGCCTATTTTCAAGAGAGTTTATCGAACCAGTTGGAATGGTACTATCGACTAGAGAATGGCCGTATCCGTACTTGGGTGATTTGGTGATGCTTTCTAGAAGTATAGTACAATCTTGAATTGACACTCACTCGCATGCAACTACAAAGCATGTCTATGGGTCGTGATGAGAAGTTCAAAAGTATGCTCGAAGTGGAGAGATCTAGCGGTGAGTTCAACCACCCTTGTCGAATAGGGAGTTGGTTGATATGTTTATGGGGACAACGACGGCCCATTCTTCAATCATCGATTAGAAACTCTTGACGGATTCACCGGTGATATTGATGATGGCGTATCGAGTATCAAGTGGAAAGATTCAAATAGAGACATCTTGAAGCTGCGAAGAAATCTTTTGGTGCTAAGAAAGAAGCCAATCGTGTGTATGGTCGGAAAAGAGCCAAGACCGACCGCGCTCAATCTGTGGGCGGTTGTGATCTCGATCCTACATCGGCCTGACCTCGGCGAGAAAGCGCGCGTAACGAGCAGCGCCACGAGCGATTCTGAAGATCAACATGCCATTGTCGCAAGCCTTGCAACACATGTTGAAAGCAGTGATTACCTTGAGGATCCTCCTCGAATGTCAATACCTCCTCTCAGAATACAATCCTAATGCTAAGTGTGCTTACCATTCCAATAGCCGGGACATAATCTTGATGAATGTTGGGCTCACGAAGAACAAAATTCAAGATATGATTGAATCTAAGCAGATTGAGTTTGACCCTCTGTTGAGACTCAAATGTGATTAACACCTATGCCTAATCATGACAAGAGTTCCAATCTTTGTTGCGATACTTATGTTTTCAACATAGATGACTTGACCATTCCTCTTATGGTATTAAGAAGAATTTGTTGCAAGCGGTGTCAATCCGGGATGCCGGAATTGTCGTTGGTGCCCATCTGCACGATGGTTGTGCTTGGTTGAGAAGGCGTGTTCGATGCATGATGGATAACGATGAGATACTATTTACGAAACCACATGCGGAAGGTGTGAAGAAATGTCTAAGTTGAAGATTGACAATCGAGCAAGCATACCATCATGTGGGATACCTTGGGGCAGCCAAGTGGAAAGTATGATTACATGGTGAAGTACCTGCACGATAGTTACAAGATTCCTATTGAAGATGTTAAGGCGACGGATGGGGTGCGATTTCCCGAAGACTATCTTGATGTTAACACAATAAGGATTTCCTCTGCGATCCTGTGCCTAGAGTGGCACCTCTCATTATCACTTCTCCAAGACCGGTTCCATATTCCTCTAACAAGGCTATCCCTTGGAACTATGGGTGATGTCTACTATCATGGCGTCAAGCAAGACCCTCGACCATTGAAGATCTTACGATTGAAGCTACCATTCGACATTGACAACATCAGGATCAAGTAAGGTAACGAGCAGGAAGGGTATTCTCTCAGATATCTCTCCTCCAAAAGACACGCGACTCAGCTCGCATTACTATTCAACTCACTCCCCAAGCTAGAGGAAAGAACGGTGGCTCATCTGCTCAACGGAAGTACCAAAGGAAGTTCTGAAGACACCTCAAGCGAGAAATGGAGAAATTAAGAAGATTATCAAGAAGAGTGACTACAATGTTGTGGAACAATTAGGACAGAACTCGTCCAAAATCTCCATGCTTGCTCTCTTGTGCTCAGGGCTCGTGATAGCCTTGGTGAAGTTTGAAGAATGCTCATATACATAGACACTACCAGCGATCAATTCGAAGTTTGTATTGCTAGCACGGCTGCCAACAACGGCCTAGGCTTCTCGATCTTGATTTGACTCCTAGGAAAGAAACACAACAAAGCCTTGCACATCTACAGTGAATGCAAGGGCACTATGTTATCTCATGTTTTGGTGGATACGGTTACGCTCTGAATATCCTTCGAAACTTTTGATCGACGATGTCGAAGGGTTGGTTACGAGATCGGTGACATTATTGTGAGAGCTTTTGATGGTTCTAAGCGCCATTGCTTAGAGACTCACTCTTTGTTAAAGTTGGTTCCCGACTTTTGACTCTTTCTTTGTCATGGACATCCGTCCTACTCTGCCTACTTGGGCGCCCTTGGATACATGGGCGAGCCTTTATCTACCACATGAGCTGAAGTACCGGTGAAAGGAAGGTTGTCACAGTATGTGGTGAAGAAGAGTATATGGTCAATCATCTCATCATTCCGATACCTTGAGATGGAGGGTGAATTCTTGAGACTCCTGTCGAGCTTTTGAAACAATCCCAGTCATGCATTGACTCTCCTGTCACTCTAAAGTTGCTAAAGTTCCGCCTAGGATGGCCTCATTGAAAGATGCTCAAGCTGCTTTGAAGAAGGAAGTAGCATTTTGGGTCGACTCCACGATCTTCCTTTCAAATTTGACAAGGCCGGTTTAGGCTTCACCATCAAGGTCGGAAGATGATACTTGTGAGCGTGCCGGCCAACTTCCTTTCCGCATCGGCGAGTGGAATCCATGCTATAGAAGACAACGACAACGACTTGACATCGGCAAGTGGGTCTTTGACTCGGATAAAGGGCTCGACAATTGGAAGACCGAAGGCGTCATACCAATCTCCTTTAGTCGGGAGTAATTGCTCTTGTTTTGTTTTGCTTTTCGTATTTCTTTATGTTTTGAACAATAAACTTTGAAAGCCTAGTGCCTTGGGGCATCATGGCTCGTTTGCGAGGTTATTATCATCGTTTGCGTATTTTCATTCAATAAATTCGTTGGACTTTTGCATTCAATTGATTGTTTTCTTTCTTTTACTTTATCACCCTTCAAAAGCTATGTGTTTCTTACACACACCGTGGTACAACTGCGAGAATCACTCGAATCTCGTTAATAACATGCTATGCTAGTGCTAAATATGACTTGATAATCCGATCTACCAAGCCGAAAGAAAGTGAGGAAGATTGTGAAGTGCCGGAGAACTTGCGGTACTACTGCCAAGAAGAGCGAGTTATCTGACCACCACGAAGAGCAAGTTGAGGTTGTGAATTTGGGTACTAGCGAGAGAAAAGAGATCAAGATAGGGCGGGTCTTGAGCAGTGTTAAAGAAAAATTGGTTGGATTACGAGAGACTATATTGAGGTTTTGCTTGGTCTTACGAAGACATGCGGGTTTGGACATTGATATCGTGGTACACCGATTCTTGACAAAGAAGGTTTTCTCGGTAAAAGCAGAGGGTTAAATCGTATCGTCTGAGATGTCGAGAAAAATCAAAGCGAAGTTATGAAGCGATTCAATGCGGGTTTCTTAGTTGTTACTTCTTATCCACGATGGGTTGCAAATGTGGTACCCGTACCAAGAAGGATGGCAAAATACGAATGTGTGTGGATTACAGAGATCGAACAAAGCGAGTCGAAGGCGATTTCCCACTTCCTCATATTGATGTTACGGTTGACAACACCGCTCGTATAAGGTTTTCCTTCATGGATGGTTTCTCCGGTTACAATCGGATCAAAATGGCTCCGAGACATGGAAGACTACTTTTGTTACCAATGGGGCACTTTACTACAAGGTTATGCCGTTCGGACTAAAACGCGGCGCCACTTATCGGTAGCTATGGTGACATTGTTTCATGACATGATTCATCACGAGATAGAGGTCTCGTCGGCGACATGATAGCTCGATCCGGTGAAGAAGAGCATCTTGATCATTTGCGAAACTATTTGTGATTGAAGAAGTATAGTGAGACTTAATCCTAACAAGTGCACCTTTGGAGTCGGATCCGGAAAACTCCGGGTTTGTTGTCGATGGAAAAGGTATTGAGGTTGACCCGCCAGGTTAAAGCTATTCAAGAGATGCCGACTCCCTTAGAAGGAAGTCGAGGTTTCTTGGGCGATTGAACTACATTGCAGTTCATTGCACACTAAGCGCTGCACAGTGAGCCAATCTTCAAGTTACTAAAGCAAGATCAAGTAGTGGAATGGAGCAGCGATTGCGGATCGCTTTTGACAAAATCAAGGAGTACCTACGAATCCTCCTATCACGATACCGCCCGCCGAAGGAAGACCTCTTATCATGTACTTGGTGTTAGAGAACTCGATGGGGTGTGTGTTGGGGCAACATGGCGAGTCAGTCGAAAAGAGCATGCAATATACTACCTTAGCAAAAGTTTACCATTGTGAAACAAGATACTCACGACTTGAGAAAACTTGCAACGCTTTGGCTTGGGCTCGCCGACTAAGGCGTATATGTTGACTCACACTACCTTGTTGATTTCAAGATGGATTCGATAAAATACATCTTTGAGAAACCACTCTCTCGGAAGAATAGCAAGATGGCAAATGATCTTGACGAATCGACATCGGTACACTTCTCGAAAGCGATCAAAGGAAGTGTAGTAGCGATCATTTGGCTCACCAAGCCGTAGATGACTATCGATCTATGCGGTTAATTTCGAGACGAAGATGTTTTACTAATTACTGATTGCGAAGAACCAACCCAGGACGAAGGACACGAACAAGGATCCCGATGGACTATGGTTTTGATGGAGCCTCAACGCACTTGGCAATGGCATTGGCGCCATCATTACATCCCCTGAGACACCGCCTTTCACAGATTATGTTTGGTTGCATGAACAACATGGCCGATCGAAGCGTGCATCATGGGTCTTAAAGCTATTGACTTAAGAATCAAGTTCTTACAAGTGTATGGAACTCGCTTTAGTGATCGGTTAGATAAAAGCGAGTGGGATCGAAACATCAAATCTCATCCGTATCGAGAGCATGTTCGAGTTTGATCCCTACTTCAAAGAGATTACAACCGATCATATTCCACGAGAAGAGAATCGGTTGGCGAGGCAGCGTTGGCTACTATGGCATCTATGTTCAAGGTCGGTGGGACAAGGCTCCCGGATCATCATTGAGAAGTTCGACGAACAGGTATTGTTATGAGCTTGGCGAGAAGAGACCTTGGTACTATGGCGTGAAGAGGTATCTTGAGACTCGGGAATATCCAGAGGCATACATTAATGATAAAGTTCATGAGAAGATTTGCTTCCAAATTCTTTCTCACAACGGCATCTTATACAAGCGACCACGACTTGTGCTTACTCATTGCGTAGACGAGAAAGACAATGCGTATCATGGAAGAGTTACAAGGCGCATTTGGTACCCACTCCGGTGGATACACCATGGCTAAGAATATTTTGAGAGCAGGTTACTATTGGTCTACCATGGAAGGCGATTGTCACCACTACGCTCGATCTTGTCACAAATGCGGTTATGCGGACAAAGTGCACGTACCTCCATACATCGAATGTTTTAACTTCTCCTTGGCCTTTTGCAATGTGGGGCATTGACATGATCGGAGAAATCAAACCCGACTTCCAATGGACATCATTTCATCCTTGTGGCAATCGATTACTTTACCAAGTGGGTAGAAGCGACGTATGCATCATTACCAAGAATGTAGTGGCTCGATTCATCAAACATAACCTTATCATCGGTATGGCACCCCGAAAGGATTATCACGGATAACGGCTCTAATCTCAACAATAAGATGATCAACGAACTCTGCGCAATTCAAGATCAAGCATCACAATTCTTCTCCATATCGGCCTAAGATGAGCAGCGATGGAAGCCGCCAATAAGAACATTAAGAAGATTATCTGAGAAGATGGCGGTAACACAAAGATTGGCATGAAATGTTACCATTGCTCTTCATGGTTATCGCTTTCTGATCGAACATCAGCAGAGGCACCCCTTCTCTCTTGTATCGGTATGGAAGCCGTCTTACCCATCGAGTTCGGATACCCTCGACGAGTCCTCCAAGGCGAGTTAGGTGAAGATGATTGGGTTCGAACCGCGCTTGACGGTTAATTTGATTGATGAGAAGCGACTCGCATCCATACGCCATGGACGGATCTATCGAGCGAATGATCGAGCATTTAACAAGAAGGTCAAGCAAAGTCTACCAAGTCGGTGATCTAGTAGTCAGCGCATCATTCTTCCACAAGGTGATCCGAGGGCAAATGGACTCCCACCTCGAGGGACCATTTGTAATCAAGACGATATTTTCGGTGGAGCTATGATACTTAGCACCATGGATGGTGAAGACTTCCCACCACAGTGAGCGAGACATAGTCAAAAATACTACGCATAAAGAGACCGCTAGGTCGGCGAACCTAGGCAAAAATAAGGGCATCTGGCGTACCAAAGGTTCGGGCAAAATAAAGGATATATACAAAACATGTACACCGTCGAAAACACGAAAAGGCGGCTTGGGCAAGAAAGGTATCATTGGGCAAAAAAAGAAGTCTAGGCAAAAGTTAGGGATTTAAGCGACTATGTCTCTTCGGATCACTGCTCCCGACTACTATCGCATTCAAGGTTCAAATGGCGAATCGATCTATTCACTTTCTCTTGACAAGGAGATGAGATAGTGAAAATATATGAGTACTAGCATAGTTGGAACTTAACGAGATTGTTTCCGCATAGCTTTTACCTTTCTTATGTACAAACTACTTGGCCATCATACATTTCAAATGAATGCAAGTTCTTTCTCTTTACAATTTTCACTTTGTTGTTTGCAATAAGCAGCGTTTGCTTTGAATGACTATCGCATTTGACAATAAGAATCTAATCACAAACATACGAAAAGTGAACATACAAAGTACTTACTACGAGCTCCGGGAATTGGGACGGCAGCGAAAGTCACCAAAACATTCCCCACGAGCATGATCCCCCAAAGGTGTCACTCACCACAAACCCCAGTATATGTTGGTCCCCGAGCCGTGATCGATCAACTAAGCGGATTACATCGGTCTCAAGTAACATTTCGTCCCGACCAAGATATTTATCCCCATCGGACATCTCTCGATCCTTTCTTTTTCCCCGTAGCGGTATCGGACTCGAGACTTGGTCGAGATAAGCGCACGGAGGAACCTCATCTTCATTCCCGGCCCGGAGATTACAGGGGTTCACGACTCTTCCAACGGTCTCCGGCAACTATCAAATGCTCTCCGTGAGATCTACACTTAGAATTCCCCAGTGGCGCCTCCTAAATTTCCTCAGCAGGATCTACATACAGAATCCCCAACAGATCGCCTCCCAGACTCTCCTCAGCAGGGTCCATATATGAGATCTCCAACAACGAGCCTCTCCAATATCTACCTTCCTCAACAATATCTAGGCCCAAGACTTGGTCAGATAGTGCATCGGAGGAATCGGTATCTTTCTTCTCCTTCAGCGGGGACTTCCACTACTCAATTCCCCAAGCAGGAGTCGAAATCTTCAAACAGAGCATCCGCATCTTCTTCAAGATGGATATGTTTTGAAATACCACAACATCTATCATTCATATACACTTTCATGCATCATACTTTGCATAAAACTAACCAATATTCTATCAAAGTTCCTCTTGTTTTCTCCAAAGCAGTGTGATCACCAGCAAAGTCGAGATTAAGCCCGAATCGGCGGAAGACTATCGAAAGACCGCCCTTGGTTGTCCTCCGACGGTCGAGTTAGCCGAATCGGCGGAAAACTATCGAAAGACCACCCTTGATTGTCCTCCGACGGTGGTCGAGTTAAGCCCGAATCGGCGGAAAACTATCAGAGACCGCCTCGGTTATCCTCCGATAACGGGCAATGGATCAACACCGATGCACAGGGAAGCTATCCACATTTTGCCCTACAATCTCCCTCGGAGTAATCGGCCACGAAGATTTATTCGATCCCTTATTATCAGCAGCAACTCTGAGTCAAGCGACTCGATTGCCTTGGATAACATCTTAAGCCCATCTCCGACTATTTGTCATGATGCTTCACTTTCGAATCTGCATATATGGTTAAAATCAATGCAAACCAATAACTTCATTCAAAAATGAACACGAAGTCTAATGTACGACTCCTCGGATGGCATCTTAAGCCCATCCCTCCTTCAAAAACTCCTCTGAGCCTAGCGTCGGCTCACTCCTCGGCCGACCTTTCCGGATGGCATCTTAAGCCCATCCCGTCAATTCTCCTATCAACAATCTCAAGTCTAGCGTGCGACTCATTCCCAGTGAAGTCTCCACTTCTCCAATGGCATCATAAGCCCGTTCCGCATCATCATAGCAGTGCAAATTTTCGGTGTACTCGAGTGTTCAATCATCTTCTACCTCCAGGTCACGAAAGGCGAACATGCCAATCTAACCCTTCCAGTACAAGAAGATTGAACAGGGGCAGCTGTCATACCCCAAAATTTGCCCTCTCGGTACTACGGTCAAAATTATTTTCAAACTTGGTTTTAAATTTCTTTTGGTTTATTACACTAATATTCCGGGGATTTTTATAAATATTCGTTCCCAAGGTCTATTTAAAAATATAATAATTTATTTCAAATTATTTGTATTTTTAAATATGACAAATACTTGCGTGTCTCCATATACTTTCAGTTGCATTTCTATTTCGGATAAGTAAGATAGCACAATTGGTAAGGAGGTAAGCTTTGTAAATATGAGGTCATGGGTTCAAAATTCACATGTTGCACTTTTAACATTTTTTTTGTTATTTGTTACTAACTTTCTTTTCCTTTTAAAATCTATTTTAAAAAATCATCAAATCATATTTTTATTATTTAAATACTAATTTTCGAATTTTATTATTTATGTATTTTTAAAATAATGTTTTTTTTTCTTTTTTTTTTAATCATTTTATGCATTTTTAGACCAAAATCAAAAAAAAAAGAAAGTTTTAAAACCAATTTGTTCTTATTTTGGCATGTTTTCAAATCTTGGGGAGCAAGCAAAAAGAAATTAGGAAAATATTGATTAATTGATTAAATTACAAATCACAATTAAATGACATTTTTTGAGTCATTGATCAATATTTAATTTTTTCTATATTTGTTTAACCTAATATTTTGTTATAAATAGAGGCCAATTTTAATACAACACAGGAGGACACGATATATTTTTCATTGCATATTTCCTACACTAACATTTTCTTTTCTTTCTACCAATAATCACTAACAATTTCTTACAGTTTCTCTCAATGAAAGCACCACATTGTTCTTGTTACAATTGTTCTTGTTACAATTTCTTTTCAAAGTTTCTAATTGAATTTTGTCTTTTGGACCATGATTTTAACATGAGGCACCCCTTATTATTTATTTATTTTATTATGTATTCACTGTTTTTACCATACAATGCCATAAATATTTGATGGTAGTTTATTTGTAAAGAAATTATGTTCTAATCTTTTGGATGCTAATTTCCGGTTCCAGGAAATTCATACGGATCCTCAATCAACAAATTCTCACTTTCACAAATTTCATAACTTTTTATAAGATATCATTTTCTTTCCTTGATAAGAATGAATTTATTTACTAACTCTTTGTTTTTTTTTACACAGTACATACCATATCATATTTTTTTTCATAAATCAAGAATCTTCATTCAAATTGGCTTTATTCACATGACAATAATCTTGGCATCATCACTTTTTACAAATCTGGGCGTTTAAATTGAAAGTTGCAGCAACAATGACAACTTATTTTTTGAACAGCACTACATTTGTTTATCACCTATGCCATATATAAAACTTGTTTCAATATAATTCTTCCTAACTATTGCACAATCTCATGCAGATTTCTGATCAGCTCTCTCGATGATGCACTGGCGAGCTCCCTTCGATCATGATGATGGCCACACCAAGACCGGTTTCTTTTTTCTCTTTTGCAAACTCTCATATTTTTTCTATTTTCTATTTTCTATTTTTTTAATATTTCCATCTATTTTAATTTATCTTTAAATAATTTTTATCATGCATTAAAAAACACCAAAAATATTTTTTCTTTTTGCATTATTTTCAGAAAATGTTTATTTAATTTATAAAATTAAAAATATTATTTTTGCATGCATGTTTAATTTAATTCCAATTTTATCATTTAAATAGCTTTTAATTGATTTTTAATTATTAAATTAACTCCAAAAACATCCCAAAAAATTATTTTAGCATATTAATGTTATTTCTAGCATGAAAACTTTTTCTCATTCAAAAATTATTATTTTTATTAACATTTTTCTCTTATTCGATTTCTCTCGTTTTAGATTTCTCATCTTTTCACAGGTTATCCCGTTTCGGACGATTTTTCTTTATCGTTTCTTTTTTTCCAATAATGTAATTGCTCATGGGATGTAATAGTTTTAATTAGGGCTTTTACTTTCCGCACTCTTATTATGTATCTGCCCCAAAGCCATGTAATAGCGTAGGATTTATCTTTCCGCATTTTACATTTCGCATTTAATTTCCACCCTATAAACTGTTAGTAATTAGGCGTGTATGGCAAGATAAAATTGAACATAGCTCACTCTAACTTCAAAGATAAAATATCTGAAATCAACACACTTCTTTCACACACGCACCCCTTAGGGTAATTCTCTCTCGTTGCCTTACGAATTCAAAATGGTCATGTCCCTCGAACGTAGAGGTATTCTAGCACCGATGCCTTCCAAACAAATCAT
Source organism: Vicia sativa (assembly GCA_021764765.1). Lineage (NCBI taxonomy): Eukaryota > Viridiplantae > Streptophyta > Magnoliopsida > Fabales > Fabaceae > Vicia > Vicia sativa. The sequence goes on from CM038797.1 coordinate 30,085,489, forward strand.
CATAGTCCCTTCGATACAAAGATCATAGACCCACGATGTCGCCTCCGAATACATGATCTTGACCCTCGATTGTCGCCTACGAAAAATGATGATAGTTCCTTCGAATGTGCTAGGATACTTCCTACAAGTTGCCTTCTATGACCATCCGATGTCCCTTCGAATGTCCCGCTTACATCCAACGAATAGAGCTACCTACTAACTAATGGTATGGCTAGCGCTATTCTAAAGGAACGTAACAATACAAAAAACGACCAATTCTGAGTAGGTGATAAGACTTTTAGTTGCTTGCTCTATCAAATGCTTTTCACACCACACACTCTTTTTCAAAATTCAAACTTCTTTCCAAAACAAAACATTTCCAAACACTTTGTATACATTCCTACATGAGTCATTACAAAGTCAAAGCGAAATGCCTTTTCAAAACATTTTTGTCAAACACACAGAAAGCACAATTTTAAAAGGTGATCTAGAGCAACTAAGAGCCCGTAGATAACTACGGATGGAAAGGGGTGCTAATACCTTTCCTTTTCATAACCTTCTCCCTTACTCAGAATCTAACGAAGGTCTTTTTCTGTTACTTTTACCTTCCCTTAATTGGATAAAAATAAAAGTCGGTGGCGACTCTTGCTATCCGCACATTTGGATACAAAAAATCCTACAAAGTCAGTTCACCGTATTACAGTAGGCTGTTCAAAAGTCAGAATTGCATACACATATTAGACAAACACTTAGCTCTCTTCAAATTATTTATAAACAATACTCATGCAAAACTCTAAAAAATACTCAGTCTCCCGTCAAAGTACTTATCAGTTAGTTAGATAGGATTACCTACTCACATTAGGTAAAACTGATAGCTTTCTTGTTCACGCCTGTGATACTTGTTGAATCTTCAACAAGACATCCAATCATAGCAGCCAAAACATTCCAGGTTAGGTCAGTGGCTTGACCTTAAACTCAATCTAAAACACACACACACACACACACTTTCATGGTTGAAAAAATTGAGATGATGTTCCAACATCTGATACGACATCATCCATTCTTAGTATAGTTCTAAGGATAACATCTATAAAAGCTCATACTCAACTCTTGTGGGGGGTAACGCAAGCAAATATACCAACAACAACTGATCAATCTTCAAGATCAGACTACTAACATATGCAGAGGATTGCACGAGCCATATCTCAATAAGCTCTACTTCAGACCTCCTGTCTGATTTTGAGATGATGGATTCCATTGTTTATACCTACAGAGGAGATTCCTTCACATACGTTTCTGGAACAGACTTAACTAGGCATGACACAAAATATACAGACTTTTCAACGAAGTCTGTTTCCCCTGATTCTTTAAAAACCAATAGCCTTCCATAAAAAAAATTCACAACATCATGTCTGACATCATACTAAGGGAAGTCACAATAATACTTAGGAGCATCAAACAAACATTATGGTTGGATCATAGTACTCCTCTTCAAACAGAATCTGTTCTATGGCCACAAACAGGATTCCGTAAATCTAGTTCCTTTGATCATAAGGATCTTCTAGAGACAAGCTCACTCATATGCATAAAGGGTCTGTGGAGAAACCTTTATGAGTTATTTTCAAAAACATGGAGCTCAACCTCTATACTCTCATAAGCCTTGGTCATAAATAAACTAACACATGGAGTAGATAAGTTGTTGATTGTGTCCTGGTCAACTTACATAAACTAGATGCCTCCTCTTCTTGATCAGGAGTAGGTTCCAAACAAAAATATTCATAACATTTTTGTTCAGCACCCAAATCATCTGCTCTTATACTAGTAGATGCATACCTGCTGAAGTAATGTTCTAACATCCCATAGAACATCAGTTCCATCTTCTTGGAACACACCATCCTTGACAGTCTTCAAGGTCTTCAAACAATATACAAATCTATATGAGTATCATTGATCAATTTATTCTCATCAACCTTATTATTAAATGTCTTCATGAGTGGACTTGAGGAAGATCTCAAGTATATTTAACACCTTTAATAATACGGTTGAAGACATCTAGCATATATTCTGTTGAGGATAATAACCCTAGTATTCTTCCTATACTTTCAGGGTTAACCAGATACAATGTAGAGGAATATAACAAACTCCTCAACAATATTCAGACACAATTCTTACACAACTTCCAAGTATAAGCATGACAACCTATAATTGAAAATAAATCAACCGTACGTATAGTAGCTTCCCACCAAGCTACAGGCCTGAAGGTAACAGATAGGAACAATATCATTCCTTACACCTTTAAACAGATCCACATCTCAGTCTGTCACAAACGATCCATCCTCCACTTCAAGGGACCATGGAAACACAATATGAACCATCCTTGTTCAAACAATTCTTCAGTACAAACCTTCTACCTTGCACATAACCAGAAAGTATTCCCCATGGATCTCATTCAGAAACAGACAGGATGCTTGCTCTGATACCAATTGAAATTTTGGTATAACATACTCAGATGTCTTATAGAGATGTCGAGATATTTGATCTCACATTAACATACAAGCAATGTATAACAATTCAGGAAAACATAAATAATACATCATAATTGTTCACCCAGTTCGGAGAAACTCTCATATATCTGAGGGTATACCAAGCCAGGAATGAAGTTCACTATCAACAGTATTAATTTAGAGTTAAACTCGCCCGTTTACAACCCCTCACTTAATCTTTATCCAATGACCCTTCTACCTAGGTCCTCCCTAGATATGGAATATCCTCATCCCACTTCCAATCATCGCAATAATGTCTAGCAGTCTACACCTCAGCCACTGAATCAACAACTTGATTTCCAACAACTCTTCAAACACAGAAAAATAGAAGACACACTTCTATCACAAACTACCTAAAAGTTAAAGCCTCTTGCTTCTAACTTAGGACACACCTTGGAGTTACTTCAATGCTTCCTCCAAGAACATAACTCAACTCATTACTTCACATCTTCTGAGTGAGAACAACACTCCTCTTGCCTACAGGCTTTGAGGTAAACTTGGTGACCTTCCCACAACTCAGGAGGCTCACTCTACCAACTCTCCTAGAGTGGTTACAAACTCAACCCTAAAAACTACATCATGAGAAATCACGGCTGATGCCTAAATTAGGTTATAAAGCTTCTATTTATAACATATACCCGACTGGATTTGGGCCTTCAATCACAGCTCATTAGCTGTTACAATTCTACAGAAGATTCTACACAAGAATAGGTCTTCAACAAAATTTTCCTAACATATCTCCATAATTTGGGCTCATAGTAACAACAAATAAGTTGTTACAAATCTTTAAAAGATTCTCCTATAAAATCTTCCTAATATATCTCCAAAATTTTGGCTCCAAGTAACAACAAATAAGCTGTTACAAATCAACAAAAGATTCAGCTGCAAAATAGGTCTTCAATCAAATCTTCCTAAATAATCTCCTTATTTAGAGGTTCTTCATTCTCCTTGATTTCAGATTGAATCTTCTAGACTTTTAAATATGTCTTTAAATATGCGCCATATATGATGTATAATATTTTCTAAATATTCTGCATAATTCAAATCATAACTAAATCTCATTATTCAGTTCAACAGACGCGATGTCGAATGGCTCTACATAGGACATCTTCTTCGACATGTTGTCCAAATGTTGAAACATTTCAACTCAACATGTTCCTTTGTCAAATAGAACTTCCATCTGTTTTCTCTTACAAGTTACAAATTATATCTAACTAATTACTACTATATTAGTTTTACTAAACATAATGTCAATTCAAATAATAGAGAACTAACACTTCCCTCCAACCTTAGTTATAAGTATAAGTTTTTTAAGTTTTTTGGTCTTAAATATAAGCAAATATTCACTAATTTTTGTATTGTATTACAAAATTATCCTTGCATTAATTACTTAAATTGATAATAAATGACAATTTAATTAAAGATATACTAATAAAAATACACTTTCCTTCTTTCTCATAATTTAGGCGGAAGTAGTATTATTAATGTTATATTCAGTTGAACTAAAATTAATTATAATAATTCACCACATAAAGCACGCATACTATGAAGTTGCGAAAAGTACTGAATAGTGTTTGCATAGGGTGAAGGGACGATCCACTGATCGATAGGTATGGCGGGTAATCATTACATTTCCGCTTGATTTATGCGTTTTTTTAAATGAAATGATTGATGCATATATGGGGAAAGACGTAATCAATTTCTTGGGAGGATGTGATTTAATCATTCATCATCACCAACTTTTTTTCTATAGTAAAAAAAAACACCTGCATTTTCAATTTTTTTTTTTATAAACCTACATTACATTTTCAATCGAACATAGCAGTTGTTTTACCCAATTCTTAAGAGAGTAACTAATTTGAGTTTTGTCCAATTCTTTCTTTTAATGATTAATTGTGTATATTTTAATAATAAAATAATGTGTCTTTATTATAATATTTTATTAATATTTTTTGTTTCTTAATATAAACATAATTAATCTGTTTTACTTTAATTAAAAAAAGTTTATAGTTTTAAATTTGTATTTAATAAATTTTAAAAAAAAATTTCATAGACGAAGTAGTAATAATCATCAAAAACTCACACCCACAATTAAGAATTTTTCGTGGAACAAAGTATTCAATTTAACAACATTGAAATTAGTCACTCAAATTAGACCTTACATATATTTTTTGAATTTCTATATATTTTATTTTGAGCAATAACTCAACTCATAATGTTGATGACAATTCGGTATTGATTGCATAATCCTCCATGCCTTAATGATTGTCTAATGTTAGAGGGTGTATATGCAAATACTCAAACGTTCAAGTCAGTTGCTATTAGAGATATGATGCATTTTAAGATTAAAAATGTGTACCTTGAGTGTTTGTGGTGTTAAAGTTATATAACTTTGAAGTTGTGAAAGTGAATTTGGATCACTCAAAGATCATATTTGGCCTTTTTACGTTTACGATGTGCTACCAAAATAGTAGCCTCAAGCCTTATATAATGAAGTTTGTTAATTACTCGAGTTTGCGTCTCATCGGGGTCGTGGATTATGTGGATCTATGTGTTTGCATGCATAACTAAGAAGTGATCCTAGATTGTGAAGCTTATGGGTAACAAATATGCAAGTCAATTAGTAGCTTCTTAGTTTTAAATTCTGATGATGATAACACTTGAAGTCAAGCAATTACTAAAGTTAGTTCAGACGATCAAAGATGCACAAGATGGTTGATCAAACTATCATCTCGAACCAAGTTAGACATTTATTTGAAGGTAACGTTGTAGTCCAACAAATCTCAAGTGAAAATTAGGTTTACATATGGTTTTAGCCCTTTAAACTCTTAGACAATGGTAATCAACTTGAAGATAACTCAAGTCTCATCAAGAAAACTCAAGGTTCTTGTGTGATATTAAAGTCAAACATAATGATGACAAGACTTAATACTTTAGAGTATGAAAAAGAGGAAGTATGAAAGCTTTCATGGTCACATTTGTTTAAATGATTGGTGTCTTGTAAAGACACATTGATGTTCTACAAGTATAACGGTTAAATCAGACACACTAAAAACATTTAGAAAACTCTCACTTTTTAAATTAAATCACCAAAAATGTTTTAAGGTCTGACAAGCTAATTAGAAGAGTGTTCAATTTATTAAGAGAATTTTTCTAATTGTCTAATTGATAGACCTTTAGTTTAATCGATTAGATGATATTTAATCGAGTCTATAATCGATTGTGAAATCCTCTTAATAATTGGTAACAAAACTATATCAAAATCTTCAATTTTAGGCCTAAATAATCGATTATTTGAGGTGCCTGATTGATTATGTGAGTTAATAAGGACATGGATTGTTTCCAAATTTACACTACACTTATTCCTATAAATAGAGAGCTTCTCTATTACTTTTTCATATCCAGAAAACATGAAAATTCTCATTCAGTTCTTTCATCATCTCTCTAAACCTCTCACTTCCCATAATCACCTCAGTGATAATAACAAAATACTAAAATAGAATATCACACTTTCAATTACACATAATCCACTATATGCTTAAAATCTCACGAGTGATTGACAATGAACAATGAACAAACAGTTAAACTATATGTATCAACATGATATATGAATGACATATACAAACAAAGCACACAAAAACACTCTCAAACCCTAAGACTCTTGAATATCAAAATTCCCCCTTTTTTAGTTCTTTATAACATTAGGTTTAGGTTTTTCTTTTATAGACTCCTCAACAGTCTGTGGGCTTCAAACTATTCACCCAATTTGTTGTTGATCCGCAAGCAGAGGGATGCACAAATTATGCAGAAAAATATCCTTGAATCTTGGAACAAGACATCGTAAATTTCCTAAATTGTCTCAACTTCCAATTTTAGAAACTAACGTACAACTAAAGATAAAATCAATTGTTTCAAATAAAATATTTTTGACCCGCACAAATAAGTGAGATGTATCCAAAATAATCTTACAAAATCAATTAAAATATGCCAAGAAAATAACAGCTCTTGTTATATAAGTTGGCCAAGATGTCACAATAACTTGCTCAACATCTGGGGGCAACACCATCTGCTATAATAATTGTTAAATGTGTCACAACATATGATTGTGATACATGTTTTCCCAAATGAAATATATTTTACCAAAATTATTATCAATCATAAAATCACAGACGCAACAATCTCCCCTTTTGACAAATTTTGGCTAAAACAATCTTTTATGCACCATAAACCTAAAGATAAGGAATAAAACCACAAAATAGAAAAACATAAACTACATGAAATACATGTGAATTTTGTACAAACAAAAAACATCATAGATAAATGCAGCTATAGAGATACCCAGTATCACACATAAAACATCAGAGATTAAAACTCCTTCAAACTCCAAAAAGTCTCTAGAGATCAGATGTCATGACATGTGGTCTGACATCACATCAACATGGCCAAAAACAACTCCCACTACCCCAGGAATTTTAAATAACAGCGCATCATAGACATCGCTTATTTCGAGAAGCACTGTTATAGGTTAAAAAAAATTATAACTATAAACTAAATTAATAAAAAGCGCTTCTAAAGGGCATGGATAAGAAAGCGCTTTCTAGAAAGCACTACTATAGGCATAGATAACAAAGCGCTGCTAAAGACCGTATATTAGAAAGCGCTTCCTGAAACCGATGTTAAATGTCATAGAGTACAAAGCGCTTCTTGAAAGCGCTGCTAAAGGTCATAAATTAGAAAGCGCTTTATCATTAAAAAGCGATGGTAATGGCAATACTTTAGGCAGCACTTTCTGAAAGCGCTGCCTTTTCTAAATTCTAAAATTAAACTCTTAAAACCCTAAAATAACAAAACACGCTTACAATTCTGCTACTCACCTCTGTAACAGTTCTCAACGAAATACCATTGTCATTGTTCGTACACTCTGATTCCACCATCTTTTTTCTCTCCGATTCCACAATTTGCGGCCATCCCCTTTTGTGAATCCGCTCAGCTTCATCTCTGGTCCAACTCCCTCCGTCTACCACATTCGTCAACGCCTTCATAAAAAATAGAACGTCTTCGGTCGCTATCAGTTCGTATCAACTCTGAGTTGGTAAGTTTTATCATCACTTTCATCTTTTTTGTATAAATGTTTGTGGTACTAGTTTGTTTTCAGTTGTGTTTTGTGTTGAGTTTTCAAGCTCGATTCTGCTACAAAGCCACACATAAAGATAAGTCATTATGCATATTACATTTAAAATGTAATTATATTCCTTGCTTGCCTTTGAAAACAAACTACTTCCACTCTAATGTATTTCTTGAATAACATTTTAGTGAGTCAGTAGACATTGTAAATCTGACAGTGTGAGTGTTTTATTGTTGTTTAAAACTTATTTAGTTTGACTGTATGAACACGTTTTTCCTTAATTTCCTTGAGACCTAAATGTATATCAGCTGACTTTGGACACACGTTAGGATGATGGTTTAATTTTGTCATACTCAAAGCATTAAAATTGGTCCTTATTTTCTATGGTAGTTTCTTAATTCTACTCATATGATTATTCCAAATAAAATGGATAGAGTAATGACTTCGATACTTTATGAAATAGATAGAGTATTTATCTCATGAACAAGTCTCTTTTATGATCATGCAAATAAAATAGCAGTATTTTAGTGAGAAGATAGTCAATTTATGATATGACATTTAGATTCAAAATGTTTTGTTTCTTGCGTTGTACATGACTTCATATTAGTCATCCTATAATTTGAAAGGAATTAACATTTTTACCTTGTTTACGACAATGATATTTGTACTTTGGCATGTATGACTTTCACATGATACAAATATTTTATGTCTAATTTGTCCTGTTGTTTTATTTATAAAATGTAGTAAAGTAGTAATTATATTATCTGAGTGAGATTAGTAAATTAGCCATGTATCTTTCACAGTTTCTTCTCTTTACCTATATCCTCAAAGACTTAATATTTTGCTTATCATGTGAATACTTCCTTCTTCTTTGCATTGATCCCTTGAAATTAAAAAATAATCACTCTAAGAGTACAACCTATATGTTAAGAGAAAATTCCAAAGGAAGATAAGGCATAGGATGTTAAAATGGTTACCAATCAATAATTTCTAGAAGTGTCTCTTTGATTATCTGGTAGTGTATTATGTATATGTAGACGAGGACTAGTTCAAAACCACGAGTAACGGTTCAAAACCAGATCCTAGCTTAAACTAGTTTAGAGTTGTAGATTTATGTGGCTAGAATAAAGACATCCCTCACGTGATTCCTTGTTTGTTTGTCCAATTGAAATTACGATGGTTTTCTACATAAACCTTGCAATCACAACTCAAATATGCTGGGATACAACATTTAGAAATTTTGTATTATTAGCATGTGGGATTCTCCCGATGTTATTAGATTACAGGACATTGACACAATGTTAACAAATTTTTTCAAAGTTGTTCAATAACATTGGTCTAAGATCTTAGTTTTCAAAACGAGAATAATTTAAGTTTAATTTCGTTAAGTTTAATTTCTTGGATGTTTATAATTTCTTGGATGCTTTTAAGTGTTGAATTTATGTTGAAGTTTGGTTACGATACCTTGTATAATTGTGTTAAGTTGCGATGTGATGTTTTCATTGAATACTTGGTTGAGTTTGTTTTTATTGTATGAAGTTTTTTACAATAGAAGTTTTCTTTCCTTTGAATTAGCAGCGTTTCCCGGCTAAGTTCGACGTACAACGCTCGTTCTCTGCGTTTCATTGAGTTTGACCTTCTCGTTGCAACTTCTTGACGTTGTTATCCGATAAATTCGAGGTAAATTTCTTCCTCAAATTACTGGTACTGGTGTATGTGAGATTCTCTTTTATGAGACAGTATAATATGTGATGAATTTGTCAGAAATTGCGTGAATATATTTGTATTTGTATTTTCTTGCTCCTGATCCATTCTGTGTATACTTTGCGTTTTGACAGAAACGCATTATACCATTTTGTGTCTTAATTAGTTGTTATTGTTAGGGATAACTTTGTTATTGTTAAGGTTGATTTTGATTCTGTTAGAAATATGTGAATTGAATTATAATGGTGTATATATTTTGGATTACAATGGCATATAATGGTATTATAATGCCTTTTTTGTATATAACCGCTTCTTTGTTGAAATAATGGGATTACAATTGTATATATTTTGGATTGCAATTGTATATTACAGGTTTATGAGATTACAATTGTATATTACAGGTTTATAGGTTTATGAAATAATGGTGTATGTATTTCGGTTTACAAGAACTCAAAAACGCTGCCTATAGATGCAAAGAAAGTGCTTTTTAGGAAAAGCGCTGCCTATAGTACACAATAGAAAACACTTTTTCCTGGAAAAGCGCTGCCTAAAGATGCCTTTAAAATACATTAGACAACATTTTAGAAAGCGCTGCCTTATGTATACTTTAGGCAGCGCTTTTCCTTGATAAGCGCTTTCTAAAGTAGGCTTGTAGCAACGTTTTTCCTTGGAAAAGTGTTGCTACATGCCTACTTTAGAAATGCATTAGACAACACTTTCGAAAGAGCTGCCTTATGTATACTTTAGGCAACACTTTTCCTGGAAAAGCGCTTTTTAAAGTAGGCCTGTAGCAGCGTTTTTCCTGTAAATGCGCTATTACAGGCCTACTTTAGAAAGTGTTTTTCCAGGAAAAAGCGCTGCTACATACCTACTTTAGAAAGCACTTTTTAAGAAAAAGCATTGCCTAAAGTATACATAAGGCAGCGTTTTTGTCTAAAAAAAGCGTTGTCTATACCTACAGTAGTGCCACCTACGACAACGCTTTTAAGTGTTGTTAAAGGCCAAAAAAAGCGCCTTCTTTTCCCTTTTTTGGCGTAGTGTCCAACACAACACAACAAACTCAGCGCCCTTGCATATTGCTCATCAACTTCATACCCTGCCTCAATGGAACATCCAAGCATCTAAACATGAATTGTCCAAGTTAACACATCGAGAGGCATATGCAGCGGAAGAAAAATAAGTCTCTGACCAAAACTAAGAGAACCGGAGCAACTAGAGTTCTCCAAAAAATATTGCAGGCAATATGTCATGACATTTGGGCTGACATCATGCACACATACATCAGCAGTAGAATCAGAAGCAAATTCTCTTAAGCACCAAATTAAGCATGACAAATAGTCATGTTCCCCCTAAATAGTTGCATATTTAGCAACTAACTAAAGATTACTTTCCCTAACCAGTAGTACAATCCTATCATGATGTTAATCAATTTGTCAAGACATTTAACATGACATCAGGACACACACATCAAGCTAGACACACTAACACTTTACTCCCCATTTTTAGTCAAAAATTGACAAAAATAAAGTAAATGTAAAATAAAATTGGAAGCACACAAGCATTGATAGAACTACACAATGCATTGGACACAAATGGAAGCACAAATTCATTGGAAATGCAAACTATATGGAAATAACCATTTTGATGCACAACAGCAGATGGAAACAAACATCTTGATCATCTCCAGGTGGTCTTTCACCTTTTAACCTTGTAAAAAATTATTCTACACTCCTTGTTGTTATCACATATTTTAGAAGTGTTGACACTAAACTCTCTTGCCACCACCTTAGAACACGTCTTTTTCAAACCATTCTTTTGACCTTGTAGATATATTGTGTTCCATCCTTTGAAAATATCAATTTGATAGAAGCACAACAACATATAAAAACAAACATCTTGATCATCTTCAGGTGATCTTCTACCTTTTACCCCTGTAAGACATTGTCTTGCACTTCTTACTGTTGTCACATATTTTAGAAGTGTTGACACTAAACTCTCTTGCCACCACCTTAGAACATGTCTTCCTCAAACCATTCTTTTGACCTTGTAGATATATTTTGCTCCATTCTTTAACAGTAGCAATTTGCTTAGGCTTATCAAGCATCAAAAAATAGAGAAAAGATACAATATTTGTTACATTCCTCCACACCTATAATTTCTATAACTCCTCAATAGTGAAATTTCCTAACCCATTGCTTATGTTCTCAAATTTATTTTCATATAAGGCTTTAGTAAACATAGCAGTCAGTTGTTCCTTAGTGTCTACATGCCCAGAGTAATAACCTTGCCTTCAACAAGATTCTTGATGAGGTGATCATGACTATCAGAGTTCTTGTTCCATCTATGTTGACTGAAATATTTGATCTTAGTCAGATCTTCACAATGTAATATCATCTTGACATTATATTATTTCAACGCATGTTTCATTTACACTAGTTGAGATAAAATTCTTCTTGTTTCGGCTTTAGCTTTAACAACACACCAAAAAGCTCATATATTCTTCTTATTGAAACAGGAACTCAGACTATTTCTCAAAGAGAAACATCCATCAAGACTACTCTCCCACTTTGTATTTCAAAAAATTTCCAACATGAAATTTGTGCTGTGGGAATAAGGCACATCAAAAAACTTGTTCCAATGATACATTTCAAGATCCTCCTTTCTTGAAAAATAGGGCTCATCCTTGTTTCCAGTTTAAAGATAAGACATGAATTTGATATTGTCATACCCCAAAATTTGCGCTCCGTCTTCTTAAGACATTACATACATCCATACTCAAGGATTCCTCAAGAGTTGATCAGACAAACTCTCTCCTAGACAATCAACCCAAACTAGGGTTTGGTGATTCTCAGATCAAGATGGACTTCCAACATCTCCAATGGTCATCATGCCTCCTCATATGCTTCAAAGATTCTCCATGTCAAGTTTCAAGCCTCACAAGTCAAATTTCCTCAGACAATTGCTCAAATGGTTGAAAATCAGTTGTATTGGATAAAAAGTCAACTGTGGTCAACATACAGTCAAACTTCATAATTTTTGGTCAACATCCTCATTTTGAAGTTACATTCATCATTTGATCAAGGGTTGATCATGATTCATCAAGAAAACTCAAGATTTGCTCAAAAGTCAAACTTTCTAAATTAGGGTTTCTAGGTGAAAAGTCAACCAAACTTTGACTAATCATAACTTTCTCATACTTTATCAGAAATTTTTCCACCATCTCTTGTTTTGAAGGAAATTCAATTCTCTACAACTTCATGTCTCACAAGGATGTCCAAAAAATGCTTCATTTGAGAGGTATGGCTCGAAACATTCTGGTCATCTTCAAAGTCAACAAAAGTCAACATTTTGTTTTGAGGATATATTGAGCATGGAAACTCAATTGAGATGAGACCAAAAGGTTGGTTAGAGGATTCTTAGAGATTTCCAAAAGTCCAAGAACACTAAAAATTGTGGAAAATTGAGCAAGATACACCATTCACAAGTTGGGCAATTTTGAAGAAGTGCACAAAGAAAACTTCTAAAAATCAAAAACTTTGCAAATGGGCTTACTTTTCTTCATCCAAACTTATTCCTTACACCATTAGGAATATCCAAGCCCAATGCCACGAATTTTTATTTTATTTTTCTATTTAATTTGGAATTTATCCATTTAAATACAAATTAAATTCAAAAATAAAGTATAAAATCAAAATTAAATGCAAAATTGATTTTTCTTTCTTCCTTGAAGTCCAAGTAACTCAATAAAGCCAGCAAATTTAGAAATTTGGATTGATATGGCAAGATTGGATTGAAAATTGATCAAAATATGAAGATTTGATTTTGTACAAAAATCAAATTTGATTGACATTGATTATTGATTAATTCTTTCCCAAAACAACTCTGAATCCTTCTACTATATATACATGATACATACCACACGAATTAGGGTAGAGAATTTGGCTGGAGAAACCCTTATTGAAGCTCAAAAAACCGTGTCTCTCAAGCAACTAGCAGCCATTGATCCAGCTTGTTTCAATTGGTTTTGAGGATCCAAACACGTTCCTTGACATCCTAGGAAGCATTCCAGACCTTTACATTGCCAAAAAGCATCCAAAATCACAGAATCCGAAATCGGTTTGTTCAAGAAAATCTCAAAATCGTATTTCAATTATCATGCATTTTAAACTTGTTTTCTTGTTGTTTTTGTGATTAGTGATGAGTTTGCAAGCGATCTGGGCAAGTTAATCGTGTTTCCATGGCCTGAAACGTATTATGCCATAACTAGGGTTTCTGAGCTCGATTTAGGGCTTTGCTTAAATGGAAAAATTGGACCACGAGACTATGTCCATTGCGTTCGGAATGATGTCTGGAATCGAACCATGTCTTTAGAATTTATTTATATTATGTGTGCTTGATTTTCGTTTTAGCCAGGGCCTGTAGCGTCGAAGAAAGACCGACGCTAGCTTTTGAAAATTCAAAGCGAAGAAGACGATGGTTGGCGAAGGCGAAGCGGTCGGGGGCGACACTGTTGTAATCCACTCACTCCGATTTCCACATGCAGCTGGGCTCGATTGGCAAGGCATGTGACTGTGAGGCAAGGTCTGGGTTCGATTCTCCCGGGACCATTTGGTTTTCTCCTTTTACAAACTTTTCTATTTTTCTATTTTATTTAATATTTTCATGTTATTTTAATTAGTTTCATAATTTTATTTCATGCATTAAAAATCATCAAAATATTTTTCCTTTTGCATTTATTTCAGAAAATTTTTATTTAATTTATAAAATTAAAAATACTATTTTGCATGCATATTTTATTTTATTCATAATTTATCATTTAAATCAATTTTAATTAGTTTTAATTATTAAAATGCATCAAAAATCCCAAAAATTATTTTAGCATATTTATGTTATTTCCAGCATGTCATATTTTCTTATTCAAAAACTTGCATTTTTCTAACATTTTCTCTAATCGATTTCTCTCGTATTTTAGATTTTCTTATCTTTTCACGGGTTGTTCGTTTGAGACGGTTTCTTTTCTTTTTTTTTTTCCAATAATGTAATTGCTCATGGGATGTAATAGTTTAAATTAGGTTTTTATTTTCCAAGTTTAAATTATGTATACGCCCCAAAGCCATGTAATAGCGTGGGACATTTATCTTTCGCATCTTTACATTCGCATTTTAATTTCCGCACCCTATAAACGCTAATAATTAGGCGTGTATGGCAAGATAAAATTGAACATAGCTCACTCTAATTTTCAAGATAAAATATCGAAATCAACACACTCTTTTCACACATGCACCCTTAGGGTAATTCTCTCGTTGCCTTTACGAATTCAAATGGTCATGTCCCTGAGCGTAGAGGTATTCTAGCAGTTGCCTTCAAAATAAATCATCATAGTCCCTTCGATACAAAGATCATAAGACCCACGATGTCGCCTCCGAATACATGATCTTGACCCTCGATTGTTGCCTACGAAAATGATGATAGTCCTTGAATGTGCTAGGATACTTCCTACAAGTTGCCTTCTATGACCATCCGATGTCCTTCGAATGTCCTTTTACATCCAACAAATGAGTTACCTACCAACTAATGGTATGGATAGCGCTATTCTAAAGGAAAGTAAAACAATACAACGACCAATTACGAGTAGGTAATAAGACTTTTAGTTGCTTGCTCTATCAAAATACTTTTCACACATCACACTTTTGTCAAAGTTCAAACTCTTTTCAAAACGAAACATTTCCGAACACTTTGTATACATTCCTACATGAATCATTACAAAGTCAAAGTGAAATGCCTTTTTCAAAACATCTTTTCAAACACACAGAAAGCACAATTTTAAAGTGATCTAAGAGCAACTAAGAGCCCGTAGATAACTACGGATGGAAAGGGGTGCTAATACCTTCCCTTTTCATAACCTTCTCCCTTACTCAGAATCTAACGAAGGTCTTTTTCTGTACTTTTACCTTCCCTTAATTGGATAAAAATAAAAGTCGATGGCGACTCTTGCTATCCGCACATTTGCGATACAAAAATCCACAAAGTCAGTTCACCGTGTTACAGAACTGGCGACTCTGCCGGGGAGACACCCTAAAGAGAGAATTACCTTAGGGATTTCTAGATGACCTTTATTGCTTTTTGTTTAATTTGTATGCTTTATCTTTAAGGGTTGCTTGGGTATTATATTTGTGGGGGATCCTACACCCGGATCCGGGTTTCCTTTTAGGTAAGTAGCACTAAATCGTCGCGACCGTTAGACATATATCAAAACGGTCAACATGATGGCTACGCTAGCGTGACACTTTGGATGTCCTGATACTCTTCATTCCCAAGTTGAGGATAGTATTTGGCTTCTGCGTGGTGTCATCAAGCGCTAACTAAACTTTTAGAACCTTAATTGACCCATCTTTGCCATTAGAAGGTTTTGAGATGGCCGACTTTGGTGCAGACTAAGGTTGGCTGATACTCGATGCTACGCTCATTAAGATAAGACTTTTGGGATATTTTCGGTCGACCACTTGGCAGTCGTATTGGAATAAACGCCTACGAGAAAGATCAATGATGTGAGATTCCTAGAACCCGGTTACTATTATAGGACAGGATGAACCAACTCAAACTTTTGGTGGGGTAATCACCTATACCTCATGCAAGCCTTAAACCTAGGCTCATTGTGTGATTTGTTTGTGTGTGCTAAACATGACATCATGACATCATTTGCATTGCATATCATTTCTAACTATTTCAAGGACCTAGGGATTTATCTTTGCTCTGTTTTGTAGGGTATTATGGCTTCTAGAAAGACTATCCGAATCAACTTCATGGGTATACCTTCTCAGCTCAAAGAATTGGTTTCAGAGATTCCCGATCATGCTCAGTTCATCAAAAGACATGGTTATCTACTTGATTTGGTTATCTCCGGTTTTGAAGAAGATATGATGCATGTCCTATTCCAGTTCTTTGATCCGAAACACCATTGCTTTACATTCCCAGATTATCAGTTGGTTCCTACCTTGGAAGAGTTCTCTAAGCTACTTGGGGTACCTATTCTTAACCAAATGCCATTCACCGGTCTAGAAAAGGTTCCTAAGTACGAAGACATCGCATCCGCCTTACATCTTAAGCGCTCAGACATTGAAGCCAATTGGGAAACGAGGCGGAGTTAAGGGTTTACTTGCTAAGTTCCTGATTAAGAAAGCCCGAGAATTCCTCAAAGTTATGAGTTTCCATGAATTCGAAGACATTGTAGCCTTGCTAATTTATGGTTTGGTTCTATTCCCTAACTCGGATCAATTCATAGATGTCAACGCCATCAAGTTGTTTCTTACCCGCAATCTGTGCTACTTTACTTGGAGATATCCGCATTCTCTCACACTCGTACTATCAAAGACAAGGAACTCTCATGTGTTGTATACCGTTACTTTCGGTGGTTTATTTGCACCTTCCTCCATTAGTTTTGAAGAGCGAACAAAGGTTGAGATGGTCTCAAAGGTTAATGTCACTCTCTCATTCAGATATCCGTTGGAATCTTTTCTCTAAAGAACTTCACATTCATTGGCGTTGTGGAGAATTCCTAATGTACCACTACTTGGTATAAGGGAGATATTACTTACAACCCTTCTCTAGCTCTCGTCGGTTTGGTTTTGCTCGAAGAGATGGTCCACATGATATGCTTCTCCAAGATATTGTGTTCGACTACAATCACGATCTCGAATTAAAGCGAAGGTTCATACGCTTGGGGCATGGTAAAGAAGGCGATACCAAGACTTTGGGGCACGAGAACTCCACTCCTTGGAACCTTACCTCAAATGGGTGCGAGCTCGAGCTCGACACCCTCATGATGCCATTCACGCTCTACGGTAATTATGGAACTGTTGCTATAGGTGGCGAGTCTATACTGTTCTCCATCGACATGCCTCACGATTTTGAAGACTTGAAGAGATCACGGATTCAACTTAAAGAAGAGGGATACCTTTGAAACTTCGGTGTTATGCAAGCGAGAAGAAAGTGCTAGAGTTGACCAAGCTACTTCACGAGGAGCGAAGCATCAACGCCTACCTCGGCACCAAGAGGAAGCGCCCATGGGAGACTTAGAGCATTCAGATTTTTATGCTTTTCTTTTGTTATTGATCGAACTACCTTTTGTACTTAAAAAGAAAAAAAAGAAGAATAATAAAAAGAGTACTAATAAATGTTTGTTCATTATTTGTTTAACAAATTTAAATCTCTAAGGTCCTTGAAAACATTGCATTGCATTCGCATAAACATTGCATATCATAGCATAACATTGCATCACAGGTACATTGAAGATTGGTTTTCTCATTTGCTCGCTATTTATTTTAGCAGAAATGGCTCTTGAACAGTCTGTCAAAGATCTTCAGGCTCAGAATGCTCAGTTTCAACAAATGTTCACCAGTTTGGTCCAAGGCCAAGAAGATCTGAAGAAGCTCATCAACAGAAAGAAAAAGGTTGTTGGTCTTCTCAACATGGGCAGACGCTACAAAGGTGGTCATAGAGTGGTTAGTCGAATTGAGCTCTCTGAAGAAAGTGTCAAGAAGGAGGATGAGCAAAGTAACAAGGGTGATGGCGAAGGTAGTTAGCATGAGCACGAAAAAGTCTATGATGATGGCCAATACTCGATGAAGATGACAAGTACAAACAACTTGAAGACCGTTTGAATCTTTGTGGAAAACACGAAGATGTCGGGCTGAATTTTGATGATCTAAGTCTTGTCCACAGTGTTGTGATTCCTCCTAAGTTCAAAGTTCCACTTTTGCCAAATCGATGGCATGTCTTGCCCAAAGCATCTGAAGTCCTATGTTCGGATCAACCCCGATGATGAGAAGTTGTGGATGCATTATTTTCAAGAGAGTTTGTCCGAACTCGGTGAGAATGGTATTATCGACTAGAGAATGACCGTATCCGTACTTGGAGTGACTTGGTGATGCTTTCTAAGCGATATAAGTACAATCTTTGAATTGACACCCACTCGCATGCAACTACGAGCATGTCTATGGGTCGTGATGAAGAAGTTCAAGGTATGCTCGAAATGGAGAGATCTAGCGAGTGAGTTCGACCACCCTTGTCCAATAGGGAGTTGGTTGATATGTTTATGGGAGCAGACAGGCCCTTTCTTCATCATCGATTGGAAACTCTTGACCAGATTCACCGTGATATTGACAGCGTATCGAAGTGGTATTAAAGTGGAAAGATTGAGAACATCTTCAATCTTTGCGAAGAGATCTTTTGGTGCTAAGAAAGAAGCCAATCTTTGTATGGTCGGAAAAGCGAGCCAAGACCGACGCGCTCAATCTGTGGGGAAGTTGTGATCTCGATCCTACCTCGGCCTGACCTCGGTGAGACAAGCAGCGTAGCAGCGCCACGAAGGCAGTTTACAAAGATCAACATGCCATTGTCGCAAGCCTTGCAACACATGTTGAAAGCGGTGATTACCTTGAGGATCCTCCTCAAAACATCAACACTTCCTCTCGAGATATAACCCTAATGCTAAGTGTGCTTACCATTCCAATAGCCAGGACATTGTCGATGATTGTTGGGCTCGAAGAACAAGATTCAAGATATGATTGAAGCTAAGCAGTTGAGTTTGACCCTCTGTTGAGACTCGAATGTGATCAACGCCTATGCCTAACCATGACAAGAGTTCCAACGTTGTTGGGGCGATACTTATGTTTTCAACATAGATGACTTGACCATTCCTCGATGGTATTAAGAAGAACTTGTTGCAAGCGGTGTCAATCCGGGATGCCCGGAGAATTGTCGTTGGTGCCCATCCGCTTTTGATGGTTGTGCTTAGTTAAGAAGGCGTGTCCGATGCATGATGAATAACGCGAGATACTATTTAAAACCACACATGCGGTGTGAAGATATGTCAAAGTGAAGATTGAGGATGTGAATGAAACTACACCACTGTGGGGACCTTGGGGCAGCCAAGTGGAAAGTATGATTACATGGTGAAGTACATTCAAAAGCTACAAAATTCCTATTGAAGATGTTAAAGCAACCGGATGGGGTGGCGATCTCCCGAGAAGACTATCTTGATGTTAACACTATAAGGATTTCCTCTGCTAATCACATGCCTAAGTGGCACCACTCATTATTACTTTTCCAGGACCGATTCCGTATTCCTCTAATAAGGCTATTCCTTGGAATTATGGGTGATGTTTACTATCATGGCGTCAAGCAAGACCCTCGACTATTGAAGATCTTACGATTGAAGCTACCATTCGACATTGACAACATCAGGATCAAGTAAGGTGACTCGAGCGGAAGAGTGTTTTCTCAATCTCTCCTACAAAAGACACTGCGACTCACTCGCATTCATCTATCAACCCATTCCCAAGCTAGAGGAAAGAGCGTAACTCATCACCTTTCGGAAAAAATTCCGAAAACACCTCCAACGAAATGGAGAAATGCGAAGATCATCAAGAAGTGACTACAATGTTGTGGAGCAGTTGGGACAGACTCCATCCAAAATCTCCATACTTGCTCTCTCTTGTGCTCGAGGCTCATGCTAATGCCTTGGTGAAGTTTGTGAAGAATGCTCACGTGCCGCAAGACACTACTTTGAAGTTTGTATTGCTAGCCGCTGCAACAACGCCCAAGCTTCTCGATCTTGATTTGACTCTGGGAAAGAAACACAACAAAGCCTTGCACATCTACATCCGAATGCAAGGCGTTACATTGTCTCATGTTTTGGTGGATCCGGTTACGCTCGAATATCCTTCCAAGCGCTTTTGATCGAATTGATGTCGAAGGGTTGGTTACGAGACCCGTGACATAATTGTGAGAGCTTTTGATGGTTCAACAAGCGATGCTTGGAAACTCACTCTACTGTTAAAGTCGGATCCGGACCTTTGGTTCTACTTTCTTTGTCATGGACATCCGTCCGACTTACTCTTACCTACTCGGACGCCCTTGGATACATGGGCGGTACCTACCCTACATCAGTTGAAGTACCGGTGAAAAAAATGTTACGGTCGGTATAAGAATATATGGTCGATCATCTCGACCGATACCTCGAGATGAAGGGTGAATTCTTGAGACCCTATCAAGCTTTTGAAACAATCCCAATCCACAAGACTCTCCCGCCCTCTGAAGTTACACAAGCTCGCCTAGGATGGCCCTTGAAAGATGCTCAAGCTGCAAGAAGGTAGTACTATTTGGGGACAGCTCCGATCTCCCTTCAAATTTGACAAGATTTTAGGCTTCACCATCAAAGGTCGAGAAGATGATCGCCACGAACGTGCCTCCAACTTCCTCTCGGCGGTGGAATCCATGCTATAGAAGGCGGCGACAACGACTTGACATCGCAAGTGGATCTTGACTCGAGACGAAGGACTCGGCAATTGGAAGGCGAAGGCGTCATACCAATCTCCTTTAGCGGGAGTAATTGCTCTTGTTTTGTTTTGCTTTTCGCATTTTATGTTTGAACAATAAACTCTAAAGCCTAGTGCCTTACGGGGCATCATGGCTCGTTTGCGAGGTTATTATCATCGTTTGCGTATTTTCATTCAATAAATTCGTTGGACTTTTGCATTCAATTGTTTGTTTTCTTTCTTTACTTTATCACCTTCAAAAGCTATGTGTTTCTTACACACACCCGTGATACAACTGCGAATCACTCGAATCTCGTTAACAGTTATGCTATTGCTAAATATGACTTGATAATCCGATCTACCAAGGCGAAGGCGAAAGTGAGGAAGATTGCGAAGTGCCGAAGAACTGTCTTCTTTCTAAAGAAAAGCGAGTTATCTGACCACCACGAAGCGAGTTGAGGTTGTGAATTTGTGCACAAAACGAAAAAGATCAAGATAGGAGCGGGTCTTGAGAATGTCAAAGAAAGATTGATTCTGCGAGACTATGTTGAGGTTTTGCTTGGTCGTATGAAGACATGCCGAGTTTGGACATTGATATTGTGGTACACGATTACGCAAAGGAAGGTTTTCTCGATGAAACAGAAGGTTCGCATGCGTCACGAGATGTCGAGAAAAATCAAAGCGAAGTTATGAAGCGATTCAGCGGTTTCTTATTTGTTACTTCCTATCCACAATGGGTTGCGAATGTGGTACACATACCTAAGAAGGATGGCAAAATGCGAATGTGTGGATTACTGAGACGAACAAAGCGAGTCAGAAAGATGATTTCCCACTTCCTCATATTGATGTACGGTTGACAACACCGCTCATAAGGTTTTCTCCTTCATGGATGGTTTCTCCGGTTACAATCGGATCAAAATGACTCCAGAAGACATGGAAAACTACTTTTACGTTACGGTACATTACGCTACAAGGTCATGCCGTTCGGATGAAGAATCTTGGCGCCACTTATCAGCGTGATATGGTGGCATTATTTCATGACATGATTCATCACGAGATAGAGGTCTCGTCGGCGACATGATAGCTCGATCACGGACTAAGGAAGAACATCTTGATCATTTCGCTTGTGACAGTTGAAGAAGTACATATTGAGACTCATCTAACAAGTGCACCTTTGAGTCGGATCAAAACTTAGTTGTCGATGGTAAAGGTATTGAAGTTGACCCACAAGGTTAAAGCCATTCGGGAGATGCACCCTTAGAAAAAGTCGGAGGTTTCTTGGGCCGATTGAACTACATTGCAGTTCATTGCACATCTAGCACTACTTGTGAGCCAATCTTCAAGTTACTAAGGAAAGATCAAGTAGTGGAATGGAATGGCGATTGCCGATCGCTTTTGACAAAATCAAGGAGTACCTACGAATCCTCCTATCCACGATGCGCTTGAAGGAAGACCTCTTATCATGTACTTGACAATGTTAGAGAATTCAATGGGGTGTATGTTGGGGCAACATGGCGAGTGCAGTCGAAAAGAGCATGCAATATACTACCTTAGCAAAAGTTTACATTGTGAAACAAGATACTCCATTCGAGAAAACTTACAGCGCTTTAACTTGGGCTTCTCAAACTAAGGCAGTATATGTTGACTCACTACCTTGTTGATTTCAAGATGGATCCGATAAAATACATATTTGAGAAACCGCTCTCTCGGGAAGAGTAGCAAGATGGCAAATGATCGACGAATCGACATCAATACACTTCTCGAGGCGATCAAAGGAAGTGTGGTAGCCGATCATTTGGCTCATCAAGCCATAGATGACTATCGATCTATGTAGTTAATTTCGAGACGAAGATGTTTTACTAGTTCGGATCGTGAAGAACGAGGCCCGACGAAGGACACGAACAAGGATCCGATGGACTATGGTCTTTGATGGAGCCTCAAGCGCACTTGCAATGGCATTGGCGCCATCATTACATCCCTGCGGCGGACACGCCTTTCACGCCGATTATGTTTGATTGCACTAACAACATGGCGAATCTGAGCGTGCATTATGGGTATTAAAACTATTGACTTAAGAATCAAGTTCTTGCAAGTATATGGAACTCGGCTTTAGTGATCGATCAGATGAAGGGCGAGTGGGATACAAAGCATCCGAACCTCATTCCGTATCGAGAGCATGTTCTGAGTTTGATCCCTTACTTTGAAGAGATTACTTTTGATCACATTCCACGAGAAATCGGTTGGCGGGCGCATTGGCTACTATGTCGTCTATGTTCAAGGTCGAGATGGGACAACGAGGCTCCCGGATCATCATTGAGAAGTTTGACGAACCAACATATTGTTAGAGCTTGATACAAAGAAACCTTGGTACTATGACGTGAAAAGGTATCTTGAGACTCGGGAATATCCAGCATCATCAATGATAAAGTTCATGAGAAGATTTGCATCCAAATTCTTCCTCGAGCGGCATCTTATACAAGTGCAACCACGACTTGTGCTTACTCATTGTGTAGATCAAAAAGCAATATACGTATCATGGAAGAGTTACACGAAGGCGCATTTGGTACCCTCCGTGGACACACATGGCTAAGAAGATTTTGAGAACGGGTTACTATTGGTCCACCATGGATTGTCACCGCTATGCTCGATCTTGTCACAAGTGCGGTTATGCTAACAAAGTGCACGTACCTCCGGTACCTGAATGTTCTATGACTCCTTGGCCTTTTGCAATGTGGGGCATTGACATGATCGGAAAATCAAGCCCGACTTCAATGGACATCGTTTCATCCTTGTGGCAATTGATTACTTTACCAGTGGGTAGAAGCGACCTCGTTACATACATTACCAAGAATGTTGTGGCTCGATTCATCAAACATAATCTTATATGTCGATATGGCACTCCGAAAGGATTATCACGAATAATGGCTCTAATCTCAACAACAAGATGATCATAGAACTACGCAGCGATTCAAGATCAAACATCATAATTCTTCTCCTTATCGGCCTAAGATGAATGGTATTGTGGAAGCCGCCAACAAGAACATTAAGAAGATTATACGAAGATGATAGTGACTTACAAAGATTGGCATGAGATGTTACCATTTGCTCTTCATGGTTATCGCTTTCTGATGAAACATCAGCAGCGACCCTTTCTCTCTTGTATACGGTATGGGCGATCCTACCCATTGAGGTTCGAGATACCCTCAACGAGTCCTCCGGCCGCGAATTAAGCGAAGATGATTGGGTCGAGACTCGCCTTGACAGATTAACTTGATTGATGAGAACGACTCGCGTCCATTTGCCATGGACGGATCTATCGAGCGAATGATCGAGCATTTAACAAGAAGGTCAAGCACCGAGTCTACCAAGTCGGTGATCTAGTAGTCAAGCACATCATTCTTCCACAAGGTGATCCAGGGCAAATGGACTCCCACGAGGGACCGTTTGTAGTCAAGGCAGTATTTTCGGACTATCATACTTAGCACCATGGATGGTGAAGACTTCCACACCACAGTGAACACGGACATAGTCAAAAAATACTACGCTGAAGAGACCCGCTAGGTCGGTGACCTAGGCAAAAATAAGGGCATCTGGAACCAAAAGGGTTCGGAAAAAGTTAAGGATATATACAAAACATGTACACCGAAAAACACGAAAAGCGGCTTGGGCAAAAGGGTATCCGGTGGTGAAAACCGAAAGGCGGTCTAGGCAAAGTTAGGGATTTAAGCGTCGACTATGTCTCATCGGATCACCTCTTTCGGACTACTATCATTCAAGATTCAAATGGCGAAGATCAAATCACCACTTTCTCTTGTGAAGGAGATGAGATAGTTGAAATATATGAGTACTAGCATAGTTGGAACTTAACGATTACTTCCGCATAGCTTTTACTTTTCTTGTGTATAAACTACTTGGCCATCGCCACCTTCAAATAAATCGATTCTCTCTTTACAATTTTCACTTTGTTGTTGTTTGCATAAAGTCCAACGTTTGCTTGATGCATTATACAATAAGAATATGTTCCAAACATGCAAAAAGTAAACATAGCAAAGTAATTACTACGGCAAAATGATCACCAAAAACATTCCCCAGAACATAATCTCCATGCGATGTCACTCACAACAAACCTTCCCAGTGGGTATCGTTAGCCCCGACAGTGATTCCACTCAAGCAATGTTACATCGGTCTCAACGGTAACACTTCATCCCAGTGAGGTATTTATCATCATGAGAATATCTCAACCCACTTCTCCCAGGTATCGGACTTGAGACTTGGTCGGATAGAGCACGAGAAAATCTACATCTTCTTTTCCAGTCGAGATTCCGGCTGACGGTCTCGGCAACCATCAAATGCTCTCCAGAGATCTACACTCGAAATCCCAGTGGGCGCCTCTAATTTTCCCAGGATCTACATGAGATCCCCAGTTTCCTCCCGGACTCTCCCCAGCGGGTCTATGTATGAGATCTCCAACAACGAGTTTCTCAATCTCTACCTTCCTCAACAATATCTAGGCCCAGACTTGGTCGGATAGTGCATCGGAGGATCAAAGTTCTTTTCTTCTCGGGATCTCCATCCCCAAGCAGTCGGGGAATCCTCAAGCGAGAACATCCGCATCTTCTTCAAGATGGATATGTTTTGAAATACCACGACATCTATCATTCATACATTACTCATAAAGTCATAATTCATGCATATGTCATTCATATACATTGTCATGCATCATACTTTGCATAAGACTAACAAATATTCTATCAAAGTTTCTCTTGTTTTCTCCAAACAGTGGAAATCACTACGGCGTAAACGGTCGAGTTAAGCCCGAGTCTCGGCGGAAAACTATCTGAAAGACCGCCCCTAGTTGTCCTCCGACAATTTGGTCGGATTAAGCCCGAATCTCGGCGAAAACTATCGAGCGACCGCCCTCGTTGTCCTCCGACAACGGATCCGGGATGTATACGAAGCGGCGGAAACCTATCCGAACGATCACAAGTTATCCTCAAATAACAGGCGGTGGATCAATACCGATGCCTGAGGGGACGATATCCACACTTTGCCAAATTACTATCCCCGGAGTAATCGGCACGAAGATCTATTCGACCTCTCTTATTATCAACAATGACTACAGTCGGCATACGACTCGGTTGCCACTGATAACATCTTAAGCCCATCTCGGACTACTTATCAACATTTCTCCCTTTTGGAATGCTGCATATTTGGTTAAAATGAATACAAACCAATAACTTCATTCAAAGATGAGCACAAAGTCTAACATACGACTCCTTCGGATGGCATCTTAAGCCGTTCACTTGCCGTCGATCGAGTGCAAATTTTCAGGTGTACTCGAGTGTTCAATCATCTTCTACCTCCAGGTCAAGAAAGACAAGCATGTCAATCTAACCCTTCCAGTACAAGAGGATTGAACAGGGGCAGCTGTCATACCCCAAAATTTGCCCTCCGTCTTCTTAAGACATTTCATACATCCATACTCAAGGATTTCTCGAGAGTTGATCGGACAAACTCTCTTGACAATCAACCCAAACTAGGGTTTGGTGATTCTCGAATCAAGATGGACTTCCAACATCTCCAATGGTCATCATGCCTCCTCATATGCTTCAAAGATTCTCCATGTCAAGTTTCAAGCCTCACAAGTCAAATTTCCTCAGACAATTGCTCAGATGGTTGAAAATCAGTTGTATTGGATAAAAAGTCAACTGTGGTCAACATACAGTCAAAATTCATAATTTTTGGTCAACATCCTCATTTTGAAGTTACATTCATCATTTGATCAAGGGTTGATCATGATTCATCAAGAAAACTCAAGATTTGCTCAAAAGTCAAACTTTCTAAATTAGGGTTTCAGGTGAAAAGTCAACCAAACTTTGGTGATCATAACTTTCTCATACTTTATCGAAATTTTTCCACCATCTCTTGTTTTGAAGGAAATTCAATTCTCTACAACTTCATGTCTCACAAGGATGTCCAAAAATGCTTCATTTGAGAGGTATGGCTCGAAACATTCTGGTCATCTTCAAAGTCAACAAAAGTCAACATTTTGTTTTGAGGATATATTGAGCATGGAAACTCCAATTGAGATGAGACCAAAAAGGTTGGTTAGAGGATTCTTAGAGATTTCCAAAAAGTCCAAGAACACTAAAAATTGTGGAAAATTGAGCAAGATACACCATTCACAAGTTGGGCAATTTTGAAGAAGTGCACAAAGAGAAATACTTCTAAAAATCAAAAACTTTGCAAATGGGCTTACTTTTTCTTCATCCAAACTTATTCCTTACACCATTAGGAATATCCAAGCCCAATGCCACGAATTTTTATTTTATTTTTCTATTTAATTTGGAATTTATCCATTTAAATACAAATTAAATTCAAAAATAAAGTATAAAATCAAAATTAAATGCAAAATTGATTTTTCTTTCTTCCTTGAAGTCCAAGTAACTCAATAAAGCCAGCAAATTTAGAAATTTGGATTGATATGGCAAGATTGGATTGAAAATTGATCAAAATATGAAGATTTGATTTTGTACAAAAATCAAATTTGATTGACATTGATTATTGATTAATTCTTTCCCAAAACAACTCTGAATCCTTCTACTATATATACATGATACATACCACACGAATTAGGGTAGAGAATTTGGCTGGAGAAACCCTTATTGAAGCTCAAAAAACCGTGTCTCTCAAGCAACTAGCAGCCATTGATCCAGCTTGTTTCAATTGGTTTGAGGATCCAAACACGTTCCTTGACATCCGGAAGCATTCAGGACCTTTACATTGCCAAAAGCATCCAAAATCACGAATCAAAATCGGTTTGTTCAAGAAAATCTCAAAATCGTATTTCAATTATCATGCATTTTTAACTTGTTTTCTTGTTGTTTTTGTGATTAGTGATGAGTTTGCAAGCGATCTGGGCAAGTTAATCGTGTTTCCATGGCCTGAAACGTATTATGCCATAACTAGGGTTTCTGAGCTCGATTTAGGGCTTTGCTTAAATGGAAAAATTGGACCACGAGACTATGTCCATTGCGTTCGGAATGATGTCTGGAATCGAACCATGTCTTTAGAATTTATTTATATTATGTGTGCTTGATTTTCGTTTTAGCCAGGGCCTGTAGCGTCGAAGAAAGACCGACGCTAGCTTTTGAAAATTCAAAGCGAAGAAGACGATGGTTGGCGCGAAGACGAGGCCGTCGAGGCGACACTGTTGTAATCCACTCTCCGATTTCCACGATGCTTGCGGCTCGATTGGCAAGGCATGTGACCTGTGAAGGCAAGGTCCTGGGTTCGATTCTCCCCAGGACCATTTGGTTTTTCTCCTTTTTACAAACTTTTCTATTTTTTCTATTTTATTTAATATTTTCATGTTATTTTAATTAGTTTCATAATTTTATTTCATGCATTAAAAATCATCAAAATATTTTTTCCTTTTGCATTTATTTCCAGAAAATTTTTATTTAATTTATAAAATTAAAAAATACTATTTTGCATGCATATTTTATTTTATTCATAATTTATCATTTAAATCAATTTTAATTAGTTTTTAATTATTAAAATGCATCCAAAAAATCCCAAAAAAATTATTTTAGCATATTTATGTTATTTCCACATGTCATATTTTCTTATTCAAAACTTGCATTTTTCTAACATTTTCTCTAATCGATTTCTCTCGTATTTTAGATTTTCTTATCTTTTCACGTTATTCGTTTGAGACGGTTTCTTTTACTGTTTTCTTTTTTCCAATAATGTAATTGCTCATGGGATGTAATAGTTTAAATTAGGTTTTATTTTCCATAAGTTTAAATTATGTATACGCCCCAACCATGTAATAGCGTGGGACATTTATCTTTCCGCGTCTTTACATTCGCATTTTAATTTCCGCACCTATAAGCGCTAGTCATTAGGCGTGTATGGCAAGATAAAATTGAACATAGCTCACTCTAATTTTCAAGATAAAATATAAAAAATCACACTCTTTTCACACATGCACCCTTAGGGTAATTCTCTCTCGTTGCCTTCTGATTCAAATGGTCATGTCCCTCGAGCGTAGAGGTATTATAGCACCGTTGCCTTCAAAATAAATCATCATAGTCCCTTCGATACAAAGATCATAAGACCCACGATGTCGCCTCCAATACATGATCTTGACCCTCGATTGTTGCCTCGAAAATGATGATAGTCCCGAATGTGCTGGATACTTCCTACAAGTTGCCTTCTATGACCATCCGATGTCCCGAATGTCCTTTTACATCCAACAAATAGAGTTACCTACCAACTAATGGTATGGATAGCGCTATTCTAAAGGAAAGTAAAACAATACAAAAACGACCAATTCTGAGTAGGTAATAAGACTTTTAGTTGCTTGCTCTATCAAAATACTTTTCACACATCACACTTTTGTCAAAGTTCAAACTCTTTTCAAAACGAAACATTTCCGAACACTTTGTATACATTCCTACATGAATCATTACAAAGTCAAAGTGAAATGCCTTTTTCAAAACATCTTTTCAAACACACAGAAAACACAATTTTAAAGTGATCTAAGAGCAACTAAGAGCCCGTAGATAACTACGGATGGAAAGGGGTGCTAATACCTTCCCTTTTCATAACCTTCTCCCTTACTCAGAATCTAACGAAGGTCTTTTACGTACTTTTACCTTCCCTTAATTGGATAAAAATAAAAGTCGATGGCGACTCTTGCTATCCGCACATTTGCGATACAAAAATCCACAAAGTCGAGTTCAAGTGTTCTGAGCTGGCGACTCTGCGAGAGACACCAAAGAGAATTACCTTAGGGATTTCTAGATGACCTTTATTGCTTTTGTTTAATTTGTATGCTTTATCTTTAAGGGTTGCTTGGGTATTATATTTGTGGGGATCCTACACCGGATCAGGTTTCCTTTTAGGTAAGTAGCAATAAATCGTCGCGACCGTTAGACATATATCAAAGCGGTCAACATGATGGCTACGTTAGCGTGACACTTTGGATGTTACGATACTCTTCATTCCCAAGTTGAGGATAGTATTTGGCTTCTGCGTGGTGTCATCAGCTAACTAAACTTTTAGAACCTTAATTGACCCATCTTGGCCATTAGAAGGTAGTGAGATGGTCGGCTTTGGTCTGACTAAGGTTGGGCGATACTCGATGCTACGCTCATTAAGATAAGACTTTTGGGATATTTTCGATCGACCACTTGGCGATCGTATTGGAATAAGCATACTCGAGAAAGATCAATGATGTGAGATTCCTAGAACCGGTTACTATTATAGGACGGGATGGACCAACTCAAACTTTTGGTGGGGTAATCACCTATACCTCATACAAGCCTTAAACCTAGGCTCATTGTGTGATTTGTTTGTGTGTGCTAAACATGACATCATGACATCATTTGCATTGCATATCATTTCTAACTATTTCAAGGACCTAGGTTTATCTTTGCTCTCTTTTGTAGGGTATTATGGCTTCTAGAAAGACTATCCGAATCAACTTCATGGGTATACCTTCTCGAATTGGTTTGAGAGATTCCGATCATGCTCGGTTGGTTCGGTTCTTGATCCAAACACCATTGCTTTACCCAGATTATCGGTTGGTTCCTACCTTGGAAGAGTTCTCTAAGCTACTTGGGTACCTATTCTTAACCAAATGCCATTCACGGTCTAGAAAAGGTTCCTAAATACGAAGACATCGCATCAGCCTTACATCTTAAGCGCTCAGACATTGAAGCCAATTGGGAAACCGAGGAGTTAAGGGTTTACTTGCTAAGTTCCTGATTAAGAAAGCCCGAGAATTCCTCAAAGTTATGAGTTTCCATGAATTCGAAGACATTGTAGCCTTGCTAATTTATGGTTTGGTTCTATTCCCTAACTCGGATCAATTCATAGATGTCAACGCCATCAAGTTGTTTCTTACCCGCAATCCTGTGCCTACTTTACTTGGAGATATCCTGCATTCTCTCCACACTCGTACTATCAAAAGACAAGGAACTCTCATGTGTTGTATACCGTTACTTTCCAGGTGGTTTATTTCGCACCTTCCTCCATTAGTTTTGAAGAACGAACAAAGGTTGAGATGGTCTCAAAGGTTAATGTCACTCTCTCATTCCGATATCCGTTGGAATCTTTTCTCGCAAAAGGACTTCACATTCATTGAGCGTTGTGGAGAATTCCCTAATGTACCACTACTTGGTATAAGGGGAGATATTACTTATAACCCTTCTCTAGCTCTACGTTAGTTTGGTTTTGCTCGAAGAGATGGTCCACATGATATGCTTCTCCAAGATATTGTGTTCGACTACAATCACGATCTCGAATATTATGAAGGTTCATACACGCTTGGGGCATGGTAAAGAAGACTGATACCAAGACTTTGGGGCACCAGAACTCCACTCCTTGGGAACCTTACCTCAAATGGGTGTGAGCTCGAGCTCAACACCTCATGATGCCATTCACGCCTGTTCTACCAGTAATTATGGAACCTGTTGCTATAGGTGACGAGTCCTATACCGTTCTCCATCCTGACATGCCTACTGATTTTGAAGACTTGAAGAGATCCTGGATTCAACTTAAAGAAGAGAGGCATACCTTTGAAACTTAGTGTTATGCAAGCGAGAAGAAAGTGCTAGAGTTGACCAAGCTACTTCACGAGGAGCGAAGCATCAACGCCTACCTCGGCACCAAGAGGAAGCGCCCATGGGAGACTTAGAGCATTCGGATTTTTATGCTTTTCTTTTGTTATTGATCGAACTACCTTTTGTACTTAAAAAGAAAAAAAAGAAGAATAATAAAAAGAGTACTAATAAATGTTTGTTCATTATTTGTTTAACAAATTTAAATCTCTAAGGTCCTTGAAAACATTGCATTGCATTCGCATAAACATTGCATATCATAGCATAACATTGCATCACAGGTACATTGAAGATTGGTTTTCTCATTTGCTCGTTATTTATTTTAGCAGAAATGGCTCTTGAACAGTCTATCAAAGATCTTCAGGCTCAGAATGCTCAGTTTCAACAAATGTTCACCAGTTTGGTCCAAGGCCAAGAAGATCTGAAGAAGCTCATCAATAGAAAGAAAAAGGTTGTTGGTCTTCTCAACATGGGCAGATGCTACAAAGGTGGTCATAGAGTGGTTAGTCGAATTGAGCTCTCTGAAGAAAGTGTCAAGAAGGAGGATGAGCAAAGTAACAAGGGTGATGGCGAAGGTAGTTAGCATGAGCCTGAAAAAGTCTATGATGATGGCCAATACTCTGATGAAGATGACAAGTACAAACAACTTGAAGACCGTTTGAATGCTGTGGAAAACCTGAAGATGTCCGGGCTGAATTTTGATGATCTAAGTCTTGTCCCTGGTGTTGTGATTCCTCCTAAGTTCAAAGTTCCAACTTTTGCCAAATACGATGGCATGTCTTGCCCAAACATCTGAAGTCCTATGTTCGGAAGATCAACCCCGATGTGAGAAGTTGTGGATGCATTATTTTCAAGAGAGTTTGTCGGAACTCGGTGAGAATGGTATTATCGACTAGAGAATGACCGTATCCGTACTTGGGTGACTTGGTGATGCTTTCTAGCGATGTAAGTACAATCTGAATTGACACCCACTCGCATGCAACTACTGAGCATGTCTATGGGTCGTGATGAGAAGTTCAAGGGTATGCTCGAAAATGGAGAGATCTAGCGAGAGTTCAACCACCCTTGTCCAATAGGGAGTTGGTTGATATGTTTATGAACAACGAGGCCCTTTCTTCAATCATCTAATTGGAAACTCTTGACCGATTCATGATATTGACGGC
This sequence comes from Vicia sativa, assembly GCA_021764765.1. NCBI lineage: Eukaryota > Viridiplantae > Streptophyta > Magnoliopsida > Fabales > Fabaceae > Vicia > Vicia sativa. Next base: position 30,117,952 of record CM038797.1, read on the forward strand.
GTATGAGCGGTATCAAAGTGGAAAGATTGAGTAGAGACATCTTCAAATCTTTGCGAAGAGATCTTTTGGTGCTAAGAAAAAACCAATCTGTGTATGGTCGAAAAAGCCGAGGCCAAGACCGACCGCGCTCAATCTGTGGGGAAGTTGTGATCTCAATCCTACCTCGGCAAACCTCGGTGAGACAACGCGTAGCAGGCAGCCACGAGGCGGTTTACAAGATCAACATGCCATTGTCGCATGCCTTGCAACACATGTTGAAAGCGAGTGATTACCTTGAGGATCCTCCTCAAAACATCAACACTTCCTCTCAGATATAACCCTAATGCTAAGTGTGCTTACCATTCCAATAGCCAGGGACATTGTCTTGATGATTGTTGGGCTCACGAAGAACAAGATTCAAGATATGATTGAAGCTAAGCAGTTGAGTTTGACCCTCTGTTGAGACTCGAATGTGATCAGCGCCTATGCTAACCATGACAAGAGTTCCAAGCGTTGTTGGGGCGATACTTATGTTTTCAACATAGATGACTTGACCATTCCTCGATGGTATTAAGAAGAACTTGTTGCAAGCGGTGTCAATCCGGGATGCCCGAGAGAATTGTCGTTGGTGCCCATCCGCTTTTGATGGTTGTGCTAGTTAAGAAGGCGTGTCCGATGCATGATGAATAACCGCGAGATACTATTTACGAAACCACACATGCGAAGCGTGAAGATATGTCAGTGATGATTGAGGATGTGAATGAAACTACACCACATGTGGGATACGTTAGGGCAGCCAAGTGGAAAGTATGATTACATGGTGAAGTACTTTGTTCAAAGCTACAAAATTCCTATTGAAGATGTTAAAGCAACCGGATGGGGTGGCGATCTCCCGGAAGACTATCTTGATGTTAACACTATAAGGATTTCCTATGCTAATCCACATGCCTAGAGTGGCACCACTCATTATTACTTTTCGAGACGTTCCGTATTCCTCGATAAGGCTATTCCTTGGAATTATGGGTGATGTTTACTATCATGGCGTCAAGCAAGACCCTCGACTATTGAAGATCTTACGTTGAAGCTACCATTCGACATTGACAACATCAGGATCAAGTAAGGTGACTCGAGCCGGAAGAGTGTTTTCTCAATCTCTCCTCCAAAGACAACTGCGACTCCATTTCGCATTCCACTATCAACCCATTCCCCAAGCTAGAGGAAAGAGCGGTAACTCATCACCTCAACGAAGTACCAAAGGAAATGGCGAAAACACCTCAAATAGGAAATGGAGAAATTAAAGATCATCAAGAAGAGTGACTACAATGTTGTGGAGCAGTTGGGCGAGACTCCATCCAAAATCTCCATGCTTGCTGCTCTTATGCTCACGAGGCTCATGCTAATGCCTTGGTGAAGTTTACGAAGAATGCTCACGTGCACAAGACACTACTCTTGATCAATTTGAAGTTTGTATTGCTAGCACGGTGCAACAACGGCCTAACTTCTCGATCTTGATTTGACTCTGCAGGAAAGAAACACAACAAAGCCTTGCACATCTACATCGAATGCAAGGCGTTACATTGTCTCATGTTTTGGTGGATACAGTTACGCTATGAATATCCTTCCGAAACTGCTTTTGATCGAATTGATGTCGAAGGGTTGGTTACGAGACCAGTGACATAATTGTGAGAGCTTTTGATGGTTCAAAACGAACAGTGCTTGGAGAGCTCACTCTACCTGTTAAAGTCGGATCCCAGACCTTTGGTTCTACTTTCTTTGTCATGGACATCCGTCCGACTTACTCTTACCTACTCGGACGCCCTTGGATACATGGGGGGTATGTTACCTACCTACATCGAGTTGAAGTACCGGTGAAAAGGAAGGTTGTTACGATATGTGGTGAAGAAGAATATAGTCGGTCATCTGATCATTCCGATACCTCGAGATGGAGGGTGAATTCTTGAGACCCCTATCAAGCTTTTGAAACAATCCCAGTCATACATTGACTCTCCCTACTCTGAAGTTACACAAGCTGCGCCTAGGATGGCCTCATTGAAAGATGCTCGGCTGCATTGAAGAAGGTAGTACTATTTGGGGACAGCTCACATCTCCCTTCAAATTTGACAAGGCGGTTTAGGCTTCACCATCAAAGTCGAAGATGATCGCCCGACGTCCGTAACTTCCTCTCGCATCGGCCAGTGGAATCCATGCTATAGAAGGCAGCGACAACGACTTGACATCGACAAGTGGATCTTCCACTCAGACGAAGGACTCGGCAATTGGAAGGCGAAGGCGTCATACCAATCTCCTTTAGCGGAGTAATTGCTCTTGTTTTGTTTTGCTTTTCGCATTTTATGTTTGAACAATAAACTCTAAAGCCTAGTGCCTTACGGGGCATCATGGCTCGTTTGCGAGGTTTATTATCACGTTTGCGTATTTTCATTCAATAAATTCGTTGGACTTTTGCATTCAATTGTTTGTTTTCTTTATTTACTTTATCACCCTTCAAAAGCTATGTGTTTCTTACACACACCCGTGATACAACTGCAGAATCACTCGAATCTCGTTAATACAGTTATGCTATTGCTAAATATGACTTGATAATCCGATCTACCAAGAAGGCGAAAGTGAGGAAGATTGAAGTGCCGAGAGAACTTGTGGATTCTGACAAGAAGAAGTTATCAGCCACCACGAAGCGAGTTGAGGTTGTGAATTTGGAGTGCTGACAAAGGCAGAAAAGAGATCAAGATAGGAGCGGGTCTTGAAGCGATGTCAAAGAAAGATTGATTCGAGATCTTTGCGAGACTATGTTGAGGTTTTGCTTGGTCGTGTGAAGACATGCCGGGTTTGGACATTGATATTGTGGTACACGATTACGACGAAGAAGGTTTTCTCGATGAAACAGAAGGTTCGTCGCATCGCGAGATGTCGAGAGAAAATCAAAGTTATGAAAGCGGTTCAAGCGCGGTTTCTTAGTTTACTTCCTATCCACAATGGGTTGCGAATGTGGTACATGTACCTAAGAAGGATGGAAAGGTACGAATGTGTGTGGATTACAGAGATCTGAACAAAGCGAGTCCGAAAGATGATTTCCCACTTCCTCATATTGATGTTACGGTTGACAACAAGCATAAGGTTTTCTCCTTCATGGATGGTTTCTCCGGTTACAATCAGATCAAAATGACTCCTGAAGACATGGAGAAGACTACTTTCGTTACACAGTGGGGTACATTCTGCTACAAGGTCATGCCGTTCGGACTGAAGAATGCTGGCGCCACTTATCAACGTGCTATGGTGGCATTATTTCATGACATGATTCATCACGAGATAGAGGTCTACGTCGACGACATGATAGCTCGATCCGGACTTAGGAAGAACATCTTGATCATTTGCGAGGTTTTGATTGAAGAATGCAGTTGAGACTCAATCTAACAAGTGCACCTTTGAGTCGGATCAGGAAACTCCTAGGGTTTGTTGTCGTGGTAAAGGTATTGAAGTTGACCCCACCAAGGTTAAAGCCATTCGGAGATGCGGCACCCATAGAAAGAAGTCGGAGGTTTCTTGGGCCGATTGAACTACATTGCGATTCATTGCACATCTAGCGCTGCTTGTGAGCCATCTTCAAGTTACTAAGGAAATCAAGTAGTGGAATGGAATGACGATTGCCGGATCGCTTTTGACAAAATCAAGGAGTACCTACAGATCCTCCTATCCACGATGCACTGCGAAGAAGACCTCTTATCATGTACTTGCGGTGTTAGAGAATTCAATGGGGTGTGTGTTGGGGCAACATGGCCATCTGCAGTCGAAAAGAGCATGCAATATACTACCTTAGCAAAAGTTTACCATGAAACAAGATACTCACACGAGAAAACTTGCAACGCTTTAACTTGGGCTGCTCATGACTAAGGCAGTATATGTTGACTACACTACCTTGTTGATTTCCAAGATGGATCCGATAAAATACATATTTGAGAAACCAGCTCTCTCCGAAGAGTAGCAAGATGGCAAATGATCACGACGAAATCGACATCAATACACTTCTCGAAGGCGATCAAAGGAAGTGTGGTAGCGATCATTTGGCTCATCAAGCCATAGATGACTATTAGTCTATGCGATTCAATTTCGAGCGAAGATGTTTTACTAGTTACTGATCGTGAAGAACCGGCCAGACGAAGGACACGAACAAGGATCCCGATGGACTATGGTCTTTGATGGAGCCTCAAACGCAGCAATGGCATTGGCGCCATCATTACATCCTACAGGACACCGCCTTTCACCTGATTATGTTTGGTTGCACTAACATGGCGAATCTGGCGTGCATTATGGGTATTAAAGCTGCTATTGACTTAGAATCAAGTTCTTGCAAGTATATGGAGACTCGGCTTTGGTGATCGGTCGGATGAAGGCGAGTGGGATACAAACATCCGAACCTCATTCAGTATCGAGGCATGTTACGAGTTTGATCCCTTACTTTGAAGAGATACTTTTGATCACATTCCACGAGAAGAGAATTGGCGAGCGCATTGGCTACTATGTCGTCTATGTTCAAGGTCGGATGGGACAACGAGGCTCCCGGATCATCATTGAGAAGTTTGACGAACCGCATATTACGAGCTTGATAAAGAAACCTTGGTACTATGGCGTGAAAAGGTATCTTGAGACTCGGGAATATCCAGCGAGGGCATCATCAATGATAAGAAGTTCATGAGAAGATTTGCATCCAAATTCTTCCTCGACGACATCTTATATCGCAACCACGACTTGTGCTTACTCCGTTGTGTAGATCAAAAGCAATTATCATGGAAGAGTTACAGAAGCATTTGGTACCCACTCCGGTGGACACACCATGCTAAGAAGATTTTGAGACAGTTACTATTAGTCCACCATGGAAGCGATTGTCACCGCTATGCTCGATCTTGTCACAAGTGCGGTTATGCTAACAAAGTGCACGTACCTCCATTACCTCTGAATGTTCTAACGCTCCTTGGCCTTTTGCAATGTGGGGCATTGACATGATCGGAGAAATCAAGCCCACGACCCAATGGACATCGTTTCATCCTTGTGGCAATTGATTACTTTACCAAGTGGGTAGACCTCGTTCGCATCATTACCAAGAATGTTGTGGCTCGATTCATCAAACATAATCTTATATGTCGATATGGCACTCCGAAAGGATTATCAAGATAATGGCTCTAATCTCAACAACAAGATGATCACCGAACTACCGCATTCAAGATCAAACATCATAATTCTTCTCCTATCGGCCTAAGATGAATGGCGCATGTGGAAGCCGCCAACAAGAACATTAAGAAGATTATACGAAGATGATAGTGACTTACAAAGATTGGCATGAGATGTTACCATTTGCTCTTCATGGTTATCGCTTTCTGAAGAACATCAGAGGCGACCCCTTCTCTTGTGTACGGTATGGGCAGTCCTACCCATTGAGGTTCGATACCCTCAACGAGTCCTCGGGGCCGAAAATTGAACAAAAACGATTGGGTCAGACTGCCTTGACGATTAACTTGATTGATGAGAAGCGACTCGCGTCCATTTGCCATGGACGGATCTATCGAGCGAATGATCGAGCATTTAACAAGAAGGTCAAGAGAGTCTACCAAGTCGATGATCTAGTAGTCAAGCACATCATTCTTCCACAAGGTGATCCAGGGCAAATGGACTCCCACTACGAGGGACCGTTTGTAGTCAAGACATTTTTCGGTAGACTATCATACAGCACCATGGATGGTGAAGACTTCCCACCACGAAACGGACATAGTCAAAAATACACGCTGAAGAGACCGCTAGGTCGGTGACCTAGGCAAAAATAAGGGCATCTGGCCAACCAAAGGGTTCGGAAAAGTTAAGGATATATACAAAACATACACACCGTCGAAAACACGAAAAGCGGCTTGGGCAAAAGGGTATCGGTAAAAACCGAAACGGTCTAGGCAAAAGTTAGGGATTAAGCGTATATCTCATCCGAGATCACCTACTTTGGACTACTAACATTCAAGATTCAAATGGCGAATTCACCCACTTTCTCTGTGCAAGGAGATGAGATAGTTGAAATATATGAGTACTAGAATAGTTGGAACTTAACGAGATTACTTCGCATAGCTTTTACTTTTCTTGTGTATAAACTACTTGGCCATCATACCTTCAAATAAATCGATTCTCTCTTTACAATTTTCACTGTTGTTGTTTGCATAAAGTCAACGTTTGCTTTGAATGATTATATGCATTTGACAATAAAATCATTCACAAACATGCGAAAAGTAAACATAGTAATTACTACGGGCTTGGGAATTGAGATGACGAAAGTCACCAAAACATTCCCCAGAACATAATCTCCAGCAGTGTCACTCACAACAAACCTTCCCAGTTATCGTTAGCCCCGACGGTGATTCCACTCAATGAGCAATGTTACATCAGTCTCAAGCGATAACACATCCCCGGTATTTATCATCGTTTATCGCCCACAATTCCCCTTTTCTCCGGGTATCCGGACTTGAGACTTGGTCGATAAACGCTTTGGAAAATCTACATCTTCCCATCGGAGATTCCAGCAACCCGGTCTCAGCCAACCATCAAATCTACACTCGATCCCAATGCGCCCTCGAAATCTACACAAGATCCCCATTTCCTCCAGGACTCTCCCCAGCGGGGTCATGTGAGATCTCCAACAACGAGTTTCTCAATCTCTACCTTCCTCAACAATATCTAGGCCCAAGACTTGGTCGGATAGTGCATCGGAGGATCAGTTCTTTTCTTCTCGGGATCTCCATCCCCAAGCAGTCGGGAATCCTCAGCAACATCCGCATCTTCTTCAAGATGGATATGTTTTGAAATACCACGACATCTATCATTCATACATTACTCATAAAGTCATAATTCATGCATGTCATTCATATACATTGTCATGCATCATACTTTGCATAAGACTAACAAATATTCTATCAAAGTTTCTCTTGTTTTCTCCAAAGCAGTGGAAATCCGCGCAGTCCGAGATTAAGCCCGAGTCTCGGGAAAACTATCTGAAAGACCGCCCCTAGTTGTCCTCCGACAGCTGGTCCAGGATTAAGCCCCGAATCTCGACGGGAAAACTATCTGAACGACCGCCCTCGTTGTCCTCCGACAACGGATCCGAAATACCAGCAGACGGAAACCCTATCCGACGATCACAAGTTATCCTCGATAATAGCGGTGGATCACCCGATGCACAACGAGGGCGATATCCACACTTTGCCAAATTACTATCCCCTCAGAGTAATCAGCCGAAGATCTATTCTGACCCTCTCTTATTATCAACATCAACTACAGAGTCTGGCATACGACTCAGTTGCCCTGGATGGCATCTTAAGCCCATCTCCGACTACTTGTCAACATTTCTCCCTTTTGGAATGCTGCATATTTGGTTAAAAATGAATACAAACCAATAACTTCATTCAAAGATGAGCACAAAGTCTAACATACGACTCCTTCGGATGGCATCTTAAGCCCATCACGTGCTCCTTCGAAAGCGTCTGAGAGCTAGCGTCGGCTCACTCCCGGCATCGACCCTTCCGGATGGCATCTTAAGCCCATCCCGTCAATTCTCATGTCGACAACCTCGAGTCTAGCGTCGACTCATTCCCCAAAATTTCCAACTTCTCCAAATGGCATCTATAAGCCCATTCCATCCGAAATGAGGTGCAAATTTTCGGTGTACTCGGTGTTCAATCATCTTACCTCCGGTCAAGAAAGACAAGCATGTCAATCTAACCCTTCGATTACAAGAGGATTGAGCAGGGGCATCATACCCAAAATTTGCCCTCCGTCTTCTTAAGACATTTCATACATCCATACAAGTTTCTCAAGAGTTGATCGGACAAACTCTCTCCTTGACAATCAACCCAAACTAGGGTTTGGTGATTCTCGAATCAAGATGGACTTCCAACATCTCCAATGGTCATCATGCCTCCTCATATGCTTCAAAGATTCTCCATGTCAAGTTTCAAGCCTCACAAGTCAAATTTCCTCAGACAATTGCTCAGATGGTTGAAAATCAGTTGTATTGGATAAAAAGTCAACCTGTGGTCAACATACAGTCAAAATTCATATTTTTGGTCAACATCCTCATTTTGAAGTTACATTCATCATTTGATCAAGGGTTGATCATGATTCATCAAGAAAACTCAAGATTTGCTCAAAAGTCAAACTTTCTAAATTAGGGTTTCTAGGTGAAAAGTCAACCAAACTTTGACTAATCATAACTTTCTCATACTTTATCAGAAATTTTTCCACCATCTCTTGTTTTGAAGGAAATTCAATTCTCTACAACTTCATGTCTCACAAGGATGTCCAAAAAATGCTTCATTTGAGAGGTATGGCTCAAAACATTACAGGTCATCTTCAAAGTCAACAAAAAGTCAACATTTTGTTTTGAGGATATATTGAGCATGGAAACTCAATTGAGATGAGACCAAAAGGTTGGTTAGAGGATTCTTAGAGATTTCAAAAGTCCAAGAAAACTAAAATTGTGGAAAATTGAGCAAGATACACCATTCACAAGTTGGGCAATTTTGAAGAAGTGCACAAAGAGAAATACTTCTAAAAATAAAAACTTTGCAAATGGGCTTACTTTTCTTCATCCAACTTATTCCTTACACCATTAGGAATATCCAAGCCCAATGCCACAAATTTTTATTTTATTTTCTATTTAATTTGGAATTTATCCATTTAAATACAAATTAAATTCAAAATAAAGTATAAAATCAAAATTAAATGCAAAATTGATTTTCTTTCTTCCTTGAAGTCCAAGTAACTCAATAAAGCCCGCAAATTTCGAAATTTGGATTGATATGGCAAGATTGGATTGAAAATTGATCAAAATATGAAGATTTGATTTTGTACAAAATCAAATTTGATTGGCATTGATTATTGATTAATTCTTTCCCAAAACAACTCGAATCCTTCTACTATATATACATGATACATACCACACGAATTAGGGTAGAAATTTGGTGGAGAAACCCTTATTGAAGCTCAAAAACCGTGTCTCTCAAGCAACTAGACCATTGATCCGACTTGTTTCAATTGGTTTTGAGGATCCAAACACGTTCCTTGACATCCAGGAAGCATTCGGACCTTTACATTGCCAAAAGCATCCAAAATCACGAATCCAAATCGGTTTGTTCAAGAAAATCTCAAAATCGTATTTCAATTATCATGCATTTTAACTTGTTTTCTTGTTGTTTTGTGATTAGTGATGAGTTTGCAAGCGATCTGGCAAGTTAATCGTGTTTCCATGGCTGAAAGCGTATTATGCCATAACTAGGGTTTAGGCTCGATTTAGGGCTTTGCTTAAATGGAAAAATTGGACCACGAGACTATGTCCATTGCGTTCGAATGATGTGCGGAATCGAACCATGTCTTTAAATTTATTTATATTATGTGTGCTGATTTTCGTTTTGAGGGGCTGTGGCGTCGAAGAAAGCCGCTAGCTTTTGAAAATTCAAAGCGAAGAAGCGATGGTTGGCGCGGGCAGAAGCGATCGGGGGCGACACTGTTGTAATCCACTCCTCCGATTTCCACACGATGCTTTTGGCTCGATTGGCAAGGCATGTGACCTGTGAAGGCAAGGTCCTGGGTTCGATTCTCCCCAGGACCATTTGGTTTTTCTCCTTTTTACAAACTTTTCTATTTTTTCTATTTTATTTAATATTTTCATGTTATTTTAATTAGTTTCATAATTTTATTTCATGCATTAAAAATCATCAAAATATTTTTTCCTTTTGCATTTATTTCCAGAAAATTTTTATTTAATTTATAAAATTAAAAAATACTATTTTGCATGCATATTTTATTTTATTCATAATTTATCATTTAAATCAATTTTAATTAGTTTTTAATTATTAAAATGCATCCAAAAAATCCCAAAAAAATTATTTTAGCATATTTATGTTATTTCCAGCATGTCATATTTTTCTTATTCAAAAACTTGCATTTTTTCTAACATTTTTCTCCTAATCGATTTCTCTCGTATTTTCCGATTTTCTTATCTTTTCACAGGTTGTTCCGTTTCAGACGGTTTCTTTTACTGTTTTCTTTTTTCCAATAATGTAATTGCTCATGGGATGTAATAGTTTAAATTAGGTTTTTATTTTCCGCAAGTTTAAATTATGTATACGCCCCAACCATGTAATAGCGTGGACATTTATCTTTCCGCATCTTTACATTCCGCATTTTAATTTCCGCACCCTATAAGCGCTAGTAATTAGGCGTGTATGGCAAGATAAAATTGAACATAGCTCACTCTAATTTTCAAGATAAAATATAAAATCAACACACTCTTTTCACACATACCCCAGGGTAATTCTCTCTCGTTGCCTTCTGAATTCAAATGGTCATGTCCCTCGAGCGTGAGGTATTATAGCACCGTTGCCTTCAAAATAAATCATCATAGTCCCTTCGATACAAAGATCATAAGACCCACGATGTCGCCTCCAAATACATGATCTTGACCCTCGATTGTTGCCTACGAAAAATGATGATAGTCCCTTCGAATGTGCTAGGATACTTCCTACAAGTTGCCTTCTATGACCATCCGATGTCCCTTCGAATGTCCCTTTTACATCCAACAAATAGAGTTACCTACCAACTAATGGTATGGATAGCGCTATTCTAAAGGAAAGTAAAACAATACAAAAACGACCAATTCTGAGTAGGTAATAAGACTTTTAGTTGCTTGCTCTATCAAAATACTTTTCACACATCACACTTTTGTCAAAGTTCAAACTCTTTTCAAAACGAAACATTTCCGAACACTTTGTATACATTCCTACATGAATCATTACAAAGTCAAAGCAAAATGCCTTTTTCAAAACATCTTTTCAAACACCACGAGAAAGCACAATTTTAAAAGTGATCTAAGAGCAACTAAGAGCCGTAGATAACTACGGATGGAAAGGGGTGCTAATACCTTCCTTTTCATAACCTTCTCACTCGAATCTAACGAAGGTCTTTTACGTACTTTTACCTTCCTTAATTGGATAAAAATAAAAGTCGGTGGCGACTCTTGCTATCACATTGCGATACAAAAATCCACAAAGTCAGTTCACCGTGTTACAAATATTTCCTTATTTAATTCAGTGATGTCTCCTTTATTAAAGTGTCTTATAGTAAGTTCCTTGGATTGTTTTTTCTGAACTCTAATAGAGAGACCTGAAGTGTCTTTAGAGTTATCTAATTCAATACTTGTAAACTAACAAATTACTTTTCTTCCTAACTCATCAGCCTTCACAAAAGATGTTCTAACATTGTCTTTGACATCCATTTTTTCCAATAATTGAATCATCAATCACCGTACTTATGGATTCCATTGTAACTCTGGTTCAGGAGTTAAAAACTCTATAAGCTCTGTTGTTTGAAGTGTAATTAGAAATATCCCTTAATCACTTATGGGATCAATCTTACATTTGGATCTTTATAAGTCAAAACATGACATTTACTTCCACATGTCGAAAGTATTTGTTTAGGCTTCCTTTCTTTCTATAAGTCATAGAGTGGGTGAAGTGTATGCCCTCAGTGACCCTATTATGAATATAGCATGCAACATTCATACCTTGACTCAAAGCTGCAATGATAATTATAATGCCGAATATTAATCTAATTATTTGATTTTTAGATGTAGTTTATCTTATGAATTGTGTGTTTTGACATTTCTAAGTGTGGGGTAGTGTTGAGTTTAAGGCGTATGGAAAATTGTTTTGGATTTATTAATTTATTAGTGAATTATTGAATTTAGGAGTAATTATTAGAATTATTAGTAAATTAGAAATTAGTAACTAATTTATCTAAATTTTATAAAATAGAATGATTTAGTAGAAGTATGGCGGGTAACATGGCACTCTTGATGAGATAAGTGGGGTTAGAAAAGGAATAGCAATATTAAGGGTCTTAAGGGCAAAAGATACTTAAGGTGAAATTGGGGTTTAATGTTGTCATTAGTAACAATCGTGAAAAAGAAAGAGAGGTAGAGAAGAAGAAGGCGAGCAAAGGAAGCTAGGAAAGAACCATTGTTGGGAAGCTTAGAGGGACCTTGATCAAAGGTAAGGGTGTGGTTCCAATTTTCTAAGGGATAGTATATTTATAGGTATGTGGGATTTTGATTGTATGGTTTTGTGTCGGTTTGTTCATGAATTGGTTTTTGTGTATGTTGAATCTAAAGATGAAATCTTGATGAAATTGCAATGGAATTGGTGAAATTGGTGTAATATTTTGATTTGAATTGTTATGTATGATGTGGATTAATGATTTCATAGATTAACATGTTTTGATGTGTTGGAAAAACTGATTTTTGGGTGAAAATAGTGAAATCACGTAACGGAAGAAAAATCCAGTTTTTGGCTCTATAACAACAAAGTAATCGGTTACTTGAATGTAACCGATTACATCGAAAAATATTGGAATTATTAGTTCTTTCTATAGCGGCAAAACTCGGAGATTAAGCCATTGATTGACTCAACTCGTAAAAATAGAAATGAAGTGCATGCGCACTTTTATTTTATCCAAGGACTAGGAAAAGAGCGAATAAAATCCTAAAAGAAAATGAGATCAAAGTACGAGGGTTAATTATGCAAAGGGAAGGTATTAGGTGTAACACCCTTTCTAAAATACCACCAAAATTATATATTTAATCGAGTTTAACATAAAGAGGCGTCACAATTATTTAAAGCAAATACTCATCAACAATGTCATTCTTTTATTGAAGAACATATTAAATGTAATTCAAAACCAATAATTATGTTTACAGTAGGAAAATAGCAAAAAGCGGAATAAATTCAATTCATAATTATTCCAACATAAACTAAAAGAAAATAGAGTTTAATGATAACTCTAAACCAATCGTTCCCCAATGTTACAACTACGAGCATAACAACGACACGCAGACAATCTAAATAGCACAACTCAAGCTATCCTCTGACTCCTAAGCACTAACACCAATCTGAAATCATCAAAGTAAGGTGAGATTTCATCAACAATTAAAATGCATTATACGTTTCTTTAAAACAATAAAACAATCAATACATTATTCCACCCTCATTAGTATATTGATTCCAATTCACAATCTGAATCCACCAGATCATTATGCATATAACAACAATCAATGAAATTATAACTGGAAGCCATCCTAGTGTTATAATTCCATATCAATCTGAGACTCAATGCATGTGGTACCAAAGCGTGAACTAAATCACCAACATCGATTCGTCCATAATCAGCCGAGCAGAATCGACCTCACCACCCATCATCACCCAAAACGATTATTGGCAATACGAGCCAAATTCCACACAATGGGAATTAACTCCACCAGAATGCAAATGCATGCACATCAAAAGCATGCCACATTCAATTAACGGAATATGAGCACCACATAATTCCATACATGGCCAACTCCATCAACGACACATGATAACAGCATAATCATGGAGTATACAAGGTTAATTACAACACATGGAATTAACATCTAGCAAGTATACGATGTCACAACAAACAATCACAATTACAACGAATTCTTCCTATGGGAAGCCATATCAATCCATCAAGATTCAGTTACTGGGTTTTAAAAATGTTTTTAATAGATAGTACGTGCTCTAAGCTTTCCAACGATACCAATTACGCCTAAATCGGATTACGGTTGCAAAGATATGCCCAAAACAATTTTGAGTTATGTTACATTTCATACGGTATACATCGATGCATAAGTGTTGTAGTGAAAATCCACGAACAAATATTTTTAATTATCGTATCCACAGGGATTGGTGTTGTATCTTAGTCTTTCAATAGTAAAGCATATTTTAAGATTTAAGTAACCAAAGGTTTGTTTCCTAAACTACTAGTATCATGAATTCGGGTAAACAACTTTAAAGTCTTTTCACAAGAGAGTTATGGTTTGGATTCAAGAGAGTTGGAGTTTGTTTTTAAATGATGGAAGCATGTCAAGATTAGTTTCATTAACCTAATTTCATATGTATTCTATTAACCAAGTGATGAACTAGTTTGATGATTGCTACAAATACATATCCTCTCAATCTTGTTGATTTCTCACCAAGATTGTGAGTTTTCTCATGTTAATCCTTGAATGATTTCTCACCACAACTATTGACATGATAAACATGAAGCTCAATACTTGTAAACACTAACTAACAAATCTATTCATAGCATTTGTTCATTAGTGGATGAATATCCTAGGTCTACTTTGAAGCATCCTTTTTCAAACAAGATTCAAAGCATAAAAGATAGAAGAACAAAGATATTCAACATATAAATCATCAACATGTTCATACACAAATGGATTAAAAGAAATACATACTAGTTAGATCAACTACCTCTAATCTTGACACAAAAAGAACTTAGCCACTCATTTTCATGGTTGCTTTGCTCACAAGATTGTTGGAGAAGATGATGAACATGGAAGAAAAATCAAGAAGAACTATGTTTTTCTTTTCTAATTCTATGCCCTAAATTTACAACAATGATGAATGATGATGAAGAAGTGATGTTCCCTTTCCTAACACACCAAAAGCCAGCTGGAAATTAGGGAGTAGGTGGCTAAAAAGGTGAAAGCATGGGTCATCCTTTTACGATTTTTATGAGACGCTAAGCCGGTTACCGTGCTAAGCGCACTCATGTTCAACCGCTGGCGCGACACAAACATGCTTCTTCTTCCAAAATTCCTTCAAAAAGAATCATCCCAAGAGCTCTTCCAGTGTCCTTGAATCCAAGCTTGAGGGAATCAATATTAAAAACCTACAATTCAAATGTAAACTAAGTTAAATAATATATTATAAACAAAAACTAAATAGAAACATAATTAAACCAAAATACTATACTAAATACTACTAATTAATTAAAAAGGCATTGCTAAGGACCACAAAATCATGTACAAAATAGCTACAATTTGGTCCTTAAGAATAAGCTCATGCATCAATGCATAACTAACTTGCGTCGACACAAGCATCATATGCGTCGATGCATACGTTTTCAAAATTAATTCTTTTCTATTTTCCTTCGGTATGCATTGATGCATACCTATTTTGCATTGATACATAACCCACTCGTATTGATGTATTACCATTTGTATTGATGCATAACCACTTGTATTGATGCATAGACCACATGTATTGATGCATAACCACTTGTATTGATGCATAGACCACATGTATTGATGCATAGACCACATGTATTGATGCATAACCACTTGTATTGATGCATAGACCACATGTATTGATGCATAATCACTTGTATTGATGCATAACCATTTTCCTTCAGTATGCATCGATGCATAACACGTATGTGTCGATGCATAACTCCAATTTTCACCACATGAATCGATGCATGGGGTTATCTATCGATTCAAGCCTTATTCCAGCTTCTGTTTTTCACGTTTGACCACTTGTATCGATGCATAACACTATGTGTCGATGCATGCTGCGTTATTTTCACAAAAACCAGTTTGTTTTCACTGTTTTCCAATCCCCATTAATCCCATTCATCACCAATCTCCATTTTACAACGAGCGGTAATAAATCATGCATTTTCATCGATTAACCACAAAATTATACTTTCTAATTAGCCTACAATCATCCTACACAAATTAATCATTCTTATCAATTCCAATTGAGGTTTTTACGTCGGATCATAACATTAGGGCACAACCTAGAATTCCTAATTCGAGATTCCTAACGCATCAAATCATCCTATTGATTATAAAAACCTATAAGGCATATTAATCGGACAAATCACCCTTACCTCGCGATGATTCTTGAACTTGTTGACTTTTCCTCTTTCTCTTCTCTTCTCAAAAGTCGTAGAATGAAACTTCCAATTCCTCTTCTCACTTTTCCTTTATTTATTCCTTTTATTATTCAATTAATAAAAATAACATAATTAGAATAATTAGAGCCTTTTACTCCACACACCCTCAATACAACTTCACACCCCACTCCTATTTAATTAATTAATTAATTAAATCCATTAATACAAAAATGCCAATAATTAAACCTTTAGTTAAATTAATAATTAAAATTCTAATTATTTAATAGTTGAATTATTTGGGATGTCACATTAGGCACCCTAAGCATCTGCAATACTCCGCAAGAACTTCTTTGAAAACTTGTGTATGTGCTATATAAAAATAGATTTGTACAAATTAGATGGAGGAGGTGAGAAAAGAAGTATATTTTACAATTTTTGATTTGATAGAACTTCCAATGAGTTCCAGGCCTACATGCCAACAATGTGAAATGTTGAAATCAAAACCCATGTAGTCCGGGTAAAAAAGACTAAAATTTGTGTGTTGGTTAATTTTTTAAGAAGAATATACATCATCTTCGTATCCGAATGGTAAACATGCCTACTACCCACAATTATGAGAAATGAGCGTTTCATCAACTCAAAGCGGAGAATTTAAGCTTGTATTTTCATCAACAAGCATCCTCAAGACCAAGTGGAAAACATCTCACTTCACTATATATTGTAGAAGTATAGCGGTCCGCCTCACTACAAAGAATTGACAAGAATCTAATTTTTTTGAGAAAATGGTTTTTGGAGAGGAAAGCCACGAAGGGCTCAAAAAGGTTTGGGTGAGGTTGACTTTTAGTCTTATGAAAAAATGTCAAAGTATTGTTAAATTGGGTAATAGTTTTATTAAGAAAAAGAAGTTTGAAAATGCATGGACCTATGTCCAAGTTTTTTATGAAAGCAGTCCGAGTTTAGAAAACAAGAATCCTTTGAAAAAGGGAGAAGATTTTGAAAATTTAAGAATATGGGAGGATATGAAGAGACTAACCTATGTTAATAAAAGTAAAAGGTAAGGGTAAAGAAAGATCTAACCGGTGAGAAACTAGTACACGACATCAAGAAGTCAATACTATATTCCCATCCTTTGGATTACCACACAAGTAATTAATCGGATAAAAATACCAATTCTCATATAAATCAATGCTTCAAATGAAATTATGTCTTCAAAAATTGGTCAGCATAACGACTGTATTTAGAGGAAATCCATTCATATACGGGTACAAACAGAATAACCTTCACAAAGAAAAATAAAAGCCCAAGCACAGACAGAATAACACCAGAATCACAAGATCTCTGAGCTGAGGTTAAGGTCCTAATCCTAAGTCCAAAGTCAAACCCCGAGCATAGGGATAGTAACCAAGTCCAAGAAAAAGAATTAATTTTTTTAGTGTTTAAGTTGGATTATTATGTATTTTTTAAAAGGAAAATTAAAGCTCACATGAGCAAATTCAAAATAATAAGGAAATAAAATGCTCAAATGAGCAAAAGCAAAATGACATGAAATTTAAATGCTAAAATAAAATGTATAAAGTAAAGAGCATAAAAATAAAGGTGAAAAAATAAAGGCATAAAATAAAAACATAAAATAAAATTCAATTGTTAGTAATTAGTAACGTTAGCTGGATGATCATCTTGAAACTTGCGCATGAAGACTTGCGGAAGCTTGATAAAATCATAGCAACTACACGACAAGTTTCAATTGCTTTTTCTCAAGTATATCATCCATTTTGGAACAATAAAAGATTATAACACTTGATCAAAGATGATTGAGAATTTAAATTTGGACAAAGTTAGTGAAAACTTATCAGAAGCTTGATAGAATCATAACGACTACCGACAAGTTTCACAAATGTTGAACCAATATCAAGACTCAAAACATCTTTTGGGCATTGTTAAACATGAATTTCATGCCACCAATTGATCATTTTCCGATTCAGTGAAATGTAGAGCTATGTTAAGCAATCTCCAAGTAACCTATATAGAGGTCACCCTACAATGAGTCGGTCAAGCATGATTTATGTGTTGAAAAAGCAAGCAGAGGAATGATATGTAGATCATTATCTAACGTTTGTCAACATGTAAAATAAAAAGTATGGGATAAGATGAAGAGGAGGAAATGATAGATCAACTTGGATTATCTTCTCAAATTTCTTTCATCTTTAAGTTCAACCATTCATCTTGGTGGATTAAGGCACTAAATACATTATTAACTCAAAGCACCAAGAATGAATTAAATAATTCATCCTTTGATAGATTTGAATCAACAACACATTTATCCAACCTCATCAACACCTAAAGTCCATTGAATTTAAAGAAATTTGGTATTCAAGATTACAATCCAAGCAAACATAAAAGAATGGTGTAGAAGAGTAATCATCCAAAACAAGTCAAAAACATTCTTCTCTTTGTGCAAATCGATTGCACTCGGTGCAAATCGATTGCACATCATCTTTTCAAAATTTTGTGCAAACGAGGCGAAAATCGATTGTACTCTAGTTCAAATCGATTGCTTATTATTAAAACAGAAAAATCACATTTCAAAAGCCATATTCTTGTTCAAACTTTTCACCAAACACCTTGTGATCCTTGATTCAATTGAGCATGGAAATTCCAACCAATTTTGAGAAATTAACATCAATGGAACTAAAAGTAATTTTGATCAATGAATCAAATCACAAGAATTATCAAGAGATCACATAGTAGAAGATGAAGATCAACACTCACCACTTGAATATCTTAGGAAACATTGGAAGAGGAACACTTTAAATTGCTTCAATCTAGATCCAAAAATTAGAATGACAAGACTAACTCTAGATAATTGATGAATAAAAAGTGTGGATGAAGGTTTAGCTCAAAGTTTTAGTAAATTCCAATGAAGAATTTACTAAACTTTATGAAGAAGAAGAACTTTGAGTGAAATGGGTGAATTGGAAATGAAAAGTAGAGATTTTTGACAAGGTGAGTTTGGCTATCAAAAGTTTGAAATTTGAATGAGAGAGGCCTCTATTTATAGGAGTTAGGATTGAGAATTAGTGGTGGTTTGAAATTTGGTTTGGGTGTGGAATTAGGCTTGGAAATTAGATTTGGAGCCCAAATTTGAATCAATTGGTGATTATGTCATCAAAAATGAGGGTGTATGATAGAGTTTAATGATGATGTAATAGTGGAATTTTGAGCGATAAAAACATAAATTCGAAATTAAAAAGAAAATAAAAAAGAAATTGGAGCCAAGGCCCACAAACTTGAAAATTGCCTAATTTTTCAGCTTTTCATAGGTGCAACTGAAATCATCAGTGAGCAATCGATTGCTTCTTAGTTCAAATTGACTGCTCTGTAAAAATTGAAAAATTATTTCAAAACAAGTGGGGGGACACCGGAAAAACTTACACTTGTCATATGCTTTGGATTGACACCTACAAAGTACAAAAGACACAAGGAAAAACAAATATTTTTGGTATTTTAATCAAAGGTTAGTAAAAAAATAAATGCAATTCAAAAACATTTGCAGTACACAATCAGGGTGCTTGGAAACCTCAGGAGGGAAAACTTAAAATAGGACAACCATGAGACCCAAACCTTATTTGTGATCTTGATGCATTGATGATGAAACAATGAGGGATCTTAGGAGAAAAAATTGGGGTACAACATTGTCTCAGTGAAGTAACTTGTTAACATGTTGAGCTAACTGGTTACCTTAGTTAAATATTAGAAATACTAATTATTGTCTCGGTGAATAACCGATTACCATTACGAGGTAACCGATTACCTTGATCAAAATTGCATATGAGAGGGTATTAGGTGAAGTAACGGTTACTTCACGAGTAGTCGTTATTTCACGAGTAACAATTTTATAAAACTTCTAAAATATAACTTTGTGCCGGTGTACATTTGACATGTCGTTTGAATTGTCGTAAAGGTGAAACGTTGTCTATTCATAAAAATGATTTCCAATATAGTAGCTAATTATTCTATGGAATTAAACTCTTTTATGTGATTTATTTGGTTGTGAAGCAACTCTTTTTCAAAAATCATTTAAAAAAACAAATAAAATCCACCAATTTATTTGTTCCAAAAGCAGAAAATATAGATAAACCCCACGAATACGGATAAGCGGTCTACGACCAAAACAAATAAATATTATAAGAGGAAGGTATTAGCACCTCTTACATCCATCGTATTCGATGAGACCCGTTTAATTCTATGTGTATATTAATTTCTAAGTTATAATCAAAAGATAAAAAAATTTGTTTATTATTATTTTGAGTTTGAAAACCGTGTGCCCGTATTCACCAATGGGAAAGTCAAAACTCATAGTTCCTCTCAAAAGGTTTTAAGTTTGTTGTATTAATTTTATAAAAACGTGCATTAGACATTTCAAATGCTTGAACTTACTTGTTTAGTTTGTTTGAAAAGCGTCCTTACGCATTTGAAATAGCTTTCTTATATTCTTTAAAAAAAAATTTATAGCGATAAAATTTGAGTGAGTTATTTTATTTTTATGTGGGAGACAAGTATTGGACCATAAGCGTTAACTAATGCCCCAATCACCGGATAGTGGCATATCCTAATCTCTTCTTTCCAAAAGTTTATTAAGAAAAATAAAGTGAAACAAGCAATAGATTCATTTAAAACCAAACATACAAAAGGTCGATGCGGGGCCTGCCATAAAGAAGAAGTAGAATATATTTATGAAAAAAAAAAATCGATGTTGATCGATTTAGAACTTTAATTACGAAAGTGTTTTTGAATCACGCGGAGATGAAAAGTGGAATCGAGTTATGATTAATTAAGTATATAGACTTAATTAACCTCGTGAGGATAGGTGCTTCTATCCAACCAGAACACTGGTGCATGGAAGATTGGTATATGGACCAATATTATTTTGGGTTTATGATTAATTAAGCAAGAAACTTTAATCAACCTCGTGAGGATGGCCATGCCATCCCCTTGAGAACCACAAGACCAACGAGCCAAAAAAAAAATTAGTTTTAAGGTTGGTTGTGTGCGAAGTACAATGGTGGAAAATACCGAATAATAATAAAAACATTACACAATACAATCGGAAATTTAAATAATTATTAGAATAGATTTCTATTTGACAAGAAACAATAGTTTAATCGATAATTATCAACTCCGAACTTATTATTTAGTACATAACACAAAAATTAAATCATTTACATAAAAATTAATTTAAAAATTTTAAATTAGCACATGAAGAAATGCGAAAAAAAAATAACACTCTATAAAGCAATGAGCCTAACCATCCCCATGGAGTATAGAAGATGCCGTGGGTTATTCATCACTGCAGGATGACCGGGGACGAAACAACGAACCGCAAAATGGCACGGGTATACACATATACATTATAGTATGAATAAATAATGAAAGACAAAAATAAAATTTCTTAACTAAAGGTGGTGACAATGTCACCACCATGACCACTTTAATGAATACTTTTAAACTAAATAAATTATGTTTTTATTATCATAATAATAATAATAATAAAAAAAAAGAAAACCGCATAACCTACGTGCTACCGCATTTTCACCACTCTCTAACCCTTATCTCTCTCTCTCTACCTCTTATCCTCTCGTTTCTGCAACATCTCTCTCTCATTCTCACCACATAACTCATCTCTACTCCGATCTCTTTGTTCTCTCACTCAACCCTCGCATCGCGTAAGCCTCACGGCAGTTCGGCGGCGCCAAAATCTTAAATTTTTTGTTCCTCATTTTATACCCTACGATGCTTGATTTGATGTCATTTTGCGGATGAGTGGTGAATCCGTAATCTGAAAAATTTCCCCTAGGTTCGTGATTCGTCGATGATGATGATAGTTGAGCACAGGAGACACGTTTGATGCAAGATCGGTTTATACTTGTTTTGGGTGAGATTGTTCCTTCTTTGGCTTTTCCTTTCTCGGTTTGGCTTTACGAAAAAATTTTGGGGTAAGATGATGAAAAAGAGGGTTTAGTGATTTACATTACGTAGGCTTGGAAGAATGTTTGGTTTCCGTTCTTGTGACTTGAGAACCATGTTCTTTGTTGTGATTGGTTTACGGCTTTTTGGTTTGTTGGTTTTTACGGTTTTCTTAGAACTATGAAGGTTGGTTTACGAACTTCTTAGAACTATGAAGGTTGTGTTTCTTTCTTTAATGGTTGGCCCCTATGCTTTTCTTTTGGGATGGTTATATGAACAATAACAATATTACATTTTCTTGAGACTCAGTCATTTACGAACTTGGCTCTCTTTTGGTTATTGGCCTTTTTGTTGATTCTAAATTACGAATAGATGTTGCCTTGATTCTTGTTTGATATTGGTTCTTTTATCTATTGGTGAAACTACATTACATTTTCCCTTGGAACTAAGTTTTTCATTGCTTGTGGTTGCTTGTGTTGCCTCTTTCGGCTATGACCTGTGTTTTCCAAATTGAACTTTGCACTTTTGGCTTTTTGTCTATTTGCTGCTTCTTCTAAACATAGTGTTTTTGGGTGAAAAACTTTTACTCTAATTCTTTGATAACCATGGTGCCTTTGGGTAAAAAATTCCCTTTTGCTTCTTTGCTGTTGCTTCTGCTAAACTATTTTGATTTGTCTGCTGCTTTGCCTTACTTTCTAATTGTAACTATGATGATAATTCTTAATTTTAGCTTCTTTGTGAACCAATTTGTTTTGTGATTTTCAAATAAAGCTTCTTCTAACCAATTAATCTTGAACAAGATTATGAGGTAGTACTTCTTTAAACTGATTCTTGCGAGAAATTCCTAATGATGAGATTGTAGTACAAATTGCTTGCATTAATTCTTTTTCGATTGAATTAAATTGCTAACTATAATTTTCTCTCTCTTGTTTCATGAGTTACGAATGATGGCAAGGATGAATGATGGGAGGAAAGCTTGGATGAGAATAAATGGCTTGAAGGAAGACAAAAGTTTGTTCAAAACATAGGGACGACTCTTAGAAAACTTGTAGCATTAGATAGGATTTGAACATTTGTAACATTTTGTAACTTTCAATTTTGTAATCAAATTATAATAAAACAACTTGTGTTTTCAATTTCAAGCTTGTAATTCCATATTCTTCTTGTAAAAACATTGTAAATGTGTAGAACTTGAGACAAATGAATACAATAACTTGAATGACATTTGTATAGCACTTGAATGAAAATGAATATTGCACTCAAAGGAATGAAATTAATCTTAACTTGAGTACTCTTTGCTTGAAGCAGTGAAATGAGTAATGTACCCATTATGAACGAATAACTCCTTACAAATATATTTTTCTCTGCTAATGAATTTGAAATCCAAAAACAAACAGCTTTCCCTCCAATGCATTTAATTTTCATAAACAAATAGCTTTCCCTCCAATGAAATTAAATTCCAAAAACAAATGATTCCTTTTAAATTCCAAATTATACTCAATGACAACTTGAATCAAAATATTGAATCAATAATAAAACAATAGTTCTCTTAGAAACCCAACAGATCCTTTTCATGAAAGTCTCCCATAGAATCTCTTCTGAAACTACAGTGAATGAATATCTATGATGAAAATGAGCCATTGAGGTGAAACGAAGGAGGAAAATTTTGGGGTGCGACAGGTTGTATTTTTTAAGACCATTGTGTGAAATTTGTAATTGTAATGCAATGTGCATTTCCGAATAATTTACAACATGTGGTTGGAAAAAGTACATGATGATGGTGACATCAATGTATTTATGATATTGAGTTGCATGGTTGTGTCATGCATTCATGTTTAGTTGTTGTTGTTTTGTTGGCTCTAATCTTAGATGGCGTGGATAAGGCGAGGCAAATATAATTATTCCTATGTTGTTGGCTCGATCCTAGATGGGGTGGATCAATAGCGGGTTGAACCAATTTGTTCGAGGAAAATGGTGACTACGATCCTAGATCGAGTGGATTAGGTATTTATCTCGGTACCACATGCATAGATTCCATGTTGTGTCTTATTGCATGTTTGTTGTTGTCTTAATGTTGTAATGCATGATTATGTACAATTATTAATTATAATTATGTTGTGATGATGTGATGGTTGAACATAATAATTATGCATAGTAATTACCATATATTTGTAATTATACTATTCTTTATATTGTTTTAATATATCTCCTCTTATGTTAAAATGTTGCCTCGTGGAGGTAGCGTGTAGATAATCAATCGTAGTAGTCCGAGTTGGAGTTCAAAAGGTTGCTCTTTAGTTCATTTAGAGTCGACTTTAAGCTCTGTCGTAAAAGGTGGATGAAGATAAATGTTTTATTTGTTTTGTTTGGTGATTCTGGTTGAGTAGTTTACACTCCAGAATGTTTATTTTATGATTCACATTTAGTTTGAAGTTAATTGTTGAACTTAAACTTTTTTTACATTGCTTAGGCGAAGTTGTTTATTTGAGACTATGTTATTATGTTTATTCTAAAGAGGTGTTATGTATCCATTTGAATTATAAATTGTGATTAAGATGATGTATCATCCTAAATGCATTGAAAAAAGATTACTCGATTTTTATTATAATTATTAAATCGAGGAATTTAGTGTGTTACAATTATTAGTATCGGAGGCAATTCGGTCCGTCTGGCGAGGGTTGTCGAGTCTTTAG
The DNA here is from genome assembly GCA_021764765.1 of Vicia sativa. Taxonomy (NCBI): domain Eukaryota; kingdom Viridiplantae; phylum Streptophyta; class Magnoliopsida; order Fabales; family Fabaceae; genus Vicia; species Vicia sativa. Next base: position 30,142,389 of record CM038797.1, read on the forward strand.
TGTGGTGTGATAGTTGAATATTATTGATGTATCTCTTCTAACTTTTGTTTGATGTTATGTTGTAAAAGCATAGTGATGGATGGAAGAAATAGCGTTGCGATTATTGTTGGTTTAGAGGCTATGGCCGGTGATGCAACATCGACCTAATGTTGGTGGAAATGATGGAACTCGCGTCTTGGAAACATTCAAAAGGAACTTTAGGGTCATAGATTATACGGATGTGCAAAGGTGTGTTTACATACATCAATTTGGAAGAAAGTTGATGACTTGTGGGTTGACACTCGTCGAGTTGGAAGGTGTATGTAAGGCTATCACTTGGGAGATGTTTCGTAGAGTTTACGATCAAGTATTATCTGAAGATGTTCACGGAAGAAAACAATTGAATTCCTAGAATTGAACGAGGAGACTTGTCATTGGTGAGTATCTGACTAAGTTCGTGTAGTTGGTAAAGTTATACCCTCATTAGAATAAAGAAAAACTTAATTATCTAAGTGCATAAAGTTTTAAAATGGGTTTCACTTTGAAATCAAAGAAAGCCATTAGGTACTAGAGAATCTGTAAGTTTTTAGACTTTGGTTAATAAATTGCGAAATTTTGAAGAAGATAGTATAGCTCACTATGAAGCGTGAAAAACACAAGAAAGGGGTTTTAAATTGGATTTTATCCTTTGAAAACTTTTTCTCTTAAAAATGATTCCCTTGAATATGCTCCTCTTTTGATGAAGAATGAAATATAGGAAAGCAATAAATAACCGAGTATTTTTATCTTAGTTCATGAAACATCAAGCTACTCTACCACCCTTCCGGGTGATTTGCCTCCCTCCACGAGGACTTAATCACTATAACCAAACTGATTACACTTGCACGGGCAACCATCGATGACTAACATTTGAACAAACCAACTATGTGTGACTTCTAAGACTAAGCATCTAGTGTTCTTGAGAAGGCCAATGGACTCTCGAGGAACAATCAAACAAGAGTTTGATAACAAGTTTGTTTACAAGTAAATATGCTTCTACACAAGCTAATTATGGAAACATATTTTTAGTATAAAGTGACTTGAATGAATTCTGACTTTTTACAAAGAATAAATTATTTAAGCACAAAGTGTTTCCTGAAAAATTAGCGATTGTTTCTTCATCTTCAAGCTCTTATATAGTGCCACATCATGATGTACCCGTTGAAGGGTACATTTGGAAAATGAAACTTGTAGCGGCGGAAAGAGCGTGGAGGACAAGATCGTACTATCACATCCTTCATGGTAGTGGAATGAACGTTTTGCTTATACCGTGTCTTGTTGTACCACATTAATGTTATCTTTTTTCCATACGTCCTTGAGCTTCTACGAGCATGAGTTTGGAAGTGGATAATCTAACCACGGTTGATCAAAACTTTAAGTCTTGAGTCTTGGATCTTCCTCTTGAGAAACTTGACACACTTGGTTTGAAAACTTGTCGTAACCAAAAAAGAACTTAGTCTTGGAATCTTGAAATCACATTCTTGAGTCTTCAACACTTTGTCTTTCAACCTTGTATCGTAACCTAAGTTCGAGAAGAATTTCAAGTCTTGGAATCTTGAATCACATTCTTGAGTCTTGACACTTGGTCTTAAGAACCCTTTGTGTCTAACAAAAGTTCATAAGAACTTCAAGTTTTCAAATCTTGAGCCCGTCTTCAAATTCTTTAAGCACTTGGTCTTGAAAATTCTTTGTCTTACGAAACTTGAGTCTTGACATCTTAACATAAGTCACACTTTTGTCTTTAGATCTTGACTAGTTTCTTCAACAAACGTGTCGAGAAGTAACGAGCCTTACAGCTTTTCCTTACTACTTGTTCGTGAGCGTTTGTAGCTTAAGCGGAACATATTCTCTTATAATGTCTTGCCACGCCATTCATCGGAAGCAAACACATTTTTCATCTTAAAAATACAACAAACATTAGAGTAACAAAAATAAATAAAAATTCACTCAAACATACTCTTTGTTATCATCAAAACTCGAGAGACATAATGCATAAAATCTTGTTCTAACACACTACATGGTTATGACTAATAAGATAAAACAACAGCAAAAAGTGGAAGCCTTACAATATTCTATAGCGTAAGCAAAAAGCTTACGATGGTAAGAGGCCAGGTGGGAGGGTGCTTACAATTGTTAGGTGTTTCAAATATGGCGAGCACACAGATTGGTGAATGTAAGACCAATGTGAAGAAGTGTTACCATAGTAGTAATGGAAACATATTGTTTTGCCACACAAGGAAATGATTTATGCGGCAACAAAAACTAAGCCGCCATTGAACTTAACTCAAAGGACTAGGAAAAGAGAGATCTTTGTATATGCAAAGGGAAGGGGATTAGTTATGCAAAGGGAAGGTGTTAGACACCCAAGCATCTCGGTACTCACGGGAACCTTTTGAATATTTGTATATGTGTGCTAAAAAGTATATGTACAAAATGGATGGTGGGGAGAAAAGTATGTTTTATAATTTTGGTTTGGTAGAACTTCCGGTGAGTTCCAAGCCTACATACCAACAATATGCAATGTTGAAATCAAAATCAAGTAGTTCCGCTAAAAAAGACCAAAATTGTGTGTTGGTTGATTTTAAGAAAATGTTTGTTAGAAAAGCCACAAAGGGCTCAAAAAGTTTGAATGAGGTTAGGTGTTTTTTAGTCTTATGAAAAGAAAAGTCAAAGTATTATTAAATGAATTGAAAGTTTATTAAGAAAATAAGTTTGAAAATTCATGGACCTAAGTCCATGTTTTTTGAAAGCGGTTCAAGTTTGAAAACAAGAATCCTTTGAAAAAATGGAAGATTTTGAAAATTAAAGAATGGGAGGAGATGAAGAGGCTAACCTAAGTGCATAAACTAAAAGGTAAGGGAAAAGAAAGATCTAACCGGATGAGAAGAATAGTACTTGACATCAAGAGCCATTACCATATCCCATCCTTTAGGTTACCACATAAACAACCAATAACCAGACAAAAAAACCAAGCTTCGGATAAATCAATGCTTTTAAGTGAACTCTTGTCTTGAGAAAAAGCGAGGCGATGCTTGTGTATTTGGAGAAATCCACTCTTAATCGAGTATAATGGAGATCTCCAGTTGAGGTAAGATCCTAATCCTAAGTCCGAGAGATCAAGCTTGAAATTCCTGGCAGCAGATACGTGATGTCACGAGAGAATGTTATGACGATGTCGACACTCTGTAACAATTCACATGAAATTAAGCAGTAAAGAACACAATAAATTGTTTACCAGTCCGATTGTGTGCTAACTACGTACAGGGGCTACCAAGTCGGGAGTAAATTCACTATTAGTAGAATTAATTCAGGAATAAACCAACGAGTTTATCTCCTTCACCAAAACCTACCCAATGTAACTTCAATCTAAGTACTACTTAGACACGAGTTCCTTCACTCCCCTCAATCACAGTGATGATTTCAACCTATTGATTAATTGAATTATGAAGACACTCTTCAATAAACAAACTTGATCTTGCTTCAAAGCTTTAATCAAGAGACAACACTCGTGCTTCAAAGCTTTGAGTGATAAACAACCACTTACAACCAAATCCTAGTCCAAGGCACTTATCAATTGATAATTGCTTGGCTCACAGAAGTAACTAGAATTACACAATTACAACTGCTAAATCTTCAATATATTCCAAAGGCGCCTTAGAGTAAAGGTTCTATTCTATTATAGAAGCGATCCACGTAACAGTTTTGGCTTCCATAATAATAGCTAGGGTTCATAATTAATCCTAAAGACTTGGTCTTTTTAACAACCAATTTAGGTTTAACTAGATTAACCAATTTAGCCACGTGAGCATGTAATTTAATAACATAAAACATAATAGAAACAGCTCAACAAACTTCACGAAAACTCTCGGGAAAGCAGTTACGAGCAGTAAATGTCACACGAATGTCATAACATCGGTTATGACATCGGTCAATCTTCTGCGAATTCCGGCACATATTAGCTTCGATCGAGTTGTACCTAAAACATCCTTCTATGCGAAATTTATCTTCAACTCTAAATGTCATGACATTAGTCAAGACATTGTCATATCTAGTTTTACCAAAATTAATGCCAACATAAAAACACTTACAAACTCCCCTTTGGCACATTTTTGGCTAAAACTAACTAATATCAGTACCCATGCGTGAAAAATAAAACGGTCTAAGCTAATCTAAGCTTACAAACCGATCCTAAAGAAGATAAATTCTAACCACAATTTTCATACAATTGCCCATAAATTCTTCTCCCCTTTTTAGCCACAAGGGGCCAAAGGTACCAGTACAAATTCCCCAAAATTTCAATATATAAAATTAAGTACTAGCGAGTTAAAGATTACATTTACATCAAAATAATACAAATATCCACGGGAAGAATTAAAACAAGCAAAATTAACAACAAAAACAATCAAAAATGGATCCCAAATCAAGTGCTTTCTTCTCTGAAGAAGCACTATGGAAAAAGCATCTTGAAGCGCTCTCGGCAATCTCTTTATCGACATCAACATCAACATTTACAACGAGAATCATCACCTTCTAACCTTCATCCTCAACCTTTGTCTTGATCCTTTTCGATTGTAGATCGGCTCTTCAAGGCTTTGTTTTCTTGCTTCAAGCTCCTTGCAAGTTCTTTCATCACAACAATAGATTGCCTTACGAGAATTTTCCTTGACATTTGATGTCTCGTGATGTCATGACAATGTCTGGGACATGTTTCCCTTGAAAAAGCTTGTAATGAAATCCAAGTCGAGGACTCTTTGCATCTTGAATCTCTATCACGAGAATATCGGTATTGATCTATTATGATTCCACACGGGAGGGAGGAAAGGCTATTGGTCCTTTTAAAGCATAACTTTCAACATGTTTGTGGGTTTGCTCGAAAGATGTAAGTTCCATAATCAAATTTTGCTTTTGTACCAACGGCAAAATGAATCTTCGAGACCAACGAGATGGTTGACTTGTGGTTTGTTGGAACCCATTTGCAGCCTTCTATTTTGTGCAAAATAGAAAACTTTACACTCAATTTGCTAGCGATGAGCTTTCCGCTTCATAGGCGATGCTTCCTTAGCGATGATTGTTTAATGATTTGATTATCGGTTTCTTCTAGCTCGGGTTGAGCATCATCGATCTTCCCAAATATTTATTTATCACACTTGGAGAACTTCACCCTTCTCCCTCTCACATACCAGTCTTGAAATCGGTGACCTTCCCGGCAGCCACCAACAAGTTCACAATGAACTCCTTTACCAACACATCATACTTGATGAGAAAACTTCACCACGGTCTTCATTAACCCGACAACTTTTTCGGATCTATAACCTCCTTGCATTCGAGGGCACTCTTATTTAGTTCCCTCTCGAGCAATTCTCTTCAAACACACATATTTTCACTTTAGCATTCTCGGGTGGTGGAAGAGATGTTATCAATAGCTACTTGAGGGACTTTGGGCAGCTTACCAAGAGATGGTTTCTTCACGGGTTTGAATTTCTAAGACATTCTCTGACATTGAAATCGAAATATTGATCGATTACATGGTTCGAGAACCTTCCTCTTCTTTATGATTAGGGTTCTCTTGGGTCTAGAATACTACACCATCATGCTTTACTCTTCCCTTTAGAGTGTTGACTACCTTTTCCTTACGATTTTTCTCTAGTCTTGTTCTCGACCCTAGGAGACTTATGCACAACTTTGTAACCTTCTCTTTAGAAGGACTTGGAGTGGCGATGCTTCCCACTTCTTTTCATCATTCTCTTAGCAATGCTAGGATTAACACTAGCAATGAGGTCATTATTAGAAGACTTCATCGGATCAATAGCTGGAGGCTCGACATTACGATCGGTGGTTTTCTCGGAGAGTTTACCAAGTTATCGACAACTTGTTCTGGAGTTTCTTGAAGAATACCATCGGAGATATCATCAGCGAGTTCACGGGGGACTTATCGGCAACAAGCTTTTGATTCTTCAGAATTCCATCGGAAATGTCATCATCACTAACCAGGGGGGCTTATTAGTGGTATCGACAACATTACTTACGGGATTTTATCGGAGGTATCAATAACATACTTCTGAGGGAATCAACGGAGGTTCGATGCCAGTTCCGCAGGGGTTTTCTTGACTTGATCATTAGATGTCTTGACATTCTACGAGACATCTAGATCGAACACTAAACTAGGGCTAGCAGTTCTTGATTTAAAGGCGAAACCCCGAGGCACATAGTAGTTTCATTCAAGATCCTAGTTACTATTCTAGAAATGGCTTCATGGACATACCTAGAACCTTCCTGTTTGCTATTTTAGGAGGAGCGAGAGGAAGAAGATGGTTCGGAGGTCTTACAGTGATGCTTGAGACCCGTGCATTCACAGTGCGAGATTTCTTGACCCTCCAGGATGGAGTTGCCATT